>JBBBDQ010029461.1:0-103898 GCA_037127315.1 Ascarosepion bandense
GGCTATACGTGCAACGGGGGGGTGGTTCACAGTTGCTGTTTTGAGTTTATTTTGCGACAAGCTATTTTGGCATATTAATTCTTCAAAATGAAAGGCAAGATTTTTTACGTCCGTTTGATCCCAGAATTCAGCGGTGCCTCAACGGATATGCCCATTGTTGAATGTATAGAGAACGTAGAATTGGTCTGTGAACTTTGTGCCGTGGACAAGATCATGCCCCTACGACTACGAGTCGATGCCCTTGCCGTGTACAGACAACTTAATGAAGAGCAGAGGGCAGACGCGGAACAAATTATACGGGCCCTTATGACTGCATATGCGACTGACTGATTTAATGTGTTTGACCAATTTATGGGATGGCGTCTTCGCCCAGAGAAAACGTTGGATGAATTCCTGGCTGAAATGCATCGTCTGGCGCGACTAATAGAACTGCTGCCCGATCAGTGGATGGCATGTGCCTTTGTGTCAGGGTTGCCCCATCACGTTAGGCAGCTTCTCAAATCTTTTTCCAGGATGGACGATATGAATCTAGAACAGATTCTGACCCGAGCAAGGGTGATTATGACGGATGACAAAGAGTACCAGGAATTGGCCGCTGCATCCGTAGAACCATCACACTCAGAAGTTGGGGTTCCCCCTGCCAAACCTTTTAGCAGAACTATTACCTGCTACAAGTGCTCTGGACCCAACCATATGGCGAAGAATTGTACACAAGGACGTCCGGAGAGGTCAAGCAGAACGCAGAGGTCTGGCTGTGAGAAGCGGTATTTTAGATGCAATGGCATCGGACACATTTCTTCAGAATGCCAGGGAAACGCCCAAGGGGAGAAGGCGTCAATGCCAGCCTTCTCCCTGAGCAAGTAAAAAATTGGAGGTTACCCACAATAAAGGTATTCGTAAATGGGGTAGAATGCACAGCTCTAGTGGATTCTGGATGCTCACAAACGCTGATGAGCAAGACTGTGTCGCAGCTGGAGGCAAGAAGAGGTGGGATTGTTAACCACTGGCGGGAGGACCCTGAAGTTCCTTGGATACGGCAAAATTAAGTTGGGCGTCTAGCAGATTCAGCCTGTCACTGTTGAGGTTCTGGTGGTGGACGGACAATTGCTGGGGTTCGATATTCTTCTTGGGATTGATGCAATCAAGGTTCTTGGAGGTGTTCACCTGACTGAAACAGGCGAGGCGTGTTTCGGAAAACTGAACACTTGTGCCGCCATTCTTATCAACAAGCCTGATTTCGAAGTAACGTTTAACCCGAGCACAAAAACGTGGACTGCATTGTGGAAGTGGGCGAATGGTCATTCACCTAGTAAGTTGGTCAATACAGTGCAGGAGTACAAAGTGCCTGGCCACATCCGGGATGGATATGAGAAAGAACTAGTACAGTGGCAGCAAGACGGATGGCTGCTGCCATATCCTGAGAAACAGCCTGGCCCACCCAAGGGATTAATTCCTTTAATGGCAGTCGTACAAGAACATAAACAAAAGGTCCAGCCTGTACTTGACTATCGGGAGTTGAACAACTTCATAGATGCATTCACGAGCGACGCAGAGGTGTGTGCGCAGAAATTACGAGAGGCTGACATATCGCTGTTGGATTTGTGAAATGCGTACCTACAGATCCACATCGACAGATCACTATGGCCTTTTCAAACAGTGGTCATTAACGGTAAGCAGTTTTGCCTTACGCGTTTGGGTTTTGGACTGAATGTGGTGATCGACACTATAATGTCCCAGGATCAGGACATTAAGAGTGCAACGTCGGCATACGTCAACGATATCTTCATAAATGAAAGCATAGTTTCTGCAGCATGTGTAAGACGGCACTTGGCAGATTACGAACTAATCTGTAAAGATCCGGAGCGATTGAAAGACGGAACTAAGGTTCTAGGTCTGCAAGTCTGGGAAGAAAGTGACTCCCTTCGATGGAAGCCGGGAGGTCAGGTTCCAGAAATTGCTCAAATGATGCCGAAGCGTATTTTCCTTGTGCGGAAAACTCGTGGGTCATTTCCCTGTGTGTGATTGGCTTAGGGTGGCAACTGCATTTGTTAAGCAATACGCAAGTTCACTAACCAAAGGATGGGATGACGAAATAAAGGATGCTCCTCTTAGATATATGCTGGAGGAAACGGTGGCCAGAGTGCAAAAATCAGATCCCGTTGGTGGAGACTAGTGTGTGAACGGCAACGAAATGACAGTTTGGGTGGACACAAGTTCTGTGGCTACAGGAGTAGCACTGAAGGTGGAGGGAAGCGTCGTGGAAGACGCTTGTTGGTTGCGTCCAGCTAATGATGCCAGACACATTAATCTTGCTGAACTTGACGCAGTATTCATATGCATTGTGGGATAGCAGGAGGATGCCGGTGGACAGTGGGTACATGACGGCTATAAAAGCAATGTGAGTGGGGAAAACGGGGGGGGTTGTTCACAGTTGCTGTTTTGAGTTTATTTTGCGACATCAACAAAGAATGAAAAGAATTCTATGAAATTTTCCCAAGCACAAAGTGAATTTAAAAGGGATTTCTCAAAACTTACAATAAGTCTGAAAAATGCAAGTGGGGCAAGTAAAAGTAGGTCTTTTTGTTTTTTCTGAAAGGTGGTTATACTTTTCTTTTACTGCTGCCTTCTTGAATTGTTTTGTATTTTTTTTTTCATTGAAGCTTTTTTTCCAGTTTTTTATGGTAATCCTTTTAAAACATCAGAAATTTGCTCTCGTGCCTTAATCAGCATACAAAATTAATTTTTGTGCAAATTTTGTATTTGTATTTTTTTTGTCTTTAGTTGTCTAATCAACGTTTTAAAACATTTTCCATTAAATTTTACACAGTGATTTAGTCTTGTTTTATTATTTGCTCCTGTTTTGACCTCAAGTTGAAGAGAAACACGTGTTTTCTGTTCCATTTCTAACTAGGTTTTTACACAAAAAAATGATTAATTTGATTTTTGTCTAATTAAAATTTTATCCTATTTCCCATTAAATTGTCTTGATGTTACAATTTGGATTGCTTATATTTTTAATAGATTTTTATTTTTTACTTTTAACAACCATTGTTATTTTACGCTGTTTCAAAATTCAATGAAGAAAAGCATCCACAAGAACTGCAGCAGTTTTAACATCAGCAGCAGCAGTTGCAGATGAAGAAGCATCAGGGTAAAGTACAATCAGATTCTGTTTTGGAGGTGGCAGATATTCCCCAACCTCAAACCTCGTCTTTATAAAGAGGGAAGTAGGATGAAGAAGATCGGGAGAAGAATGCTTAAAAAAGTGTAATCGTTTGGACACAGCATGATGGAACAAACCTTGTAAGAAGCCATATCTTAATCCACTCCTGGATCACCAGCTAGAAAGGTGGATGTCTTCAAAGATGATAAAGTAAGGAGATGGGGGTCCACCCTCATCCAAAAAAGAACTTTCTCAAAAGGGATGCAATCTGTTGGGTTGACAAGCAGGCTCTTAAGAAAAACATTTCCTCCCAGAGAAAGGCTCTCTTAAGGCCATTGTTTAAATGTCTCACCCCTAGGAATTTCCCATAAGTGTTTACATTAGGAACTCTAAAAGTATTTCCTAGCTACCACAAGGAAAACTAGGTTGAGTCACTTGAGGTGAAAAACATTTTTTATTCTATCTCCTGGTGTTACTCCATCTCTCATTGCATTGGGCTCTCAAGATAATATTCCCAACAGACATCAGCAGAATTGTTGTAGAAGGATGGATTACATCTGACATAGCCTAAGTAAATCAGTTGGAATCTTGACCCAGCCTCTAAAGATAACCATATAGTCTGTGTTTAAAAGTTATACATAAGAAATGTATATCAAGTTGGCTTGCTTAAATGCAAAAGTCTTTTTTGATGAGAGTTCACGCATATCAACTGCTTGCTGGGACCTCGGGGTTGTCAATTTGTGTCTTGGTACATCTGATATATAATCAATTTTTACTGGAACATTGGCGATCACCAATTTGTTTCGGGTAGTCACATACAGAATTTATATTAGTAGAAAATTCTTTGAGTAATAGGTTTATGTAGCGTGTTTGTTCATATACCACACGACAATATAAATTAAATTGAAGAAACATAAAACAATTTGTGCAAGAAATGACCACAGGAGAGTGATTAAAAATTCAACAGAAAAAGTATTTTATATATGCAATAAAATGTATGGTCAAATGAATTCTTGTTGCCAGTCACAAGTGAAAAAATGTCTGAAAGATTGTTTATGCAGAGTATAGTTCAACAAAAGTCAATATTTGTGATTTGGTAAGAAAAATACAACAGACTGTTGCTACAAGAAAAGTTATCGAAATGTGTGTGTGTGTGTGTGTATGTGTTCGTTTATTAGTTACTTAGAAATAAGTTGTCGAGAGTTATTAGCCTTTCTTTGCCAAAATTTGTGACAAACTCTTATTTAAATGTTGGTTTCACACACATTAACTACTTGCTGGGACCTCGGGGTTATCAATTTGTACTTTGGTACGTCTGTTATATAACCAATTTTTACTGGAGCATTCGCGATCACCAATTAGTTGCGGGTAGTCGAATACAGAATTTATATTAGTAGAAAAGTTCTTTGAATAATAGGTTTATGTAGCATGTTTGTTCATGCAGAGTATAGTTCAACAAAAGTCAATATTTGTGATTTGGTAAGAAAATAACAATATAGACTGGCTGCAATAAAAATGATCAAAATGTGGGTGTGTGTGTGTGTATTGTTTAGTTACTTAGATTTAAGTTCTCGAGAATTATTGGCCTTTACCTGCTAGATTAAATGAATGAGTGTAAACTATAACTTTGTTCGTGAAGTGAAGGAATGTTCAATCTTCAAAGTTAATTTCAGGAAAAATCTCAACGTGGTCAATTATTAAGTAAATGTGAATTTTTACGCGATCGATTGATGAGTCAGCGATTAGACAAGCGTGGAGGTTATCAGCATCGTCCGGAGTTCGCAAACTGACTGACTCGAATTGGGTTATAGTGCCACTTATAAATTTTGGATTCTGGAATTCGTCTCCAGAAACGTTAGCAGGAAAGAAGAAATCCATTTCAGCTTTAGAGTGTCTCGCCCAATGAAAAGGTAAATTTGTAAGTTAGAAGTCATGGTTGGCGAAAAGGCTCTTTGTATAAAGAGTCTACTTTTCCTAGAAAGGGTAGAAATGTTTATTTGTGGAATATCCCATAGAACCATAGATTAAAATTAAAATGGTTCGCAACTTTTAGAGAAAATGAAAACAAAAAGTAAAATATGTAGCATCAAAAATGGAAAATTGAAAAGGCCAAAATGGGATGAGAAAAGCTAGTCTCCATTGCCTTAACTAACAACTAGTCACATTCACTGATCCAAGCATACGTTATTATAATAAAGCCAATGGCCATAATACCTCATTTATACAAAATAACACGACGATACGGCTATCACCAAAAGAACATGTATTCCCTAAGAGAATGTCGTGTTGGGTATGACGATAAAATACATATGAAAGCAAAGCTTCTGATCAGGAGATTGGAGGTTTGGTGGTCATGTTATCATCTTTTAATTGTTGTTCATAGGTCCACCTTGATCTGGCATTGTAGCACTTGTTAGGGTTCCAGATATTGGCAAGTAATACTTCCTCCTAATCAAAACAAAGCACTATTAATGCATAAATACATTTTTATAGTAAAAACACCAGCAACGATTTTTATATAAATAAATTACCAACAAAACTTAGAATTATCAACAACAGGATTTTATAAGAGAATGATATATGTTTTCTATAGTCAAAGGCATACAATTACATTCAAAGTATTAAGATTTTGGCCTTAAATAACTCATAGAGTGTGATATGTCACTAAATAAAATCAACCAATCAATGTAAATTAATGCCTCATATATACAAACATGTATGGAAGGAGATCAAAAGTTAAAATGATTTTTATTCACAAAATAATAAAAAATAACCCCATGACTAAGTGAAATATTATACAATGAAAATGTTAGTATGGGACACTCCTCATAGCAAAACGTGGCCAAAAAGCAAGTTAACTGGTTGAAAAAAGTTAAGTAGGAGCATATAGAAAAAAATAGAGGAAAAATAAGAAAAAAAAACATGAAATGACCCCACCATTCCAGAGAACTATGCCTTCTGTCACATAAAGAGAGGCTGGTAGGTGAAATAAAAACACAAAATATTTGGGGCTAAATGACCATTCATTAATTATGTTTAAACCAAAAATCAAACGATATAAAAAAAAAACTTGTACACTAGACTAAATAGTTAGGCAAGCATGTTTTTCCTGGAAGGACAAGTATTTCAACCAGAGATGTCACTTGAGGCCAGCACCATTGCAGTGCGCTAGTCGTGCAACAGTCTCAGAAGCGTTGCCTTCTTAACTCTGTTCTTGCTTTTCAGTTGGAGCTTGAAGAATGCAATCATGTGATGAGAAGAAAGAATCAATGCCATGTAAACTTTTCATACTCGTTGTCCATATCACAATTCTCGTCAAGGTAGCAAGCACAGAAGCATGGCATACTTTCTCTTGTCTAGTAGCTATGAAAGAATTTTATCAACTCAGAGTGTTTTATGAATCATCAACCAGGTGAGTGATGCCTTAATCACAACTTGGTGTCCAAGGTTATATTGAGCAAAATTCTCCCCACATCACATCAAGACCTTGATCAGATCTTCGTGAGCAGCCCCTTCCCATGACTAACACCCAATATAATGCATCTCTCAACAATGGCCTCATCGTAGTGTGGTCAGCCTGTACCCAAGAAACAACCTTTAACTCATGGTGGCATTTGTAATACAAGGAGCACTTACCTGGAAGCAAAATGTGGGCCTCCAACAAGCCTTGATTTTTCTTTTTAGTTTCTTTTTGACACAACAGATTGGTTTCCTGTCAAACACGTCCTCTGGTCAAGATAGACTCTTCATGTTTACTTAGTTATTATGAATAATTGTTGTTTCCAGCTTGCTCCCATGGCTCTATTGTTATGATCAAACTCAACATTACCAACCTCCCCACTTTGATTTTGACCTCATTTTATCTTGACTGGATCAGCCTTTGATATTTCCCAGCACCATAATTTATGTTGTCACTTCCATGTCACTTATGGACAGAATATAGCAGCCACTATTATTTGTCTATGCTGGCATCCAAGATGACATTCCACTCCCTCATGAAGAACAGACACAAACGGATCCGCCAGGAATGGCCCCATCTGACGGAAAACAAAACAGGCTCTGTCTAGTCATCAAGCACATATGCCAGAATGATCCGAAATGAATTACACAGTAATATCAGCCACAATCAAGCAGCCTTCCACATTGATGTGCATAATGACCACCCCTCACTACAGGATACGGCCCTGGCCAATTGATCTCTATGTTGTACTGACAACAATATCAATAGTAGCAGCCACATGCATCAACTTTTGTAAAGTGTGTCTCCTGAATTGCAGCCACGTTCACACTGAAATACAAGAGGTCATAGAGCAACTGAGCAGCACTACTTTCCCTAAAGACTTGCGACGAAGCAAGCCAACAAGCTCTGATTTTTATTTTCAGTTTCTTTTTGACACAACAGATTAGTTTCTGTCAAGCACTTCCTCTGGTCAAGATAGACTGTTTTTGTTTACTTAGTTATTATGAATAATTGCTGTTTCCAGCATTACTCATCCCCGAAGACCTTTTGCATTTAAACAAGCCAGCTTGATATACATTTGTTCTGTACAACTTTTAAAACGCAGGCTCAATGGTAATCTTTAGAGGTTGGGTCAAGAATCAAATTGATTTACCTAGGCTACCAGAGTCTATGTCAGATGTAATGCATCCTTCTACACAACAATTCTGCTGATGTCTGTTGGGAATATTATCTTGAGAGCCCTATGCAATGAGAGATGGATTAACACCAGCAGATAGAATAAAAAAGGTTTTTCAGCTCAGTGACTCAACCTGGGCCATCTTTAGTTCAGGGAAAGTTTTCCTTGTGGCAGCTAGGAAATACTTTTAGAGTTCCTAATGTATGCACTGGGAAATTCTTAGGGGTGAGACATTTAAACAATCTCTTTTGAGGAAATGTTTTTCTTAAGAGCCTGTTTGTCAACCCAACAGATGGTATCCCTTTTGAGGAAGCTCTTTTGATGTGGGTGAACACCATCTCCTTTACTTTATCATCTTTGAAGACATTCTTCTTTCTAGCTGGTGATCCAGATGTGGATTAAGACATGGCTTCTTACGAGGTTCATTCTGTCCTGCTGTGTCCAGACGATTACATTTTTTAGCATTCATCTCAATATTCATTCTACTTTCCTTTTTATAAAGATGAGGTTAGAGGTTGGGAAATATCTGAAACCTCCATAAGAGTATGTGATTGAACTTTCTCCTGGATGCTTTATCTGAAATTGCTGATGTTAAAACTACTGCAGTTCTTGCAGTTGACACTGCTGCTTTTGCTTCTGTTACATTTTCTGTTGTCGCTGTGGTCTTTGGCCTGCTAGAGATAGGGACAAGTTATAACCATCTTAGATCTCCTTCTTAACACCCACTTATTTACTGAAGCCATTACAGGCTCTCATCGTCTTGTTCTTCTCCTCACCACTTCTTCAGATGTATGATAGTTGTGGTGCCATGCTCCAATCGTGGCACATTTTTGTTAAGTGTCATGAGCAGCATTGGGGTCTTTCCTCATTGATGACAAAAATCTTGGAGCCTCTGCATGTCAGTGATTTACAGAAAACTTTTTCCTGCCTAAAGTTACCTGGAGACTAAAATATCAAGTGGCACTTCTGCCTTAATACCCGGACAATGTCCCAACCTGACGATAGTACAGGCAAAAAACTCTCCCAAGTTCGTAAGCAGATCAGTTTCGGTAATCAAGGTAATTCATACCAGTTCCTTCACTTTTTTTTCTGTTACACGCACGATGTCACATGTCATTTTGGCCAGAATCTTAGGCACAATTTTTCAAACACTTTAGTGTCATTTCTATACTTCCCTGTTGATGATCAATTTACAGGTTCTTAGGCCTGTTGTCAGCAAGGAGATAGATCTTGCTGTGACTGGATTAAGATCTTGGCAGATGGTTAGACACTCAGTTCATAGATTAAATTTCTGTACTCCTTCTGCATTTAATCAAAATGGAGATACAACCTTTTTGGCATATTGGAGGTCCATACAGATTTCTCTTGCAAAGGTACCCCAACTGCATGCTCTGTGGCTGGGGTGACCCAGTCATTATGGTTGGAGCCACACCACATCATAAAAAAAAATGTCAAAACAAAGACGCACATGAAGAAAACCATTGTGAAAATCAGGGTAAAAGAAAGACAAATGTCAGCAAAAATTGAACATTAAAAATTTTCCATCATAACTTTTAAGAAAATGACTCTTCCCCATCTTGTTTAAGAATGATTCAATCCAATAAGAAATGGCTGCAAAACACTTTTATGATTTTTTACCCCAAGAAAGGAAAGGCCACTACGCGGGGTTGGGGGGTTATAGTGAGAAAATAAAAATGCTGCACAGGGGATGTCAAAGAAAAGATAAGAGCTAAATGGGATTCAAGGAGATAGAAGAGACAATTGACGTTACATTTAAACATTTGGAGATTGTAGCCAACAGAGAAGGAAGCAAACGAAAAATGTTTCACAAACTCATCCCCAAAATTTACAAGCAGATGCAGACACATGCATACAATTTTTCCTCATTCAATAAAATAGTAAGTACTTGAGCCTCAGCTGATTCAGTTCCAGTCTGCCTGTCTTGAATTCAAAACACTGTGTTCAAACAAAATTGCTCTTGTGTGTCAACACCAGATTTTAGTTTAAAGTAACTTTTCTGTACATATTGCTGTTGCTTTATGTTAATTGGCTTTACATATATTGTTTCCTTGTTTAATATATAAATTTTTTATATCAATTTTAGTTCTTTTATTGCACACTTTGTAAATTCTATTTGTTGGGTAGTTCTGCCATTTATTTATATTTAACTGTGGCCACTCATTCTACAATGCATAACTTCCTTAACAATGTAAATGGCTGGCAAAACAGGGATTAGGGATAAAGCAAAAATGGCAAATTTACTAAGGGATACGAAAAGTGAAGTTGTAAAAAGCCATGTCTTGATTAAATGGCAAAAATTTTAATTTTAAAACAGAGAAAACTAACAATAGCTGTTACAAGTAAAAAATAAAAATCTATTAAAAATATGAGTAATCCAAATTGTAACATCAAGACACCAAAAAGAATAAATAGGATAAAAATTTAAATTAGACAAAAATCAAATTAATTCATTTTTTGTGTAAAAAAAAACCTAGTTAGTAATGGATCAGAGAACACATGCTTCTCTTGAACTTGAGTGTAAAAACAGGAGCAACAATAAAAAAGACTGAACTACTGCAAAATTTAATGGGAAAATATGAGAACAGTTCTAAAACTGCTAGACTAACTTGGTCCTAATGCAAGGTATTTATCAAGTTAAGATCATTTCCCAAATGATATATGCTATATCTAACCTGAAAGAAGCATAGTCTTCATTGATTTTAGAACTGTTCTAGAACTTGGTCCTAATACAAGGTATTTATCAAGTTAAGATCATTTCCCAGTTGATATATGCACATATAGTCTGAAAATAGACAGTCCTGTAGGATTTCCTCATAACAGGCCTAACTTTCTTTTTTAAAGATATTTAAAAAATCCCCAGTTTATTGAGATATTAATCATAACTTGCCTTTGGCAATGTAAGTCACAACAAATATGAGTATTTCTTTGTATTTAGCAGAAAATCAGGATGTAGACTCTGTTTTCCTACATATTTTTGTGAATGCTGGAATCCATTTTTAGAACTGAAATTTACCTGAATTCCAGGATGTCTGAACAGGTTAAATGCAAAATTTAAGTACTTTTCAGAAATTATGGCTCTTCTCAGCAGACTAATATTTTAAATGTTTATGTTGTTTTAATTCTCAGGTGGCTTACCTTCCTACGGGTTACGAAAGGGCAGAGTGTTAAAACCAGAAAATGTATCTAGATTGTAAAGAATTTATTTACTTTTTTTTGAAGATAATAATTATTTCAGTGATACAAATTTTAATAATTAGCCCATAGTTGAAGGATAAGCAGGGGTTATCCACATTTCCCAGGGGTATTTGCACATAAGTGAATATAACGAACCCATCGGAAATTGAAATTTGGCGTCAAGACAAACAATTTCAAGCCAGTAACCATTACACCACCCATGTATTCGATCTAAAAACACCTGGCATTCCCAAGAATTCACTCATCTAGGTACTGACCAGGCTCAGTGTTGCTTAACTTTGGTGATAATACAGGAACACAGTGTCTCATGTGTGATATAGCATTCCTGGGAAGTGGTCACTTGGCTAGGTACTAACCAGGTTCATTTTTTTTAACTCTGATGATTGCATGGGAACCAGTATTTTAATGTGATATTGTTGCAAAGCCCATTAATATCACCAGCACATCAAATGAGAGCACCTGGTATTCTTAAATGGTCACCCATCAAGGTACTGACCAAGCTCAATGTTGCATAACTTTAGTGATTAACAGAACTGGTGTTTTGATAATAATATTTGTAATGTTAAGTATAAATAATATTAATAACAGTTTGAGAATTGAGAAGAACTCACAAATATCCATTTGTCTCTCATTTGAGCCCATTGTATTGCATTATATTTTATAGTCGTTTTGTCATTCTTTTCCACATGATGACATTTCTAGATATGGTCAGTGAACAAGAACAGTCTAACATATGGATTAAATAAAGAGCTCAGTTTAGAATTCTTTGTAGACTATCTAGATTGATACATGAGGAAGGCCAGAGGGCATTACAATTGAAGTAATACATGTAGTATAGGTCCAACAGAGGTTAAAATGTTCATGGCAATAAAATGCTGAAAGAGAATTAATGCTTAGAATTCTGGGAATGTGTAAGTAAGGAATGTCTTTGATGTAGCCGCTCCTTGGATCAGTAAGTAGTTTTGAGACAGGGAAGAAGGTAAAGAGATAAGGGAGGTGAACATAGGTGCCGCTGACTGCAGTCAAGGGACATTATCAAGCACTCTTTTCCTTTTCAGTCAGTCCATGTGTACGTGTCTGAGTCGCCGGTCTGTCTGTAGATACTTTCTGTATCCACTTTTTATATCTTCTTTTTGGATCACAGCAGCTCATTTGGATTTCACACTTGTATTTGGTTCTGGGCTTTCCATTGGCTGATAAATAAAATCCGCGTAGGCTCACAAACTGGAAATTTAGTATTTAATTAATTTTTATTTTTCAACCGAAACATCTGCGCTACGAACCTGATGCGTATCGAGCCACTTTTGGTCATTTGCTTTTGGGTCGTGAAAGCGTAAACATCCGGTCCATTGCTTTTTCTCGGTATCACCACATATCTAACATGTTGGAATATTAACGAATAAAATCAGTAACTTCTGGATAACCCAACAATATAAACATTAAGCAATACAAAAATCCATTCCTCAAAATTTCATAAAATAAACAAATGAAAGGTAACAGTGTGCTGTGGGCGATGTCACACCTGAAATAATAATAATTATTATACTAACTGAGGATGCTTGCAAAATGGAAAAAAACACCAAGTGAAAGAGGCATTTTCGAGTGGACAAGATGTTGATATGCTGTAAAGACTTTGAAATATTAGTGTAAAGAAAGCACACTTAGAAATACAGTCTTTTGTAAGTATACAAAGGATATCAGATTCCTAATGGAACAGCATTAATTTGAACTTAAAAGAAATGGATTTCTTTGACACTATAAGCATCGTAGGCGAAATTAAGGATATTTTGATGTAGACTTTTGCTCGGTATCACACAAACAATAAATATCTTAATCTTCTAAATCACGAATGTTCAGTATTCATGTTATGTGTCACGGGAAGTGTAACAGGTTACAAGGAAAAGTCTGAACATTGTTTTTCAACAGAGATGTACAAATAGGTTTCGTATGTTGTTTGTAAAGAATAATAGAACTAGAATTAGTTTGCAGAAAGTTCCTTGAAACAAACAAAAAGTCACTGAGTGAAATAGAAAGATGTATTATGAATTTGAACGATGAATGTGAGTAACTGTGAGTGATTGTGATTGTGAGTGACTCCTAGAAATCCGTAGCACGTATATAAGAAATAATGAGAAGAAAGTGAGCATGTGAAATGAGATGTGTGTGAGTCTAAGTGTATGTACTTGACCGGCGTGGATTCGAGTGACAACTGGGGTACATTGAAACATGGTCCCAAAGGACGGCTTATATACCTTTCAGAGATCAAAAATTGGCTCAAAATGGGCCTTAGGATTTTTTGCACAAAACTGGGTTTGGATCAATGAGATTGCTTGGAATGCAATCTACAGCAATGATTGGAAGAATGCATTGATATTTAAATAATCCAAGTTAAATAACTTGTAACCAGGGGTGGACAGCTTATGCTATTCCCACAAGCAAATGAAACTCCATATGAATTTGAACTTCTGCCTTCCGATTTCTCAAACCCATGCGCTATTCATTATTCCTACATGCCTCCAGTATATGTTGGTGGATATCGGCTTGGAATCTAGAAATCTTAGAGCCGAGTTCAATTCCAGTTGAATTCATTGTATTCACTTACGCGCAAATACCCTTGAAGAAAGGTATTAATCTGTCTCTTCCCTTCCAGTTATGGGTTAGATAACAGGACAGATTGGGTTCTGTGGCTGGCAACCAGTCTACCGCAGAAAGCAATGGCAACCTACTGCAGGATAATCTTCTGCCCAGTCAGTCATGTCGAAAGAGAGATGATCGCCCAAGCGTGTTTCACGTATGGCACTTAACTGACTGAAAGCAATTTCAGTGGGGTAATTCAATACATTTGGGACTTCGAAAAAAAAAGAAAAGAAAAATATTTAGGAGGTTAAAGTTGAATTTAAAAAGAAAAAATTATGAAGAAAAAAATCAAGTTTATGGCTGGATTTTATTTTTTAATGAAATTATATTTAGTTTTAAGAACAAGACAATTCTGTAGAAAAAAAAATAGTTTTAAAGAGTTGACAAATTTACAAACAACAAAAAGTAGGTACACTCACTAAATCACTGAAGTATGAATAAAAAAAGGCCAGTAACTTAATTAAAGCAAACTTTTTCCATCAAAATGTTTTGTGTGTGGAGAGAGATTAAATTATCTTTTAATTATCTTTAAAAATTTTAATCCCTTCATGTACACATTTAAAATTTTGGTAAATCTTGTTTGATCTTACCTGGTGTGACCAAAGTTTACAATGGAAAAGACAATGTGCATAATGCAATTTTATTTCACAAAGTGACAAACACATTAATTTGAAAATTGCCATAATCAAATAATTGTTCAATTTTAATGAAAACTTTCAGGACTTATTCTGAACTGACAATACTATTTTTTAAATTGTTCTTTTAAAAATATCTTGGAAATTATTTTTTAACATTTGTTACCCACCCTCAACATAAATTCATGAAATTTAAAGAAATTAAATTTTGCCGCGATTATTGTTTTTTTTTAGTTAAAGACAGGACTCATTAGAATGTAAATCATTTGTTTTGTTTTTTTGTTGAAAAATTTTACGTTTATTTTTGAAAATGTGCTCTCAAATCTAATTTTATATGACTTTAATTGCTTGAATAGTAATGTATTAACAAGATTATAGACGAAAAAAAATTTTTATTGTAATTTATAACGTTTCAAAAATATTTTAAAACACTTCAAAAGTTACTTCCTTAATAGCGAAGTTGTTTACTAATTGAAAATTTAAAGTTCCAATACACAAATTGTGTTGTCTCTATTTTTAAAATAATTTTTAATTTTTCTTTTTTTGTATTTGAATTTTTTTTTGTATGCTAATTTCTGTGTGAAAATCAAAAAGTCATGTTTCTCATGTTTTTTCCCCATTACAGGAAAAAATATTTTTACAATTACTCTTGCAGTCATCATGCCTTTGTTTCTGCAAATGTGTCGATCGCTTAAAAATGGCCGAAAAACCTTAAAATCATGTCACAGATGTATAAGAAAAACCTACTTCATCAAAGTTTAAATAAAAAAACACTAACAGTATATTAAAAAATATTATACATTTAACTGAACATTTGTTTCATTAAAATTCAGTAAATTAACTTAATTAATTTCAATATGAAATAATGCATGTTTTTCCAAGGTTTTGTTTTTAAACTGTTTTCTTTCAACTTTTATATAAATTTATGTTTTATGATTTTAATACATAAATAAATTCATAAAAAATTTGAATATAATTTTTCGGTGTCTAATTTTGCCTGGTTGACAGAACAATGAAAAGGGTTTTAAAAGTTTCTTATTTCAAAACGATAGAAATATTTCCGGTTGTGTCTGCAGTCTGAAAGAAAAGTGATGTTGTTAATTAAAAATGTTAAGTATATTGTTTTTTTTAAAAAAAAAAAAAAGGATGACTACCTGTTTTTTTTTTTTAAGTCGTACACTTTTTCGTTCTTGTTGCAACGTTTTTGGTCGTAATTTTTTCTTCAATATGCAAGAAAAATGGCAAAAAAACAAAACAGTTTTGCTTTTTATTTTTAAATAACGAAAAGAAAAAGAAAAAATAGATAATTTTTTTTTTTCAAAAAACCAAACAAAAACTATCCTTCTCGCATTCTTAGTCTGTAGGTGTTCAAGTTTTGTTGGTATCTTACTTTAAACATTTTTAAACATTTCATATACATCGATTTTTTTCTGTAAAAATTTTAAAATTAAACCTTGACTAAAAAAAATTAGAAAAAATCATACCTTAGATTTTTAAGTTAACTTAAGTCATTTTTTTAGTTTGAAAATAAGAATTTATGTTTGTCGATACGGGAATCTAAATAAGTAAAAAAAATAGTACTTAAAAAAAGTAATTATTAAAAGCAAAACACTATTTTTATAAAAATTTTAGCAATAAACATTTTTTTTGGTGGGACCTGAAGCAGACTACCACCACGTTTAATTTCGTTGTTTTTTCATTCATTTAATTTTTTCAGTGCAGTCTTATCGATTGTTACGTAAACTTTCGATTATCAAAAAAAAAAAAAAATTGTAAAATTACAATAAACAAATTGTTGTGGGAGGGTCAGTTTTACCAGACAACGTCAAAAAGTTAAATCGATCCTCCATTTTCAATCCACTCGCGTTGGGGTCGCTTTGTTTAGTTTATGTTTATTTCGTTTGTTTTTCATTTTTTTTTAAAGCTTTTTTTTCAGCACAGTTCTATCGATTGTTATTTAAAGTTTTCCGGTTATCAAAAAAAAAAAATTGGAAAATTGCAATATTTAAACAAATTTTGGGAGCCAGTTTCTCATACAACGTTAAGTAAATCGATCCTCCATTTTTCAATCCACTTCACTATATGTCACTTCTGTTCCTCAGTCTCTGGTTGACCTCAGCTGTCAAAGAAATCACCGTGATTAAAAAATGTGGTACTACTACACTACTGTCTTTTCTGCTAAAAAAAAAGTTAGATGTTTGTTTCAGATTCTTAAATAAACATTAGAGAATTTTCTAATTTCCCCTCAAATAACTTTTGAAATTTTATTTTTGCAAGATTTTTCAACAGAGAATGTAACAAATTTCTCTAAAATAGCGGTATCATCGATATAACTGAAAAAAAAGAAAAAAAACAAATTTTTATTACAATCAATATAAATTCGGCTTTAAATACACAAAAGTTTTTACTTTATTGAAATCAGAAACATTTTAATTTTTTTGTTTAGGAATTATCTCCCATGAACTTCGCTCTTCTAAAGATGAAAAGGTAACAGACGAACCAAGAAAGAACTACGTAAGTAAAATGTTGCCTTCTTTTAATGTTGCATGACAAGTAATTAATTGATAATTTTAATAAATATCATCCATACAATTTAGGTACCGACTAAACCGGTGCGTTTTTTTCTTTAAAATTAAAAGAATACCAAAAAACAAGTAATTAATTTAAACGAAATCTTCACAACACTTTTTATGCATGAATTCTATAATTGAATATTAGAAAGCTTTATAAAGATTTGGGTTGGAACAGTTAAACCTGTTTTTCGCTACATCATTCACAGTTCGCGATACCCAGTGTTTAAAACGAATTAAAAAAGAGAAAAGTCATTTTTGAAGCTTTCTTTTCACCTTCGAAGGTAAAGGAGTAAAAACGTTTCTATACCCAGTAAGTAAAATACTTCGGTGTATTTAAAACCGAATTTATATTGATTTGAATAAAATTGTATTTCTTTCGTTTTTGTTTTTCAGTAAAACCGATTATGTCGCCATTTTAGAGCAATTTGTAAACAGAAGTTAAATTCTCCATTTAAAAATGTGCAATATTAATTGATGTACAATATTAATTAATTCCTCATTGAATAGGAACCAACATGCATTGCTTTCTTCTGTTCCTCTTACCTTCAATTTTAATTTATGGTCGGTTTGTGGTTAAAACCAGCAAAACAATTAATAAATTAAAGACATTTTGATTTTTATGTTTGAGAATTATCTCCCTTGAACTTCTCTTTTCAGAGATGGAAAATTAACAGACGAACCAAGAAAGGACTACATAGGTAAAAATGTTGCCCTCTTTAATATTGCATGGCCCCCCCCCCCAAACACAGACATGAGATGAAGTTGAAATAATAAAGAGAGAATGTAAACTTAAGAAATCAGCACATATGCTAGCCTACAAAAATTTCTTCAGCCAATAGGCACAAGGGATGAATACAATATGGGAACCAGTAATATGGAGTGTCAGAGAAAATCATTAGCATCAAAAAATTGCATTATTAACTCTGGTAAAAAATGTTTAGTGAATATAAGTTCCAGGAAATTCAGTTCTTCTTAAGGACACATAGCCCAGTGGATATATACATTGGTTGGTTCTAGTGACCCAAAGACTTCAAACTTTTTTCAACGAAGTTCAATCTAGATACCTCCACTAATTTGAAAAAACAGCATAGCGTAATGCAAAGGCCACAAATTTAATGAAAATAAAGTTTTATCGTCAAAATGTTGAGGTTATTATTAAGAGGAAAGATCAAAGAATTTTTTTAAAATTATTTCAAGTTTTAATCCTTTCTAACAAGTTCAAAATTTTGGTTAAAATGCTTCTTTTGTTTTACTTCGTCTTCTACAAAGTTTAACATTGATTTTTGGTGCTTTTTTCTGTTGAAAACACATTAATTTGAAAATTCTGAAATTAAAATTAAATAATTGTTCGATTTTAATGAAATTTTCAGAACTTATTCACAAATGAATGAAATTATTTTTGAAAGGGTTTTTTTTTTTTTTTTTTAAGAAAATTTTGGTAAATTTGTTTTTCACCTTTTACATATTTTCATTACATTTTGCACAGAATTTTCTTGTTTCATGGAATTATTTTTTTGTTAAAAGTAATCATTGGAGATTGTAAATCACTAACTTTTTTTTTTCAAATTTGTACCCTTCAACTGAAAATCTGCTCAGAATTGAAAAATAATGAATCCTATAAAACTATGACATTACTTAATTGGAAAAGCTTTTAATTGTTTTTGTAAATAAGTAATATTAATGACATTATTGTCTGAGAAAAGAAATAAAATTTTTTTCTGATGAATAATGAATTTTTACAAAAATTTCTTCATTTATTTTTTTAACGTTTTAATTATAATAATTTATATTAGTTTAAAATCATGTAAAATTCTGTATTGGGATATTTATTGGATGTGATATAGGAATTAAGTGGAAACGAAATTTATGAGTCCAAAATTGCAAAGATTAACAAATGTAGGTACGCTTCCCTATTTTGAAAATAATTTTTAATTTATTATATTTTTATTTGATTTTCATGTCTGGTAGACTGAAATTGACATTATTATGAAAAAGGTTACATAATTTAAGAGTTTTGTTTTTTCATTTAGATTCATGAAAATTGTCGGTTTTGGGCATGCGAAACCTGTCATTGCCAAATCAGTCAAGAATCTGTCAAATAGTCAATTAGATGAACACAACCAATTGATAATAGATTTGTTGTATATAACTTTTATGCTATCAGGAAGTAATTAATATTTTTCTTAAATCAGCTTAATTTAACAATTTTCTAATTTTGCTAAAATAACAGTTGTTGATTAAACATTAAAGTGTAAGCAATTTTTCTCCTTTTTTTGACAATAATGTTCTATATATGTCAATAGCAAAATGTAGATATATTTTGATTGCTTGATCTATCAATTTATTTTGTGGTTGACCAAGAAATATCAGAAATGGCAAAATTGATTAAAACAATGTTTTAGAATGTTCTGTTGGAAATAATGCACAAATCTGCCTCTTTAATGATACCTTTCTCTATTTACAGATCTGATTGTCAGAAACTTCTCATCATTTACACTGAGAATCAAGGAAAAAATGAAGAGTGTCAATTAGCATTTCCACAAAGTTTACATTAAAAAAACAATCCTGAAATGACAAATGAAAAAAGCTTATTTTTGTGATGTATCGCCAGATCTGCATTTTCATGGATTTCAGCTTGAAAAATCTACATGTTAACACAAGACCAGTAGAAAACCATGTACATGTGAAGTATGTGAACCAGCATTTCCACAGTTAATAAATTTCAAAAAGCACATGCTAATATGCACAGAAGAGAAAGCCTCTTCTTTGTGAAGTATGTGGATTAGCATTTTCACTAAATCCAGATTTAATAAAGCATATATACACACACAAGAAAAACCTAATTTTTGTGAATTCTGTGAATATTCTTTTGCAATGGAGTCTGGCTTAAAAAAAACACATACAGTCACACACTGAAAATAAACCATATTCTTGTGAAATATGCGGATCAGCATTCACAGACAATTACAAGTTAAAATGTCACATTCGAACTCACACTGGTGAGAGACCATTTTCTTGTAAAATATGTGTGGATCAGCATTTTCAAATAGTTCTAATTTGAAAGTGCACAACCGAATTCATACTGGAGAGAAACCATTTTCTTGTGAAATATGTGGGTCAGCATTTTCAGATAGTTCTGCTTTTGGAAAAGCACAATCGACTTCATACTGGAGAGAAACCATTTTCTTGTAAAATATGTGGATCAGCATTTTCAGCTAATTTTACTTTGAAAAGGCACATTCGAATTCATACTGGAGAGAAACCATTTTCTTGTAAAATATGTGGATCAGCATTTTCATCTAATTTTACTTTGAAAATACACAATCGAACTCACACTGGAGAGAAACCATTTTCTTGTGAAATATGTGGATCAGCATTTTCAGCTAGATCTGCTTTGAAAGCACACAATCGAATTCACTGGAGAGAAGCCATATTCTTGTAAAATATGTGGGTCAGCATTTTCAGATGGTTCTGCTTTGAAAAGGCACATTCGAATTCATACTGGAGAGAAACCATTTTCTTGTGAAATATGTGGGTCAGCATTTTCAAAGAAATCTGTTTTAAAAACGCACATTCGAATTCATACTGGAGAGAAACCATATTCCTGTAAAATATGTGAATCAGCATTTTCAATTAGTTCCAATCTGAAAAAGCACAATCGAATTCATACTGGAGAGAAACCATTTTCGTGAAATATGTGGGTCAGCATTTTCAAAGAATTCTGATTTAAAAACGCACAATCGAACTCACACTGGAGAGAAACCATATTCTTGTAAAATATGTGGTTCAGCATTTTCAGATAGTTCTGGTTTGAAAAGGCACATTCGAATTCATACTGGAGAGAAACCATTTTCTTGTAAAATATGTGGATCAGCATTTTCAACTAATTTTACTTTGAAAATGCACAATCGAACTCACACTGGAGAGAAACCATTTTCTTGTGAAATATGTGGGTCAGCATTTTCAAGGACTTCTGATTTAAAACGGCGACAATCGAACTCACACTGGAGAGAAACCATTTTCTTGTAAAAATATGTGGGTCAGCATTTTCAGCTGGTTCTAAATTGAAAAAGCACAATCGAACTCACACTGGCAAGTAACTATTTTCTGTGAAATATGCGGGTCAGCATTTTTTAGATATTTCACATCTAAAAAGCACGTGAAACATTCATACTGCAAATAAAAATTGTCCAAATTTTGTCAGTCCAGACATAAGTGTACACATGTAAGTAATCACCAAAGAGAATTTTTACAGGCTTGTGGGCTAAAATTTTCAAAATATCAGTTTAATTTACACACCAAAGTGAAACATTCTTGCTAACTATAGGATATAAATTTTAAAATATATGGTATCATTAAATTCTTCATATCATACTCTCTTTTTCAAACATACAATTTTAACATTTTCAAGAATTTGTATTTACAATCCTTCTGGAGGACAAACATTTACTTGTAACATGTGTGCGAATATCATCGTAACCTAAACTAACAATATTAAGAAGGACACACGCTATTGTGAATCTGTATTTTTGTGTATATTATCCTTTTCATAGAGTTTCAATTTCAAAATTCAGAGAAATGCATTCTATAAAGAAAACAAATCTACATTGAAAGTAAGACTGAAAAAGAGTATTAATTGCTGCATCAGTTAACGTGTGCGCTTTAATGTTAACAGGAAAATATCGTATAAAAACAGGAGGTAAATTATCTTTGAAAAAGACTTGTTTATGAAACAAAACTACAGTAAATTGTTATGAAGATTTGGGAAAATTTAAGCATGTTTTTGATGTTTGAATAAATAGCGTAATTATCATGAAAAATTTGTCAGATATTTGCTGATTGCATGGCATATAATGAAACAAAATCTTAAGATTCTATACACAGTAATGAAAGAAATCTGCGACAGTTGTAGCATTTGTTTCTTTAGTCGTGTGAACTAATTCAGATAAATTTGCTTGTCAATCTGTGTCTGTGGATTCCCAGTGCTAGTGAGACAGATAGTATTATGACCAGCCAAGCAGACAACAGATAAAACTGTACTATAAACAGGGTCAGAAATAAGAATATTTTTGTGAATTAAGAATTTAATGACCCTGAAAAGAAATCGAGATAGTCATCTGTCAAATTCCTAAGTAGGAACCAGAATTTCTCTTCCATAATAAAACTTAATTACTGATTGCAAGTGAATTTACCATAGTAATCAGACAAAAGATGACTGAAGTAATGGGCAGAGATGGAAAACTAGGGAAGGCGAAGAAGTTGCTCATGCCCCTTGAATAGTTGGTGTGAGATAATAATTTAGGAAGAAGAGAGGGCAATGTAAATTAACATCAAGGAAGAGACAAGTCAAAAGGCCCCAGTTACCAGTCAGCTGCAGAGAGCCTTGAATTTTACAGGTGAAATTTCTTCTGTGGTTGTTCAACTGTGGCACCAACCTGGGGCTGGCACTGTCTGGTTGCGACTTACCTTGTCCCCGCCAAAAGAGGGCCCGTGTTTGCTTGGTGTGTAAGGCCTCTGCAGCTGAAATGAAATTAAGGAAAAGAGCACTTGCCGCTCCGACGTAATCCGTTTTTTTCTGCTGGATAATGTAAAGGAATGAGGGGGGACTTGCGTTGCATTTTTTTTTACACAAAAATGCGCTGTGCATTGTGGGTTAGCAGGACGATGCCGGTGGATTGTGGGTACATGATTTGGTTGCGTGCAACGTGAGGGGGAAAACGGGGGGGGGGGGGGGGGTTCACAGTTGCTGTTTTGAGTTTATTTTGCGACAAGCTATTTTGGCATATTAATTCTTCAAAATGAAAGGCAAGATTTTTTACGTCCGTTTGATCCCAGAATTCAGCGGTGCCTCAACGGATATGCCCATTGTTGAATGTATAGAGAACGTGAGGAATTGGTCTGTGAACTTTGTGCCGTGACAAGATCATGCCCCTACGACTACGAGTCGATGCCCTTGCCGTGTACAGACAACTTAATGAAGAGCAGAGGGCAGAGCGGAACAAATTATACGGGCCCTTATGACTGCATATGCGACTGACTGATTTAATGTTTGACCAATTTATGGGATGGCGTCTTCGCCCAGAGAAAACGTTGGATGAATTCCTGGCTGAAATGCATCGTCTGGCGCGACTAATAGAACTGCTGCCCGATCAGTGGATGGCATGTGCCTTTGTGTCAGGGTTGCCCCATCACGTTAGGCAGCTTCTCAAATCTTTTTCCAGGATGGACGATATGAATCTAGAACAGATTCTGACCCGAGCAAGGGTGATTATGACGGATGACAAAGGGTACCAGGAATTGGCCGCTGCATCCGTAGAACCATCACACTCAGAAGTTGGGGTTCCCCCTGCCAAACCTTTTAGCAGAACTATTACCTGCTACAAGTGCTCTGGACCCAACCATATGGCGAAGAATTGTACACAAGGACGTCCGGAGAGGTCAAGCAGAATGCAGAGGTCTGGCTGTGAGAAGCGGTATTTTAGATGCAATGGCATCGGACACATTTCTTCAGAATGCCAGGGAAACGCCCAAGGGGAGAAGGCGTCAATGCCAGCCTTCTCCCTGAGCAAGTAAAAAATTGGAGGTTACCCACAATAAAGGTATTCGTAAATGGGGTAGAATGCACAGCTCTAGTGGATTCTGGATGCTCACAAATGCTGATGAGCAAGACTGTGTCGCAGCTGGAGGCAAGAAGAGGTGGGAGTGTTAACCACTGGCGGGAGGACCCTGAAGTTCCTTGGATACGGCAAAATTAAGTTGGGCGTCTAGCAGATTCAGCCTGTCACTGTTGAGGTTCTGGTGGTGGACGGACAATTGCTGGGGTTCGATATTCTTCTTGGGATTGATGCAATCAAGGTTCTTGGAGGTGTTCACCTGACTGAATCAGGCGAGGCGTGTTTCGGAAAACTGAACACTTGTGCCGCCATTCTTATCAACAAGCCTGATTTCGAAGTAACGTTTAACCCGAGCACAAAAACGTGGACTGCATTGTAAGTGGGCGAATGGTCATTCACCTAGTAAGTTGGTCCATACAGTGCAGGAGTACAAAGTGCCTGGCCACATCCGGGATGGATATGAGAAAGAACTAGTACAGTGGCAGCAAGACGGATGGCTGTTGCCATATCCTGAGAAACAGCCTGGCCCACCCAAGGGATTAATTCCTTTAATGGCAGTCGTACAAGAACATAAACAAAAGGTCCAGCCTGTACTTGACTATCGTGAGTTGAACAACTTCATAGATGCATTCACGAGCGACGCAGAGGTGTGTGTGCAGAAATTACGAGAGGCTGACATATCGCTGTTGGATTTGTGAAATGCGTACCTACAGATCCACATCGACAGATCACTATGGCCTTTTCAAACAGTGGTCATTAACGGTAAGCAGTTTTGCCTTACGCGTTTGGGTTTTGGACTGAATGTGGTGATCGACACTATAATGTCCCAGGATCAGGACATTAAGAGTGCAACGTCGGCATACGTCAACGATATCTTCATAAATGAAAGCATAGTTTCTGCAACATGTGTAAGACGGCACTTGGCAGATTACGAACTAATCTGTAAAGATCCGGAGCGATTGAAAGACGGAACTAAGGTTCTGTGTCTGGAAGTCTGGGAAGAAAGTGACTCCCTTCGATGGAAGCGGGGAGGTCAGGTTCCAGAAATTGCTCAAATGATGCTGAAGCGTATTTTCCTTGTGCGGAAAACTCGTGGGTCATTTCCCTGTGTGATTGGCTTAGGGTGGCAACTGCATTTGTTAAGCAATACGCAAGTTCACTAACCAAAGGATGGGATGACGAAATAAAGGATGTTCCTTTCAGGGATGTATACTGGAGGAAACGGTGGCCAGAGTGCAAAAATCAGATCCCGTTGGTGGAGACTAGTGTGTGAACGGCAAATCTTAAATGACAGTTTGGGTGGACACAAGTTCTGTGGCTACAGGAGTAGCACTGAAGGTGGAGGGAAGCGTCGTGGAAGACGCTTGTTGGTTGCGTCCAGCTAATGATGCCAGACACATTAATCTTGCTGAACTTGACGCAGTATTCATATGCATTGTGGGATAGCAGGAGGATGCCGGTGGACAATGGGTATTGATGACGGCTATAAAAGCAATGTGAGTGGGGAAAACAGGGGGGTTGTCTACAGTTCAAGTTTTGAGTTTATTTGCGACATCAACAAAGAATGAAAAGAATTCTATGAAATTTTCCCAAGCACAAAGTGAATTTAAAAAGGATTTCTCAAAAACTTACAAAAAGTCTGAAAATGCAAGTGGGGGCAAGTAAAAGTAGGTCTTTTTGTTTTGTTCTGAAAGGTGGTTATACTTTTCTTTTACTACTGCCTTCTTGAATTGTTTTGTATTTTTTTTTTCATTGAAGCTTTTTTTCCAGTTTTTTATGGTAATCCTTTTAAAACATCAGAAATTTGCTCGTGCCTTAATCAGCATACAAAATTAATTTTTGTGCAAATTTTGTATTTGTATTTTTTTTTGTCTTTAGTTGTCTAATCAACGTTTTAAAACATTTTACATTAAATTTTACACAGTGATTTAGTCTTGTTTTATTATTTGCTCCTGTTTTTACCTCAAGTTGAAGAGAAACACGTGTTTTCTGTTCCATTTCTAACTAGGTTTTTACACAAAAAATGATTAATTTGATTTTGTCTAATTAAAATTTTATCCTATTTCCCATTAAATTGTCTTGATGTTACAATTTGGATTGCTTATATTTTTAATAGATTTTTATTTTTTACTTTTAACAACCATTGTTATTTTTCGCTGTTTCAAAATCTCAATGAAGAAAAGCATCCACAAGAACTGCAGCAGTTTTAACATCAGCAGTAGCAGTTGCTGATGAAGAAGCATCAGGGTAAAGTACAATCAGATTCTGTTTTGGAGGTGGCAGATATTCCCCAACCTCAAACCTCGTCTTTTATAAAGAGGGAAGTAGGATGAAGAAGACGGGAGAAGAATACTTAAAAAAGTGTAATCGTTTGGACACAGCATGATGGAACAACCTGTAAGAAGCCATATCTTAATCCACTCCTGGATCACCAAAGCTGTGAAAGGTGGATGTCTTCAAAGATGATAAAGTAAGGAGATGGGGGTCCACCCTCATCCAAAAAAGAACTTTCTCAAAAGGGATGCAATCTGTTGGGTTGACAAGCAGGCTCTTAAGAAAAACATTTCCTCCCAGAGAAAGGCTCTCTTAAGGCCATTAAGGAATGTCTCACCCCTAGGAATTTCCCATAAGTGTTTACATTAGGAACTCTAAAAGTATTTCCTAGCTACCACAAGGAAAACTAGGTTGAGTCACTGAGGTGAAAAACATTTTTTATTCTATCTCCTGGTGTTACTCCATCTCTCATTGCATTGGGCGCTCAAGATAATATTCCCAACAGACATCAGCAGAATTGTTGTAGAAGGATGGATTACATCTGACATAGGCTACCAGAGCCTAAGTAAATCAGTTGGAATCTTTGACCCAGCCTCTAAAGATTACCATATAGTCTGTGTTTAAAAGTTATACATAAGAATGTGTATATCAAGGCTTGCTTAAATGCAAAAGTCTTTTTTGATGAGAGTAATGCTGCTCATTTACTCTATGACCTTATCTTTCAGTGTAGACGTGGCTGCAATTCAGAAGCATATCAAGTGTTGATACGTGTGTGTGCTGCCTAATGAAGTTGTCTATTTCCCTGTTGCTTTGAGGGTTGGTTCTGGTATGAACAAAGTAGTTGACTACGGATTAAATTTGTTGAGTTGGACGGGTGTCCATTATTAGTCAGCTATTAGGGCTAACTTCTGCATGCTTATCTCGTCTACTAAGGCGGTTAGGATTTGAAAAGTACCCGGATTTAATTTATCCAACCACATTTCTTTCAGAACCACTTCTGACATAAAGTTTTTTCCAAGCAAAGTTTGCATCTTCCTCAAAAGCTGGGACGGCTTGCTGCTACCTAGTCTGACATTAGTAAGAAGCTCTCTAATTTTCCGTCCTTCAGAACAGCCTGTCTTTTGAAGAATTTCTCATTTTAGTAAGTCGTATGATCGATCCAACGAGGTCGTTAAGTATATTTGCTACCTCTTGGCGCTATGTTACCAGGGAGCTTTTCAACAACATAGGCGAATCTTGACTGTTGCGATGTTATGTGTCTGGCCTTAAATATTGCATCCAGTTGTATGAACCAGGTTTGTACTCTGGTGCTGAAATTTGGGGGAGTCAACCCTAAGAGTGGCCCGTGTTGGTGGTGTTGCATCAATCATGTTAAATCAGTTTTGAGGGAAAATAATTTGGCACCTCCAAAGAAGTGAATTAGCGTCACTGGAATTTGCCAAAATTTGTGACAAAGTTGTATTTAAATGTTGATTTACGCATATCAACTGCATGCTGGGACCTCGGGGTTGTCAATTTGTGTCTTGGTACACCACATATAATCAATTTTTACTGGAACATTGGCGATCACCAATTTGTTTCGGGTAGTCACATACAGAATTTATATTAGTAGAAAATTCTTTGAGTAATAGGTTTAAGTAGCGTGTTTGTTCATATACCACACAACAATATAAATTAAATTGAAGAAACAAAACAATTTGTGCAAGAAATGACCACAGGAGAGTGATTAAAAAATTCAACAGAAAAAGTATTTTATATATGCAATAAAATGTATGGTCAAATGAATTCTTGTTGCTAGTCACAAGTGAAAAAATGTCTGAAAGATTGTTTATGCAAAGTATAGTTCAACAAAAAGTCAATATTTGTGATTTGGTAAGAAAAATACAACAGACTGTTGCTAAAGAAAAGTTATCGAAATGTGTGTGTGTGTATGTGTTCGTTTATTAGTTACTTAGAAATAAGTTGTCGAGAGTTATTAGCCTTTATTTGCCAAAATTTGTGACAAACTCTTATTTAAATGTTGGTTTCACACACATTAACTACTTGCTGGGACCTCGGGTTATCAATTTGTAGTTTGGTACGTCTGTTATATAACCAATTTTTACTGGAGCATTCGCGATCACCAATTAGTTGCGGGTAGTCGAATACAGAATTTATATTAGTAGAAAAGTTCTTTGAATAATAGGTTTATGTAGCGTGTTTGTTCATGCAGAGTATGGTTCAACAAAAGTCAATATTTGTGATTTGGTAAGAAAATAACAGTATAGACTGGCTGCAAGAAAAATGATCAAAATGTGGGTGTGTGTGTGCATTGTTTAGTTACTTAGACTTAAGTTCTCGAGAGTTATTGGCCTTTACCTGCTAGATTAAATGAATGAGTGTAAACTATAACTTTGTTCGTGAAGTGAAGGAATGTTCAATCTTCAAAGTTAATTTCAGGAAAAATCTCAACGTGGTCAATTATTAAGTAAATGTGAATTTTTACGCGATCGATTGATGAGTCAGCGATTAGACAAGCGTGGAGGTTATCGGCATCGCCCGGAGTTCGCAAACTGACTGACTCGGATTGGGTTATAGTGCCACTTATAAATTTTGATTCTGGAATTCGTCTCCAGAAACGTTAGCAGGAAAGAAGAAATCCATTTCAGCTTTAGAGTGTCTCGCCCAATGAAAAGGTAAGTTAGAAGTGATGGTTGGCGAAAAGGCTCTTTGTATAAAGAGTCTACTTTTCCTAGAAAGGGTAGAAACGTTTATGTGGGGAATATCCCATAGAACCATAGATTAAAATTAAAATGGTTCGCAACTTTTAGAGAAAATGAAAACAAAAGTAAAATATGGCATCAGAAATAGAAAATTGAAAAGGCCAAAAGTGGGGATGAGAAAGCTGGTCTCCATTGCCTTAACTAACAACTAGTCACATTCACTGATCCAAGCATACGTTATTATAATAAAGCCAATGGCCATAATACCTCATTTATACAAAATAACACGACGATACGGCTATCACCAAAAGAACATGTATTCCCTAAGAGAATGTCGTGTTGGGTATGACGATAAAATACATATGAAAGCAAAGCTTCTGATCAGGAGATTGGAGGTTTGGTGGTCATGTTATCATCTTTTAATTGTTGTTCATAGGTCCACCTTGATCTGGGGTTGTAACACTTGTTAGGGTTCCAGATATTGGCAAGTAATACTTCCTCCTAATCAAAACAAAGCACTATTAATGCATAAATACATTTTTATAGTAAAAACACCAGCAACGATTTTTATATAAATAAATTACCAACAAAACTTAGAATTATCAACAACAGGATTTTATAAGAGAATGATATATGTTTTCTATAGTCAAAGGCATACAATTACATTCAAAGTATTAAGATTTTGGCCTTTAAATAACTCATAGAGGGTGATATGTCACTAAATAAAATCAACCAATCAATGTAAATTAATGCCTCATATATACAAACATGTATGGAAGGAGATCAAAAGTTAAAATGATTTTTATTCACAATAATAAAAAATAACCCCATGACTAAGTGAAATATTATACAATGAAAATGTTAGTATGGGACACTCCTCATAGCAAAACGTGGCCAAAAAGCAAGTTAACTGGTTGAAAAAAGTTAAGTAGGAGCATATAGAAAAAAATAGAGGAAAAATAAGAAAAAAAAACATGAAATGACCCCACCATTCCAGAGAACTATGCCTTCTGTCACATAAAGAGAGGCTGGTAGGTGAAATAAAAACACAAAATATTTAGGGCTAAATGACCATTCATTAATTATGTTTAAACCAAAAATCAAATGATATAAAAAAAAAACTTGTACACTAGACTAAATAGTTAGGCAAGCATGTTTTTCCTGGAAGGACAAGTATTTCAACCAGAGATGTCACTTGAGGCCAGCACCATTGCAGTGCGCTAGTCGTGCAACAGTCTCAGAAGCGTTGCCTTCTTAACTCTGTTCTTGCTTTTCAGTTGGAGCTTGAAGAATGCAATCATGTGATGAGAAGAAAGAATCAATGCCATGTAACTTTTCATACTCGTTGTCCATATCACAATTCTCGTCAAGGTAGCAAGCACAGAAGCATGGCATACTTTCTCTTGTCTAGTAGCTATGAAAGAATTTTATCAACTCAGAGTGTTTTATGAATCATCAACCAGGTGAGTGATGCCTTAATCACAACTTGGTGTCCAAGGTTATATTGAGCAAAATTCTCCCCACATCACATCAAGACCTTGATCAGATCTTTGTGAGCAGCCCCTTCCATGACTAACACCCAATATAATGCATCTCTCAACAATGGCCTCATCGTAATGTGGTCAGCCTGTACCCAAGAAACAACCTTAACTCATGGTGGCATTTGTAATACAAGGAGCACTTACCTGAAGCAAAATGTGGGCCTCCAACAAGCCTTGATTTTTCTTTTTAGTTTCTTTTTGACACAACAGAGTGGTTTCCTGTCAACACGTCCTCTGGTCAAGATAGACTCTTTATGTTTACTTAGTTATTATGAATAATTGTTGTTTCCAGCTTGCTTGCATGGCTCTATTGTTATGATCAAACTCAACATTACCAACCTCCCCAATTTGATTTTGACCTCATTTTATCTTGACTGGATCAGCCTTTGATATTTCCCAGCACCATAATTTATGTTGTCACTTCCATGTCACTTATGGACAGAATATAGCAGCCACTATTATTTGTCTATGCTGGCATCCAAGATGACATTCCACTCCCTCATGAAGAACAGACACGACGGATCCGCCAGGAATGGCCCCATCTGACGGAAAATAAAACAGGCTCTGTCTAACACTGGAACATATGCCAGAATGATCCGAAATGAATTACACAGTAATATCAGCCACAATCAAGCAGCCTTCCACATTGATGTGCATAATGACCACCCTCACTACAGGATACGGCCCTGGCCAATTGATCTCTATATGTTGTACTGACAACAATATCATTAGGTAGCACATGCATCAACTTTGTAAAGTGTGTCTCCTGAATTGCAGCCACGTCTACATTGAAATACAAGAGGTCATAGAGCAACTGAGCAGCAATTACCTTCCCTAAAGACTTATGCATTTAAGCAAGCCAACAAGCTCTGATTTTTACTTTCAGTTTTTTTTTGACACAACAGATTAGTTTCCTGCCTAAGCACTTCCTCTGGTCAAGATAGACTGTTTTGCTTACTTAGTTATTATGAATAATTGTTGTTTCCAGCATTACTCATCCCCCAAGACCTTTGCATTTAAACAAGCCAGCTTGATATACATTTGTTCTGTACAACTTTTAAACGCAGGCTCAATGGTAATCTTTAGAGGTTGGGTCAAGAATCAAACTGATTTTACCTAGGCTACCAGAGCCTATGTCAGATGTAATGCATCCTTCTACAACAATTCTGCTTATGTCTGTTGGGAATATTATCTTGAGAGCCCTATGCAATGAGAGATGGATTAACACCAGCAGATAGAATAAAAGGTTTTTCAGCTCAGTGACTCAACCTGGGCCATCTTTAGTTCAGGGAAAGTTTTCCTTGTGGCAGCTAGGAAATACTTTTAGAGTTCCTAATGTATGCACTTTTGGGGGCAATTCTTAGGGGTGAGACATTTAAACAATCTCTTTTGAGGAAATGTTTTTCTTAAGAGCCTGCTTGTCAACCCAACAGATGGTATCCCTTTTGAGGAAGTTCTTTTTTTGATGTGGGTGAACACCCATCTCCTTACTTTATCATCTTTGAAGACATTCTTTCTTCTCTAGCTGGTGATCCAGATGTGGATTAAGACATGGCTTCTTACGAGGTTCATTCTGTCCTGCTGTGTCCAGACGATTATACTTTTTTTTAGCATTCATCTCAATATTCATTCTACTTTCCTTTTTATAAAGATGAGGTTAGAGGTTGGGAAATATCTGAAACCTCCATAAGAGTATGTGATTGAACTTTCTCCTGATGCTTCTTTATCTGAAATTGCTGATGTTAAAACTACTGGTAGTTCTTGCAGTTGACACTGCTGCTTTTGCTTCTGTTACATTTTCTGTTGTCGCTGTGGTCTCTTTTTGGCCTGCTAGAGATAGGGACAAGTTATAACCATCTTAGATCTCCTTCTTAACACCCACTTATTTACTGAAGCCATTACAGGCCTTCATCGTCTTGTTCTTCCTCACCACTTCTCTTCAGATGTATGAGGTTGTGGTGCCATGCTCCAATCGTGGTACATTTTTGTTAAGTGTCATGAGCAGCATTGGGGTCTTCTTCCCTCATTGATGACAAAAATCTGGAGCCTCTGCATGTCAGTGATTTACAGAAAACTTTTCCTGCCTAAAGTTACCTGGAGACTAAAATATCAAGTGGCACTTCTGCCTTAATACCCGGACAATGTCCTAACCTGACGATAGTACAGGCAAAAACTCTCCCAAGTTCGTAAGTAGACTGCCTCGGTAATCAAGGTAATTCATACCAGTTCCTTCACTTTTTTTTCTGTTACACGCACGATGTCACATGTCATTTTGGCCAGAATCTTAGGCACAATTTTTCAAACACTTCAGTGTCATTTCTATATTTCCTGTTGATGATCAATTTACAGGTTCTTAGGTCTGTTGTCAGCAAGGAGATAGATCTTGCTGTGACTGGATTAAGATCTTGGCAGATGGTTAGACACTCAGTTCATAGATTAAATTTCTGTACTCCTTCTGCATTTAATCAAAAATGAGATACAACCTTTTTTGGCATATTGGAGGTCCATACAGATTTCTTCAGTAAAGGCAATTCCAACTGCATGCTCTGTGGCTGGGGTGACCCAGTCATTATGGTTGAGCCACACCACATCATAAAAAAAAATGTCAAAACAAAGACGACACAAGAAAACCATTGTGAAAATCAGGGTAAAAGAAAGACAAATGTCAGCAAAAATTGAACATTTAAAATTTTCCATCATAACTTTTAAGAAAATGGACTCTTCCCATCTTGTTTAAGAATGATTCAATCCAATAAGAAATGGCTGCAAAACACTTTTTTATGATTTTTTACCCCAAGAAAGGAAAGCGGCTACCACGCGGGGTTGGGGGGTTATAGTGAGAAAATAAACAAGGTACAGGGGATGTCAAAGAAAAGATAAGAGCTAAATGGGATTCAAGGAGATAGAAGATGACAATTGACGTTACATTTAAACATTTGGAGATTGTAGCCAACAGAGAAGGAAGCAAACGAAAAAATGTTTCACAAACTCATCCCTCTAAAATTTACAAGCAGACGTACACATGCATGCTGAATTTCTTCCTATTCAATAAAATAGGCAAGTACTTGGTTTCAGCTGATTCAGTTCCAGTCTGTCTTTGTCTGAATTCAAACACTGTGTTCAAACAAAATTGCTCTTTGTGTGTCAACACCAGATTTTAGTTTGTGCAACTTTTTCCCATATTGCTGTTGCTTTCGTGTTAATTGGCTTTACATATATTGTTTCCTTGTTTTATATATAAATTTTTTTATATCAATTTTTTAGTTCTTTTATTGCACACTTTGTAAATTCTATTTGTTGGGTAGTTCTGCCATTTATTTATATTTAACTGTGGCCACTCATTCTACAATGCATAACTTCCTTTAACAAGGTTTCGTAAATGGTTGGCAAAACAGGGATTAGGGGATAAAGCAAAATGGCAAATTTACTAAGGGATACGAAAAAGTGGAAGTTGCAAAAAGCCATGTCTTGATTAAATGGCAAAAATTTTAATTTTGAAACAGAGAAAACTAACAATAGCTGTTACAAGTAAAAAATAAAAATCTATTAAAAATATGAGTAATCCAAATTGTAACATCAAGACAATTCAATGGGAAATAGGATAAAAATTTTAATTAGACAAAAATCAAATTAATCATTTTTTGTGTAAAAAAAACCTAGTTAGTAATGGATCAGAGAACACATGCTTCTCTTGAACTTGAGGTAAAAACAGGAGCAAATAATAAAAAAAGACTGAACCACTGGGTAAAATTCTAATGGGAAAATATGAGAACAGTTCTAAAATCATGGGACTAACTTGGTCCTAATGCAAGGTATTTATCAAGTTAAGATCATTTCCCAAATGATATATGCTATATCTAACCTGAAAGAAGACAGTCTCATGATTTTAGAACTGTTCTAACTTGGTCCTAATACAAGGTATTTATCAAGTTAAGATCATTTCCAGTTGATATATGCAACATATAGTCTGAAAATAGACAGTCCCAGGATTTCATAACAGGCCTAACTTTCTTTTTTTAAAGATATTTAAAAAATCCTCAGTTTATTGAGATATTAATCATAACTTGCCTTTGGCAATGTAAGTCAGGCAACAAATATGAGTATTTCTTTGTATTTAGCAGAAAACTGCATGTAGACCTGTTTTCCTACATATTTTTGTGAATGCTGAATCCATTTTTGGAACTGAAATTTACCCACCGAGATGTCTGAACAGGTTAAAATGCAAAATTTAAGTACTTTTCAGAAATTATGGCTCTCTCAGCAGACTAATATTTTAAATGTTTATGTTGTTTTAATTTCTAGGTGGCTTACCTTCCTACGGGTTATCAAGTGCAGAGTGTTAAAACCAGAAAATGTATCTAGATTGTAAAGAATTTATTTTACTTTTTTTGAAGATAATAATTATTTCAGTGATACAAATTTTAATAATTAGCCCATAGTTGAAGGATAAGCAGGGGTTATCCATACATTTCCCAGGGTATTTGCACATAAGTGAATATAACGAACCCATCGGAAATTGAAATTTGGCGCTTTGACAAACAATTTCAAGCCAGTAACCATTACACCACCCATGTATTCGATCTTAAAACACCTGGTATTCCCAAGAATTCACTCATCTAGGTACTGACCAGGCTCAGTGTTGCTTAACTTTGGTGATAATACAGGAACCGATGTCTCAATGTGATATAGCATTCCCAAGTGGTCACTTGGCTAGGTACTAACCAGGTTCATTTTTTTTAACTCTGATGATTGCATGGGAACCAGTATTTTAATGTGATATTGCTGCAAGCCCATTAATATCACTAGCACATCAAATGAGAGCACCTGGTATTCTTTAAATGGTCACCCATCAAGGTACTGACCAAGCTCAATGTTGCATAACTTTAGTGATTAACAGGAACTGGTGTTTTGATAATAATATTTGTAATGTTAAGTATAAATAATATTAATAACAGTTTGAGAATTGAGAAGAACTCACAAATATCCATTTGTCTCTCATTTGAGCCCATTGTGCTTGCATTATATTTTATAGTCGTTTGTCATTCTTTTCCACATGATGACATTTCTAGATATGGTCAGTGGAACAAGAACAGTCTAACATATGGATTAAATAAAGAGCTCAGTTTAGAATTCCTTGTAGACTATCTAGATTGATGTATACATGAGGAAGGCCAGAGGGCATTACAATTGAAGTAAATACATGTAGTATAGGTCCAACAGAGGTTAAAATGTTCATGGCAATAAAATGCTGAAAGAGAATTAATGCTTAGAGAATTTGGGAGCATGTAAGTAAGGAATGTCTTGATGTAGCCGCTCCTTAGATCAGTAAGTAGTTTTGAGACAGGGAAGAAGGTAAAGAGATAAGGGAGGTGAACATAGTAGCCGCTTGACTTAGGTCAAGGGGATATTGATTACACTCTTCTCTTTCTCTAGTCAGTCCATGTGTGTCGGTCTGAGTCAGTCTGTCTGTAGATACTTTCTGTATCCACTTTTTATATCTTCTTTTTGATCACAGCAGCTCATTTGGGATTTCACACTTGTATTTGGTTCTGGGCTTCCCATTGGCTGATAAATAAAATCCGCGTAGGCTCACAAACTGGAAATTTAGTATTTAATTAATTTTTATTTTTCAACCGAAACATCTGCGCGAACCTGGATGCGTATCGACGACTTTGGTCATTTGCTTTTGGGTCGTGAAAGCGTAAACATCCGTCCATTGCTTTTCTCTCGGTATCACCACATATCTAACATGTTGGAATATTAACGACTAAAATCGGTAGGAACTTTCCGGACAACCCAACAATATAAACATTAAGCAATACAAAAATCCATTCCTCAAAATTTCATAAAATAAACAAATGAAAGGTAACAGTGTGGCCGGGGCGATGTCACACCTGAAATAATAATAATTATTATACTAACTGAGGATGTTGCTGTAAAACAGAAAACACCAAGTGAAAGAGGCATTTTCGAGTGGACAAGATGTTGATATGCTGTAAAGACTTTGAAATATTAGTGTAAAGAAAGTTAATTTAGAAATACAGTCTTTTTGTAAGTATACAAAGGATATCAGATTCCTAATGGAACAGTAATAATTTGGAACTTTTAAAAGAAATGGATTTCTTTGACACTATAAGAATCGAGGTTAAAATTAAGGATATTTTGATGTAGACTTTTGCTCGGTATCACCACAAAACAATAAATATCTTAATCTTCTAAATCACGAATGTTCAGTATTCATGTTATGTGTCACGGGAAGTGTAACAGGTTATGTATGGAAAAAGTCTGAACATTACTTTTCAACAGAGATGTACAACAGGGTTTCAGATGTTGTTTGTAAGAATAATAGAACTAGAATTAGTTTGCAGAAAGTTCCTTGAAACAAACAAAGTCACTGAGTGAAATAGAAAGATGTATTATGAATTTGAACGTATGAATGTGAGTAACTGTGAGTGATTGTGATTGTGAGTGACCCTAGAATCCGTAGCACGTATATAAGAAATAATGAGAAGAAAGTGAGCATGTGAAATGAGATGTGTGTGAGTCTAAGTGTATGTACTTGACCGGCGTGGATTCGAGTGACAACTGGGGTACATTGAAACATGGGTCCCAAAGGACGGCTTATATACCTTTCAGAGATCAAAAATTGGCTCAAAATGGGCCTTAGGATTTTTTGCACAAAACTGGCTGACTCAATGAGATTGCTTGGAATGCAATCTACAGCAATGATTGGCTAGTGCATTGATATTGGAATAATCCAAGCAAATAACTTGTAACCAGGGGTGGATAGCTTATGCTATTCCTACAAATGCAATGAAATCGACAGAAATTTGAATCCTGCCTTCCGATTTCTCAAACCCATGCGCTATTCATTATTCCTACATGCCTCCAGTATAAGGTTAGTGGATATCGGCTTGAAACGAGAAATCAGGGAGCCGAGTTCGAATTCCAGTTGAATTCATTGCATTCACTTACGCGCAAATACCCTTGGGAAAGGTATTAATCTGTCTCTTCCTTCCAGTTATGGGTTAAATAACAGGACAGATTGGGTTCTATAGCCTTGGCTGGCAACCAGTCTACCGCAGAAAGCAATGGCAACCTACTGCAGGATAATCTTCTGCCCAGTCAGTCATGTCTCGAAAGAGAGATGATCGCCTCAAGCGTGTTTCACGTATGGCACTTAACTGACTGAAAGCAATTTCAGTGGGGTAATTCAATACATTGGGACTTCGAAAAAAAAGAAAAAGAAAATATTTAGGAGGTTAAAGTTGAATTTAAAAAGAAAAAAAAATTATGAAGAAAAAAATCAAGTTTATGGCTGGATTTTATTTTTTAATGAAATTATATTTAGTTTTAAGAACAAGACAATTCTGTAGAAAAAAAAATAGTTTTAAAGAGTTGACAAATTTACAAACAACAAAAGTAGGTACCTCCACTAAATCACTGAAGTATGAATGTACACCCGTAACTTAATTAAAACAAACTTTTTCCATCAAAATGTTTATTATTATTAAGAGGAAAGATTAAATTATCTTTTAATTATCTTTAAAAAAATTTTAATCCCTTCTAACACATTTAAAATTTTGGTAAATCTTGCTTTGATCTTACCGGGTGACCAAAGTTTACAATGGGAAAGACAATATTACATAAATACAATTTTATTTCTAGTGACAAACACATTAATTTGAAAATTGCCATAATCAAATAATTGTTCAATTTTAATGAAACTTTCAGGACTTATTCACAATTTAATAATACTATTTTTTAAATTGTTCTTTTTAAAAAATATCTTGGAAATTATTTTTTAACATTTGTTACCCACCCTCAACATAAATTCATGAAATTTAAAGAAATTAAATTTTGCTGCGATTATTGTTTTTTTTTAGTTAAAGACAGGACTCATTAGGAATGTAAATCATTTGTTTTGTTTTTTTTTTGTTGAAAAATTTTACGTTTATTTTTGAAAATGTGCTCTCAAATCTAATTTTATATGACTTTAATTGCTTGAATAAACAAATATAAATTAACAAGATTATAGACGAAAGAAAATTTTTTTATTGTAATTTATAACGTTTCAAAAATATTTTTAAAACACTTCAAAGATTTGTTACTTAGTAAGCGAAGATTACATTTACTAATTGAAAATTTAAAAGTTTAATACAAATTGTCATGCTCTCCTATTTTTAAAATAATTTTTAATTTTTCTTTGTATTTGAATTTTTTTTTTTGTATGCTAATTTCTGTGTGAAAATCAAAAAGTCATGTTTCTCATGTTTTTTCCCCATTACAGGAAAAAATATTTTTTTACAATTACATCACTTGTGATCATCATACACCTTTTGTTTACAAATGTGTCGATCGCTTAAAATGGCCGAAAACCTTAAAATCATGTCACAGATGTATAAAGAAAACCTACTTCATCAAAGTTTAAATAAAAAAACACTAACAGTATATTAAAAAATATTATACATTTAACTGAACATTTGTTTCATTAAAATTCAGTAAATTAACTTAATTAATTTCAATATGAAATAATGCATGTTTTCCAAGGTTTTGTTTTTAAACTGTTTTCTTTTTACAGCTTTTATATAAATTTATGTTTTATGATTTTAATACATAAATAAATTCATAAAAAATTTGGATATAATTTTCGGTGTCTAATTTTGCCTGGTTGACAGAACAATGAAAAAGGGTTTAAAAAGTTTCTTATTTCAAACGATAGAAATATTTCCGGTTGTGTCTGCAGTCTGAAAAGAAAAGTGATGTTGTTAATTAATGTTAAGTATATTGTTTTTTTTTTAAAAAAAAAAAAAGGATGACTACCTGTTTTTTTTTTTTTTTAAGTCGTACACTTTTCGTTCTTGTTGCAACGTTTTTGGTCGTAATTTTTTCTTCAATATACAGAAAAGTAAAAAACAAAAAAACAAAACGGTTTGCTTTTTATTTTTAAAATAACGAAAGAAAAAATAGATAATTTTTTTTTTTTTCAAAAAAAACCAAACAAAAAGTATCCTTCTCGCATTCTTAGTCTGTAGGTGTTCAAGTTTTGTTGGTATCTTACTTTAAACATTTTTAAACATTTCATATACATCGATTTTTTTCTGTAAAAATTTTAAAATTAAACCTTGACTAAAAAAAATTAGAAAATCATACCTTGATTTTTAAGTTAACTTAAGTCATTTTTTTAGTTTGAAAATAAGAATTTATGTTTGTCGATACGGGAATCTAAATAAGTAAAAAATAGTACTTAAAAAAGTAATTATTAAAAGCAAAACACTATTTTTATAAAAATTTTAGCAATAAACATTTTTTTTGGTGGACCTGAAGCAGACTACCACCACGTTTAATTTCGTTGTTTTTCATTCATTTAATTTTTCAGTGCAGTCTTATCGATTGTTACGTAAACTTTCCGATTATCAAAAAAAAAAATTGTAAAATTACAATAAACAAATTGTTGTGGGAGGGTCAGTTTCTCAGACAACGTCAAAAAAGTTAAATCGATCCTCCATTTTCAATCCACTCGCGTTGGGGTCGCTTTGTTTATGTTTATTTCGTTGTTTTTCATTTTTTTTTAAACTTTTTTTTCAGCACAGTTCTATCGATTGTTATTTAAAGTTTCCGGTTATCAAAAAAAAAATTGGAAAAATTGCAATATTTAAACAAATTTTGGGGGCCAGTTTCTCATACAACGTTAAGGTAAATCGATCCTCCATTTTCAATCCACTTCACTATATGTCACTTCTGTTCCTCAGTCTCTGGTTGACCTCAGCTGTCAAAGAAATCACCGTGATTAAAAAATGTTTAATTTTCTACTACTACTGTCTTTTCTGCTAAAAAAGTTAGATGTTTGTTTCAGATTCCTTAAATAAACATTAAATTTTTCTAATTTCCCCTCAAATAACTTTTGAAATTTTATTTTGCAAGATTTTTCAACAGAGAATGTAACAAATTTCTCTAAAATGGCGAACATCATCGATATAACTGAAAAAAAAAAGAAAAAAAAAACAATTTTATTACAATCAATATAAATTCGGCTTTAAATACACCGAAGTTTTTTACTTTATTGAAATCAGAAACATTTTAATTTTTTTGTTTAGAATTATCTCCCATGAACTTCGCTCTTCTAAAGATGAAAAGGTAACAGACGAACCAAGAAAGAACTACGTAAGTAAAATGTTGCCTTCTTTAATGTTGCATGACAAGTAATTAATTGACAATTTTAATAAATATCATCCATACAATTTAGGTACCGACTAAACCGGTGCGTTTTTTCTTTAAAATTAAAAGAATACCAAAAAACAAACAATTAATTTAAACGAAATCTTCACAACACTTTTATGCATGAATTCTATAATTGAATATTAGAAAGCTTTATAAAGATTTGGGTTAAACAGTTAAACCTGTTTTTCGCTACATCATTCACAGTTCGCGATACCCAGTGTTTAAAACGAATTAAAAAAGAGAAAAGTCATTTTTGAAGCTTTCTTTTCACCTTCGAAGGTAAAGGAGTAAAAACGTTTCTATACCCAGTAAGTAAAATACTTCGGTGTATTTAAAACCGAATTTATATTGATTTGAATAAAATTGTATTTCTTTCGTTTTGTTTTTCAGTAAAACCGATTATGTCGCCATTTTAGAGCAATTTGTAAACAGAAGTTAAATTCTCCATTTAAAAATGTACAATATTAATTGATGTACAATATTAATTAATTCCTCATTGAATAGGAACCAACATGCATTGCTTTCTTCTGTTCCTCTTACCTTCAATTTTAATTTATGGTCGGTTTGTGGTTAAAACCAGCAAAACAATTAATAAATTAAAGACATTTTGATTTTATGTTTGAGAATTATCTCCCTTGAACTTCTCTTTTCAGAGATGGAAAATTAACAGACGAACCAAGAAAGAACTACATAGGGAATGTTGCCCTCTTTAATATTGCATGACCCCCCCCCCAAACACAGACATGAGATGAAGTTGAAATAATAAAGAGAGAATGTAAACTTAAGAAATCAGCACATATGCTAGCCTACAAAAATTTCTTCAGCCAACCAAGCACAGAGATGAATACAATATGGGAACCAGTAATATGGAGTGTCAGAGAAAATCATTAGCATCAAAAATTGTATTATTAACTCTGGTAAAAAATGTTTAGTGAATATAAGTTCCAGAAATTCAGTTCTTCTTAAGGACACATAGCCCAGTGGATATATACATTGGTTAGTTCTAGTGACCCAAAGACTTCAAACTTTTTTTCAACGAGAGTTCAATCTAGATACCTCCACTAATTTGAGAAAAAAACAGCATAGCGTAATGCAAAAGGCCACAAATTTAATGAAAATAAAGTTTTATCGTCAAAATGTTGAGGTTATTATTAAGAGGAAAGATCAAAGAATTTTTTTTAAAATTATTTCTGTAATTTTTTTTTAATCCTTTCTAACAAGTTCAAAATTTTGGTTAAAATGCTTCTTTTGTTTACTTCGTCTTCTACAAAGTTTAACATTGATTTTTGGTGCTTTTTCTGTTGAAAAACACATTAATTTGAAAATTCTAGTACAAATTAAATAATTGTTCGATTTTAATGAAATTTTCAGAACTTATTCACAAATGAATGAAATTATTTTTGAAAGGGTTTTTTTTTTTTTTTTTTTTTTAAGAAAATTTTGGTAAATTTGTTTTTCACCTTTTACATATTTTCATTACATTTTGCACAGAATTTTCTTGTTTCATGGAATTATTTTTTTGTTAAAAGTAATCATTGGAGATTGTAAATCACTAACTTTTTTTTCAAATTTGTACCCTTCAACTGAAAATCTGCTCAGAATTGAAAAATAATGAATCCTATAAAACTATGACATTACTTAATTGGAAAAGCTTTTAATTGTTTTTGTAAATAAGTAATATTAATGACATTATTGTCTGAAGAAATAAAATTTTTCTGATGAATAATGAATTTTTACAAGAATTTCTTCATTTATTTTTGTAACGTTTAATTATAATAATTTATATTAGTTTAAAATCATGTAAAATTCTGTATTGGGATATTTATTGGATGTGATATAGGAATTAAGTGGAAACGAAATTTATGAGTCCAAAATTGCAAAGATTAACAAATGTAGGTACGCTTCCCTATTTTGAAAATAATTTTTAATTTATTATATTTTTATTTGATTTTCATGTCTGGTAGACTGGTACTTGACATTATTATGAAAAGGTTACATAATTTAAGAGTTTTGTTTTTTCATTTAGATTCATGAAAATTGTCGGTTTTGGGCATGCGCAGAACCTGTCATTGCCAAATCAGTCAAGAATCTGTCAAATAGTCAATTAGATGAACACAACCAATTGTTAATGATTTGTTGTATATAACTTTTTTATGCTATCAGGAAGTAATTAATATTTTTCTTAAATCAGCTTAATTTAACTTTCAATTTTCTAATTTTGCTAAAATAACAGTTGTTGATTAAACATTAAAGTGTAAGCAATTTTTCTCCTTTTTTGACAATGTTCTATATATGTCAATAGCAAAATGTAGATATATTTTGATTGCTTGATCTATCAATTTTATTTGTGGTTGACCAAGAAATATCAGAAATGGCAAAATTGATTAAAACAATGTTTTAGAATGTTCTGTTGGAAATAATGCACAAATCTGCCTCTTTAATTATACCTTTTCATTTACAGATCTGATTGTCAGAAACTTCTCATCATTTACACTGAGAATCAAGTGAAAAATGAAGAGTGTCAATTAGCATTTCCACAAAGTTTACATTAAAAAAAAACAATCCTGAAATGACAAATGAGAAAGCTTATTTTTGTGATGTATGTGGATCTGCATTTTATTGGATTTCAGCTTGAAAAATCTACATGTTAACATACATCTGTGAGAAACCATGTACATGTGAAGTATGTGAACCAGCATTTCCACAGTTAATAAATTTCAAAAGCACATGCTAATATGCACAGAAGAGAAAGCCTCTTCTTGTGAAGCATGTGGATTAGCATTTTCACTAAATCCAGATTTAATAAAGCATATATACACACACAAGAAAAACCTAATTTTTGTGAATTCTGTGAATATTCTTTGCAAATGGAGTCTGGCTTAAAAAAACACATACAGTCACACACTGAAAATAAACCATATTCTGTGAAATATGCGGATCAGCATTCACAGACAACAGCAAGTTAAAATGTCACATTCGAACTCACACTGGTGAGAGACCATTTTCTTGTAAAATATGTGGATCAGCATTTTCAAATAGTTCTAATTTGAAAGTGCACAACCGAATTCATACTGGAGAGAAACCATTTTCTTGTGAAATATGTGGGTCAGCATTTTCAGATAGTTCTGCTTTGGAAAAGCACAATCGACTTCATACTGGAGAGAACCATTTTCTTGTAAAATATGTGGATCAGCATTTTCAGCTAATTTTACTTTGAAAAGGCACATTCGAATTCATACTGGAGAGAAACCATTTTCTTGTAAAATATGTGGATCAGCATTTTCATCTAATTTTACTTTGAAAATACACAATCGAACTCACACTGGAGAGAAACCATTTTCTTTTGTGAAATATGTGGATCAGCATTTTCAGCTAGATCTGCTTTGAAAGCACACAATCGAATTCACACTGGAGAGAAGCCATATTCTTGTAAAATATGTGGGTCAGCATTTTCAGATGGTTCTGCTTTGAAAAGGCACATTCGAATTCATACTGGAGAGAAACCATTTTCTTGTGAAATATGTGGGTCAGCATTTTCAAAGAAATCTGTTTTAAAAACGCACATTCGAATTCATACTGGAGAGAAACCATATTCCTGTAAAATATGTGAATCAGCATTTTCAATTAGTTCCAATCTGAAAAAGCACAATCGAATTCATACTGGAGAGAAACCATTTTCTTGTGAAATATGTGGGTCAGCATTTTCAAAGAATTCTGATTTAAAAACGCACAATCGAACTCACACTGGAGAGAAACCATATTCTTGTAAAATATGTGGTTCAGCATTTTCAGATAGTTCTGGTTTGAAAGGCACATTCGAATTCATACTGGAGAGAAACCATTTTCTTGTAAAATATGTGGATCAGCATTTTCAACTAATTTTACTTTGAAAATGCACAATCGAACTCACACTGGAGAGAAACCATTTTTCTTGTGAAATATGTGGGTCAGCATTTTCAAGGACTTCTGATTTAAAAACGCACAATCGAACTCACACTGGAGAGAAACCATTTTCTTGTAAAATATGTGGGTCAGCATTTTCAGCTGGTTCTAAATTGAAAAAGCACAATCGAACTCACACTGGCAAGTACCATTTTCTTGTGAAATATGCGGGTCAGCATTTTTAGATATTTCACATCTAAAAGCACGTGAAACATTCATACTGCAAATAAAAATTGTCCAAATTTTGTCAGTCCAGACATAAGTGTACACATGTAAGTAATCACCAAAGAGAATTTTTACAGGCTTGTGTGGGCTAAAATTTTCAAAATATCAGTTTAATTTACACACCAAAATGAAACATTCTTGCTAACTAGATATAAATTTTAAAATATATGGTATCATTAAATTTCTTCATATCATACTCTTTTCAAACATACAATTTAACATTTTCAAGAATTTGTATTTACAATCCTTCTGGAGGACAAACATTTACTTGTAACATGTGTGCGAATATCATCGTAACCTAAACTAACAATATTAAGAAGGAATACACGCTATTGTGAATCTGTATTTTCGTGTATATTATCCTTTTCATAGAGTTTCAATTTCAAAATTCAGATAAATGCATTCTATAAAGAAAACAAATCTACATTGAAAGTAAGACTGAAAAAGAGTATTAATTGCTGCATCAGTTAACGTGTGCGCTTTAATGTTAACAGGAAAATATCGTATAAAAACAGGAGGTAAATTATCTTTTGAAAAAAAGACTTGTTTATGAAACAAACCACAGTAAATTGTTATGAAGATTTTGGGAAAATTTAAGCATGTTTTTGATGCTTCTGAATAAATAGCGTAATTATCATGAAAATTTGTCAGATATTTGCTGATTGCATGGCATATAATGAAACAAAATCTTAAGATTCTATACACAGTACGAGCAACTGCGACAGTTGTAGCATTTGTTTCTTTAGTCGTGTGAACTAATTCAGAGATAAATTTGCTTGTCAATCTGTGTCTGTGGATTCCCAGTGCTAGTGAGACAGACATAGCATGGTGACCAGCTAAGCAGACAACAGATAAAACTGTACTATAAACAGGGTCAGAAATAAGAATATTTTTGTGAATTAAGAATTTAAATGACCTGAAAAGAAATCGCATAGTCATCTGTCAAATCTCTAAGTAGGAACCAGAATTTCTCTTCCATAATAAAACTTAATTACTGATTGCAAGTGAATTTACCATAGTAACTTTGGGACAAAAGATGAGACTGAAGTAATGGGCAGAGATGGAAAACTAGGGCGAAGAAGTGTTTCATGTTCCTTGAATAGTTGGTGTGAGATAATAATTTAGGAAGAAGAGAGGGCAATGTAAATTAACATCAAGGAAGAGACAAGCCGAAAAGGCCCCAGTTACCAGTCAGCTGCAGAGAGTCTTATGAATTTACAGGTGAAATTTCTTCTGTGTTGTTCAACTGTGGCAGGCACCAACCTGGGGCTGGCACTGCTGGTTGCGACTTACCTTGTCCCCGCGCCAAAAGAGGGCCCGTGTTTGCTTGGTGTGTAAGGCCTCTGCAGCTGAAATGAAATTAAGGAAAAGAGCACTTGCCGCTCCGACGTAATCCGTTTTTTTCTGCTGGATAATGTAAAGGAATGAGGGGGGACTTGCGTTGTATTTACACAAAAATGCGCTGTGCATTGTGGGTTAGCAGGACGATGCCGTGGATTGTGGGTACATGACGGCTATACGTGCAACGTGAGGGGGAAAACGGGGGGGGGGGGGTGGTTCACAGTTGCTGTTTTGAGTTTATTTACACAAGCTATTTTGGCATATTAATTCTTCAAAATGAAAGGCAAGATTTTTTACGTCCGTTTGATCCCAGAATTCATGTGTGCCTCAACGGATATGCCCATTGTTGAATGTATAGGAGAATCAGAGAATTGGTCTTTGAACTTTGTGCCGTGGACAAGATCATGCCCCTACGACTACGAGTCGATGCCCTTGCCGTGTACAGACAACTTAATGAAGAGCAGAGGGCAGACGCGGAACAAATTATACGGGCCCTTATGACTGCATATGCGACTGACTGATTTAATGTGTTTGACCAATTTATGGGATGGCGTCGCCTAGAGAAAACGTTGGATGAATTCCTGCTGGAAAAAACAAAATGCCTGGCGCGACTAATAGAACTGCTGCCCGATCAGTGGATGGCATGTGCCTTTGTGCTCAGGTTGCCCCATCACGTTAGGCAGCTTCTCAAATCTTTTTTCCAGGATGGACGATATGAATCTAGAACAGATTCTGGACCCGAGCAAGGGTGATTATGGACGTGATGACAAAGGGTACCAGGAATTGGCCGCTGCATCCGTAGAACCACTACACTCTCAGAAGTTGGGGTTCCCCCTGCCAAACTCTTTAGCAGAACTATTACCTGCTACAAGTGCTCTGGACCCAACCACATGGCCAAGAATTGTACACAAGGACGTCCGGAGAGGTCAAGCAGAATGCAGAGGTCTGGCTGTGAGAAGGTATTTTAGATGCAATGGCATCGACATTTTCCAGAATGGGTGCCAGGGAAACGCTTGCGTGGAAGGCGCCAATGCCAGCCTTCTCTCCTGAGCAAGTAAAAAATTGGAGGTTACCCACAATAAAGGTATTCGTAAATGGGGTAGAATGCACAAGCCCAGTGGATTCTGGATGCTCACAAATGCTGATGAGCAAGACTGTGTCGCAGCTGAGGCAAGAAGAGGGTATGTTAACCACTGGCGGGAGGACCCTGTGTTCCTTGGATACGGCAAAATTAAGTTGGGCGTCTAGCAGATTCAGCCTGTCACTGTTGAGGCCCTGGTGGTGGACGGACAATTGCTGTGGGGTTCGATATTCTTCTTGGGATTGATAACCAAGGTTCTGGAGGTGTTCACCTGACTGAATCAGGCGAGGCGTACGCCTGAAAACTGAACACTTGTGCCGCCATTCTTATCAACAAGCCTGATTTCGAAGTAACGTTTAACCTTTATGCACAAAAACGTGGACTGCATTGTAGCGGGCGAATGGTCATTCACCTAGTAAGTTGGTCCATACAGTGCAGGAGTACAAAGTGCCTGGCCACATCCGGGATGGATATGAGAAAGAACTAGTACAGTGGCAGCAAGACGGATGGCTGTTGCCATATCCTGAGAAACAGCTCAGCCCACCCAAGGATTAATTCCTTTAATGGCAGTCGTACAAGAACATAAACAAAAGGTCCAGCCTGTACTTGACTATCGGGAGTTGAACAACTCTATAGATGCATTCACGAGCGACGCAGAGGTGTGTGTGCAGAAATTACGAGAGGCTGACAGTGCATATCGCTGTTGGATTTGTGAAATGCGTACCTACAGATCCACATCGCACAGATCACTATGGCCTTTTCAAACAGTGGTCATTAACGGTAAGCAGTTTTGCTCACGCGTTTGGGTTTTGGACTGAATGTGGTGATCGACACCATAATGTCCCAGGATCAGGACATTAAGAGTGCAACGTCGGCATACGTCAACGATATCTTCATAAATGAAAGCATAGTTTCTGCAACATGTGTAAGACGGCACTTGGCAGATTAACCAATTCAAAGATCCGGAGCGTAGCTGCTGAAAGACGGAACTAAGGTTCTAGTCTGGAAGTCTGGGAAGAAAGTGACTCTCTCGATGGAAGCGGGGAGGTCAGGTTCCAGAAATTGCTCAAATGATGCTGAAGCGTATTTTCCTTGTGCGGAAAACTCGTGGGCTTATTTCCCTGTGTGTGATTGGCTTAGGTGGCAACTGCATTTGTTAAGCAATACGCAAGTTCACTAACCAAAGGATGGGATGACGAAATAAAGGATGTTCCTCTTAGATGTATACTGGAGGAAACGGTGGCCAGAGTGCAAAAATCAGATCCCGTTGGTGGAGACCAGTGTGAACGGCAACGAAATGACAGTTTGGGTGGGACACAAGTTCTGTGGCGGCAGGAGCAGCACTGAAGGTGGAGGGAGAAGCGTCGTGAAGACGCTTGTTGGTTGCGTCCAGCTAATGATGCCAGACACATTAATCTTGGGTTGAATCCTGACGCAGTATTCATATGCATTGTGGGATAGCAGGAGGATGTCAGGACAATGGCACATGACGGCTATAAAAGCAATGTGAGTGGGGAAAACAGGGGCGTCCACAGTTGCTGTTTTGAGTTTATTTTACATCAACAAAGAATGAAAAGAATTTCATGAAATTTTCCTAAGCACAAAGTGAATTTAAAAAGGATTTCTCAAAACTTACAAAGTCTGAAAAATGCAAGTGGGCAAGTAAAAGTAGGTCTTTTTGTTTTGTTCTGAAAGGTGGTTATACTTTTCTTTTACTACTGCCTTCTTGAATTGTTTTGTATTTTTTTTTCATTGTAAGCTTTTTTTCCAGTTTTTTATGGTAACTTTAAAACATCAGAAATTTGCTCTCGTGCCTTAATCAGCATACAAAATTAATTTTTAGCAAATTTTTTGTATTTGTATTTTTTTTTTGTCTTTAGTTGTCTAATCAACGTTTTAAAACATTTTCCATTAAATTTTACACAGTGATTTAGTCTTGTTTTATTATTTGCTCCTGCTTTACCTCAAGTTGAAGAGAAACACGTGTTTTCTGTTCCATTTCTAACTAGGTTTTTACACAAAAAATGATTAATTTGATTTTTGTCTAATTAAAATTTTATCCTATTTGTGTCAAATTGTCTTGATGTTACAATTTGGATTGCTTATATTTTTAATAGATTTTTATTTTTTACTTTTAACAACCATTGTTATTTTTCGCTGTTTCAAAATTCAATGAAGAAAAGCATCCACAAGAATCAGTAGCAGTTTTAACATCAGCAGCAGCAGTTGCTGATGAAGAAGCATCAGGGTAAAGTACAATCAGATTCTGTTTTGGAGGTGGCAGATATTCCCCAACCTCAAACCTCGTCTTTTATAAAGAGGGGAAGTAGGATGAAGAAGATCGGGAGAAGAATACTCAAAAGTGTAATCGTTTGGACACAGCATGATGGAACAAACCTTGGCAGCCATATCTTAATCCACTCCTGGATCACCAGCTAGAAAGGTGGATGTCTTCAAAGATGACAGCAAGGAGATGGGGGTCCACCCTCATCCAAAAAGAACTTTTCTTAAAAGGGATGTAATCTGTTGGTTGACAAGCAGGCTCTTAAGAAAAACATTTCCTCCCAGAGAAAGGCTCTCTTAAGGCCATTGTTTAAATGTCTCACCCCTAGGAATTTCTACAAGTGTTTACATTAGGAACTCTAAAAGTACATTTCCTAGCCACCACAAGGAAAACTAGGCTGAGTCACTTGAGGGGGAAAAACATTTTTTATTCTATCTCCTGGTGTTATCTATCTCTCATTGCATTGGGCGCTTCAAGATAATATTCCCAACAGACATCAGCAGAATTGTTGTAGAAGGATGGATTACATCTGACATAGGCTACCAGAGCCTAAGTAAATCAGTTGGAATCTTGACCCAGCCTCCAAAGATTACCGTATAGTCTGTGTTTAAAAGTTATACATAAGAAATGTATATCAAGTTGGCTTGCTTAAATGCAAAAGTCTTTTTTGATGAGAGTAATGCTGCTCATTTACTCTATGACCTTATCTTTCAGTGTAGACGTGGCTGCAATTCAGAAGCACACCATGAAGTTGATACGTGTGTGTGCTGCCTAATGAAGTTGTCTATTTCCCTGTTGCTTTGAGGGTTGGTTCTGGTATGAACAAAGCAGTTGACTACGGATTAAATTTGTTGAGTTGGACTTATGTCCATTATTAGTCAGCTATTAGGGCTAACTTCTGCATGCTTATCTCGCTCACTAAGGCGGTTAGGATTTGAAAAGTAATTCGGATTTATCCAATCACATTTCTTTTCCAGAACCACTTCTGACATAAAGTTTTTTCCAAGCAAAGTTTGCATCTTCCTCAAAAGTTGGGACGGCTTGCTGCTACCTAGTCTGACATTAGTAAGAAGCTCTCTCTAATTTTCCGTCCTTCAGAACAGCCTGTCTTTTGAAGAATTCCTCATTTTAGTAAGTCGTATGATCGATCCAACGAGGGGTCGTTAAGTATATTTGGTGGCCACCTCTGGCGCTATGTTACCAGGGAGCTTTTCAACAACATAGGCGAATCTGGACTGTTGCGATGTTATGTGTCTGGCTCTAAATATTGCATCCAGTTGTATGAACCAGGTTTGTACTCTGGTGCTGAAATTTGGGGAGTCAACCCTAAGAGTGGCCCGTGTTGGTGGTGTTGCATCAATCATGCAGTTAAATCAGCTGAGGGAAAATAATTTTGGCACCTGAAGAAGTGAATTAGCGTCACTGAATTACCAAAATTTGTGACAAAGTTGTATTTAAATGTTGATTTACGATATCAACTGCATGCTGGGACCTCGGGGTTGTCAATTTGTGTCTTGGTACATCTGATATATAATCAATTTTTACTGGAACATTGGCGATCACCAATTTGTTTTGTAGTCAGCATACAGAATTTATATTAGTAGAAAATTCTTTGAGTAATAGGTTTAAGAACGTGTTTGTTCACATACCACACAACAATATAAATTATTAAATTGAAGAAACAAAACAATTTGTGCAAGAAATGACCACAGGAGAGTGATTAAAAATTCAACAGAAAAAGTATTTTATATATGCAATAAAATGTATGGTCAAATGAATTCTTGTTGCTAGTCACAAGTGAAAAAATGTCTGAAAGATTGTTTATGCAAAGTATAGTTCAACAAAAGTCAATATTTGTGATTTGGTAAGAAAAATACAACAGACTGTTGCTACAAGAAAAGTTATCGAAATGTGTGTGTGTGTGTATGTGTTCGTTTATTAGTTACTTAGAAATAAGTTGTCGAGAGTTATTAGCCTTTATTTGCCAAAATTCTGTGACAAACTCTTATTTAAATGTTGGTTTCATACACATTAACTACTTGCTGGGACCTCGGGGTTATCAATTCCAGTTTGGTACGTCTGTTATATAACCAATTTTTACTGGAGCATTCGCGATCACCAATTAGTTGCGGGTAGTCGAATACAGAATTTATATTAGTAGAAAAGTTTTAAATAATAGGTTTATGTAGCGTGTTTGTTCAAAGCAGAGTATGGTTCAACAAAAGTCAATATTTGTGATTTGGTAAGAAAATAACAGTATAGACTGGCTGCAAGAAAAATGATCAAAATGTGGGTGTGTGTGCATTGTTTAGTTACTTAGACTTAAGTTCTCGAGAGTTATTGGCCTTTACCTGCTAGATTAAATGAATGAGTGTAAACTATAACTTTGTTCGTGAAGAAGGAATGCCCAATCTTCAAAGTTAATTTCAGGAAAAATCTCAACGTGGTCAATTATTAAGTAAATGTGAATTTTTACGCGATCGATTGATGAGTCAGTATTAGACAAGCGTGGAGGTTATCGGCATCGCCCGGAGTTCGCAAACTGACTGACTTGATCAACATGTTTATAGTGCCACTTATAAATTTTGGATTCTGAATCTACTCCAGAAACTAGCAGAAAAGAAGAAATCCATTTCTAGCTTTAGAGTGTCTCGCCCAATGAAAAGGTAAATTTGTAAGTTAGAAGTGAGATGGCTACAAAAGGCTCTTTGTATAAAGAGTCTACTTTTCCTAGGAAACGTTTATGTGGAATATCCCATAGAACCAGATTAAAATTAAAATGGTTCGCAACTTTTAGAGAAAATGAAAACAAAAAGTAAAATATGTAGCATCAGAAATAGAAAATTGAAAAGGCCAAAAGTGAGATGAGAAAAGCTGGTCTCCATTGCCTTAACTAACAACTAGTCACATTCACTGATCCAAGCATACGTTATTATAATAAAGCCAATGGCCATAATACCTCATTTATACAAAATAACACGAACATACGGCTATCACCAAAAGAACATGTATTCCCTAAGAGAATGTCGTGTTGGGTATGACGATAAAATACATATGAAAGTAAAGTTTGGATCAGAGATTGAGGTTTTGGTGGTCATGTTATCATCTTTTAATTGTTGTTCATAGGTCCACCTTGATCTGGGGTTGTAACACTTGTTAGGGTTCCAGATATTGGCAAGTAATACTTCCTCCTAATCAAAACAAAGCACTATTAATGCATAAATACATTTTTTTATAGTAAAAACACCAGCAACGATTTTTTATATAAATAAATTACCAACAAAACTTAGAATTATCAACAACAGGATTTTATAAGAGAATGATATATGTTTTCTATAGTCAAAGGCATACAATTACATTCAAAGTATTAAGATTTTGGCCTTAAATAACTCACAGAGGGTGATATGTCACTAAATAAAATCAACCAATCAATGTAAATTAATGCCTCATATACAAACATGTATGGAAGGAGATCAAAAGTTAAAATGATTTTTATTCACAAAATAATAAAAAAATAACCCCATGACTAAGTGAAATATTATACAATGAAAAGGCTGTTAGTATGGGACACTCCTCATAGCAAAACGTGGCCAAAAAGCAAGTTAACTGGTTGAAAAAAAGCAAGTAGGAGCATATAGAAAAATAGAGGAAAATAAGAAAAAAACATGAAATGACCCCACCTCATTCCAGAGAACTATGCCTTCTGTCACATAAAGAGAGGCTGGTAGGTGAAATAAAAACACAAAATATTTAGGGCTAAAATGACCATTCATTAATTATGTTTAAACCAAAAATCAAATGATATAAAAAAACTTGTACACCAGACTAAATAGTTAGGCAAGCATGTTTTTCCTGGAAGGACAAGTATTTCAACCAGAGATGTCACTTGAGGCCAGCACCATTGCAGTGCGCTAGTCGGCAACAGTCTCAGAAGCGTTGCCTTCTTAACTCTGTTCTTGCTTTTCAGTTGGAGCTTGAAGAATGCAATCATGTGATGAGAAGAAAGAATCAATGCCATGTAAACTTTTCATACTCGTTGTCCATATCACAATTCTCACAAGGCAAGTAACAGAAGCATGTGGCATACTTTCTCTTGTCTTAGTAGCTATGAAAGAATTTTTATCAACTCAGAGTGTTTTATAATTATTTCAAAACTGCAAAGAGTGATGTCTTGACCACAATTTGGTGTCCAAGGTTATATTGAGCAAAATTCTCCCCACATCACATCAAGAACCTTGATCAGACCAGGACAGCCCTGACTAACACCCAATATACGATCTCTCAACACACCATTCTATCGTATCATGTGGTCAGCCTGTACCCAAGAAACAACCTTTAACTCATGGTGGCATTTGTAATACAAGGAGCACTTACCTGGAAGCAAATGTGGGCCTCCAACAAGCCTTGATTTTTCTTTTTAGTTTTTGACACAACAGAGTGGTTTCCTGTCAAACACGTCCTCTATCAGATAGACCTCCTTTTTATGTTTACTTAGTTATTATGAATAATTGTTGTTTCCAGCTTGCTTGCATATCATATTGTTATAATTAACCAACATTACCAACCTCTCAATTTGATTTTGACCTCATTTTATCTTGACTGATCAGCCTTTGATATTTCCCAGCACCATAATTTATGTTGTCACTTCCATGTCACTTATGGACAGAATATAGCAGCCACTATTATTTGTCTATGCTGGCATCCAAGATGACATTCCACTCCCTCATGAAGAACAGACACGACGGATCCGCCAGGAATGGCCCCATCTGACGGAAAACAAAACAGGCTCTGTCTAGTCATCAAGAACATATGCCAGAATGATCCGAAAATGAATTACACAGTAATATCAGCCAATCACAGCCTTCCACATTGATGTGCATAATGACCACCCTCACTACAGGACACGGCCCTGGCCACTGACTTTCTAGATGCTGTACTGACAACAATATCATTAGGCAGGCACACGTGCACTGTAACTTTGTAAAGTGTGTCTCCTGAATTGCAGCCACGTTCACACTGAAATACAAGAGGTCATAGAGCAACTGAGCAAAGGCCATTTCTTCCTTGAAGACGCTATGTATTTAAGCAAGTCATCAAGCTCTGATTTTTTGTCTTTTAGTTTTTTTTTAACATGGCTGAGATTAGTTTCTGTCGAGCACTTCCTCTGGTCAAGATAGACTGTTTTTGTTTACTTAGTTATTATGAATAATTTGTTGTTTCCAGCATTACTCATCCCCGAAGGATCTTTGCATTTAAACAAGCCAGCTTGATATACATTTGTTCTGTACAACTTTTAAACGCAGGCCCATGTGGTAATCTTTAGAGGTTGGGTCAAGAATCAAATTGATTTACCTAGGTTACCAGAGCCTATGTCAGATGTACTGTATCCTTCTACAAATGTCCGCAATATACCACAATAATATTATCTTGAGAGCCCTATGCAATGAGATGGATTAACACCAGCAGATAGAATAAAAAGTGTTTTTTCAGCTCAGGTGACTCCACCCTGGCCATCTTTAGTTCAGGGAAAGTTTTCCTTGTGGCAGCTAGGAAATACTTTTAAGTTCCTAATGTATGCACTTTTGGGAAATTCTAGGGGTGAGATATTTAAACAAATTTCTTTTGAGGAAATGTTTTTCTTTAAGAGCCTGCTTGTCAACCCAACAGATGGTATCCCTTTTGAGGAAGTTCTTTTTTTTTGATGTGGGTGAACACCCATCTCCTTACTTTATCATCTTTGAAGACATTCTCTTTCTAGCTGGTGATCCAGATGTGGATTAAGACATGGCTTCTTACGAGGTTCATTCTGTCCTGCTGTGTCCAGACGTATTTACATTTTTTTAGCATTCATCTCAATATGAGTTCATTCTACTTTCCTTTTTATAAAGATGAGGACAGAGGTTGGGAAATATCTCAGAAACCTCCATAAGAGTATGTGATTGAACTTTCTCCTGATGCTTTATCTGAAACTGCTGATGTTAAAACTACTGCAGTTCTTGCAGTTTTGACACCTGCTGCTTTTGCTTCTGTTACATTCTTTCATTAAGTTGCTGTATCTTTTGGCTCACAGAGATAGGGACAAGTTATAACCATCTTAGATCTCCTTCTTAACACCCACTTATTTACTGAAGCCATTACAGGCCTTCATCAGTTTCATTCTTCTCCTCACCACTTCTTCAGATAATGAGGCTGGGGAAATATGCTCCAATCGTGGTAACATTTTTGTTAAGTGTCATGAGCAGCATTGTCTTTCCCCAATAAGATGACAAAAATCTTGGAGCTCTGCATACAGCTATGATTTACAGAAAACTTTTTCCTGCCCAAAGTTACCTGAGACTAAAATATCAAGGGCACTTCTTGCCCTTTAATACCCGGACAATGTCCCAACCTGACGATAGTACAGGCAAAAACCTCCCAAGTTCGTAAGTAGACTGCCTCGGTAATCAAGGTAATTCATACCAGTTCCTTCTCCACTTTTTTTTTCTGTTACAACGCACGATGCTTCATGTCATTTTGGCCAGAATCTGAAAAGCAATTTTTCAAACACTTCAGTGTCATTTCTATATTTCCCTGTTGATGATCAATTTACAGGTTCTTAGGCCTGTTGTCAGCAAGGAGACAGATCTTGCTGTGACTGGATTAAGATCTTGGCAGATGGTTAGACACTCAGTTCATAGATTAAATTTCTGTACTCCCTTCTGCATTTAATCAAAATGAGATACAACCTTTTTTGGCATATTGGAGGTCCATACAGATTTCTTCAGTAAAGGCAATTCCAATCATGCTCTGTGGCTGGGGTGACCCAGTCATTATGGTTGGAGCCACACCACATCATAAAAAAATGTCAAAACAAAGACGACACAAGAAAACCAGAAAATCAGGTAAAAGAAAGACAAAATGTCAGCAAAATTGAACATTTAAAATTTTCCATCATAACTTTTAAGAAATGGACTCTTCCCATCTTGTTTAAGAATGATTCAATCCAATAAGAAATGGCTGCAAAACACTTTTTATGATTTTTTACCCCAAGAAAGGAAAGGCTACCACGCGGGGTTGGGGTTATAGTGAGAAAATAAACCAAGGTACAGGGGATGTCAAAGAAAAGATAAGAGCTAAATGATTCAAGGAGAAGATGACAATTGACGTTACATTTAAACATTTGGAGATTGTAGCCAACAGAGAAGAAGCAAATGAAAATGTTTCACAAACTCATCCCTCTAAAATTTACAAGCAGACGTACACATGCATGCTGGTACCTTCCTACTCAATAAAATAGGCAAGTACTTGGTTTCAGCTGATTCAGTTCCAGTCTGTCTTTGTCTTGAATTCAAACACTGTGTTCAAACAAAATTGCTCTTGTGTGTCAACACCAGATTTTAGTTTGTGCAACTTTTTCCCATATTGCTGTTGCTTTATGTTAATTGTCTTTACATATATTGTTTCCTTGTTTTATATATAAATTTTTTTATATCAATTTTTTAGTTCTTTTATTGCACACTTTGTAAATTCTATTTGTTGGGTAGCCTTGCCATTTATTTATATTTAACTGTGGCCACTCATTCTACAATGCATAACTTCCTTAATAAGGTTTCAAATGTTTATGCAAACAGGATTAGGGGATAAAGCAAAAATGGCAAATTTACTAAGGGATACTAAAAGTGTAGTTGTAAAAGCCATGTCTTGATTAAATGGCAAAAATTTTAATTTTGAAACAGAGAAAACTAACAATAGCTGTTGTAAGTAAAAAATAAAAATCTATTAAAAATATGAGTAATCCAAATTGTAACATCAAGACAATTCAATGGGAAATAGGATAAAAATTTAATTAGACAAAAATCAAATTAATCATTTTTGTGTAAAAAACCTAGTTAGTAATGGATCAGAGAACATATGCTTCTTGAACTTGAGGTAAAAACAGGAGCAAATAATAAAAAAAGACTGAACCACTGCACTTAATGGGAAAATATGAGAACAGTTCTGAAATCATGGGACTAACTTGGTCCTAATGCAAGGTATTTATCAAGTTAAGATCATTTCCCAAATGATATATGCTATATATCTAACCTGAAAGAAGACAGTCTCATGATTTTAGAACTGTTCTAACTTGGTCCTAATACAAGGTATTTATCAAGTTAAGATCATTTCCCAGTTGATATATGCAATATATAGTCTGAAAATAGACAGTCCCAGGATTTCATAACAGGCCTAACTTTCTTTTTTTAAAGATATTTAAAAAATCCCCAGTTTATTGAGATATTAATCATAACTTGCCTTTGGCAATGTAAGTCAGGCAACAAATATGAGTATTTCTTTGTATTTAGCAGAAAATCAGGATGTAGACCTGTTTTCCTACATATTTTTGTGAATGCTGAATCCATTTTTGGAACTGAAATTTACCCACCGAGATGTCTGAACAGGTTAAATGCAAAATTTAAGTACTTTTCAGAAATTATGGCTCTTCTCAGCAGACTAATATTTTAAATGTTTATGTTGTTTTAATTCTCAGGTGGCTTACCTTCCTAATGGGTTATCAAGTGCAGAGTGTTAAAACCAGAAATGTATCTAGATTGTAAAGAATTTATTTTACTTTTTTGAAGATAATAATTATTTCAGTGATACAAATTTTAATAATTAGCCCATAGTTGAAGGATAAGCAGGGTTATCCATACATTTCCCAGGGGTATTTGGCACACAAGTGAATATAACGAACCCATCGGAAATTGAAATTTGGCGCTTTGACAAACAATTTCAAGCCAGTAACCATTACACCACCCATGTATTCGATCTGTAAAACACCTGGTATTCCCAAGAATTCACCTATCTAGGTACCACCAGGCTCAGTGTTGTTTAACTTTGGTGATAATACAGGAACCGATGTCTCAATGTGATATAGCATTCCCAAGTGGTCACTTGGCTAGGTACTAACCAGGTTCATTTTTTTAACTCTGATGATTGCATGGAACCAGTATTTTAATGTGATATTGCTGCAAGCCCATTAATATCACTAGCACATCAAATGAGCACCTGGTATTCTTAAATGGTCACCCATCAAGGTACTGACCAAGTCTAATGTTGCATAACTTAAAGGGGGTGATTAACAGGAACTGGTGTTTTGATACAATGTATTTGTAATGTTAAGTATAAATAATATTAATAACAGTTTGAGAATTGAGAAGAACTCATGCAAATATCCATTTGTCTCTCATTTGAGCCCATTGTGCTTGCATTATATTTTATAGTCGTTTGTCATTCTTTTCCACATGATGACATTTCTAGATATGGTCAGTGGAACAAGAACAGTCTAACACATGGATTAAATAAAGAGCTCAGTTTAGAATTCCTTGTAGACTATCTAGATTGATGTATACATGATAGGCCAGAGGGCATTGTATAACCAAAGTAATACATGTAGTATAGGTCCACAACAGAGGTTAAATGTTCATGGCAATAAAATGCTGAAAGAGAATTAATGCTTAGGAATTTGGAGCATGTAAGCAAGGAATGTCTTTGATGTAGCCGCTCCTTAGATCAGTAAGTAGTTTTGAGACAGGGAAGAAGGTAAAGAGATAAGGGAGGTGAATGATAGTAGCCGCTTGACTTAGGTCAAGTGGGATATTGATTACACTTTTCTCTTCTGCAGAATAGTCCATGTGTGTCGGTCTGAGTCAGTCTGTCTGTAGATACTTTCTGTATCCACTTTTATATCTTCTTTTTGGATCACAGCAGCTCATTTGGGATTTCACACTTGTATTTGGTTCTGGGCTTCCCATTGGCTGATAAACAAATCCGCGTAGGCTCACAAACTGGAAATTTAGTATTTAATTAATTTTTATTTTCAATCCGAAACATCAAGCAATCAGATGCGTATCGACGACTTTTGTTTGTTTGCTTACCGTGAAAGCGTGAAATATTGATCCCGGTCCATTGCTTTTTCAGTATCACCACATATCTACCATGTTGGAATATTAATCTATCAAAAATCGGCAGGAACTTTCCGGACAACCCAACAATATAAACATTAAGCAATACAAAAAATCATTCTCTAAAATTTCATAAAATAAACAAAAATGAAAGTGCACAGGTGGCCGGGCGATGTCACACCTGAAGCACACAATTATTATACTAACTGAGGATGCTACTGTAAAACAGAAAACACCAAGTGAAAGAGGCATTTTCGAGTGGACAAGATGTTGATATGCTAGAAGATTTTGAAATATTAGTGTAAGAAAGTTAATTTTAAATACAGTCTTTTTGTAAGTATACAAAGGATATCAGATTCCCAATGGAACAGTAATAATTTGAACTTTAAAAGAAATGGATTTCTTTGACACTATAAGAATCGAGAGTATTAAAAATTAATATATTTGACACTTTTGCCCTATCACCACAACAATAAATATCTTAATCTTCTAAATCACGAATGTTCAGTATTCATGTTATGTGTCACGGGAAGTGTAATAGGGCACAAAGTGAAAAAGTCTGAACATTACTTGTAACAGAGATGGCTAAACAGGTTTTAGACAAGTTGTTTGTAAGAATAATAGAACTAGAATTAGTTTGCAGAAAAGTTCCTTGAAAACAAACAAAGTCACTGAGTGAAATAGAAAGATGTATTATGAATTGAACTTATGAATGTGAGTAACTGTGAGATTGTGATTGTGAGGGACTCCTAGAATCCGTAGCACGTATATAAGAAAATATTGAGAAGAAAGTGAGCATGTGAAATGAGATGTGTGTGAGTCTATGTATGTACTTGACCGGCGTGGATTCGAGTGACAACTGGGGCACATTGAAACATGGTCCTGTGCGACTGCTTATACCTTTCAGAGGATCAAAAATTAGTTCAAAATGGGCCTTAGGATTTTTGCACAAACTGCTCAGACCCACGAGATTGCTGAATGTAACCCACAGCAATATCAATAGTGCATTGATATTGGAATAATCCAAGTTGAAACAACTTGCAATTGTGTGACAGCTTGTTATTCTGCTAAAATGCAAATGAAACTATATTAAAATTTGTCCCGTCTTCCTATCAAACTGCTGCTTATTCATTATTCATGCCTCCAGTATAACAGTGGATATCGGCTTGGAACCGAGAACCAGGGAGCCAGGTCTGGACTCCAGTTTAACTACCATATTCACTTTATGCCACAAATACCCTTGGTGTGTATTAATCTTGGTCTCTTCCTTCCAGCGTGTGTTAAACAACAGACAGATTAGTTCTAGCATTTTTGGCCATAAAATTCAGTCTATCACAGAAAGTTAAAAACAACCACTGCAGGATAATCTTCTGCCCAGTCAGTCATGTCTCGGAAGAGAGATGATCGCCTGGGCGTGTTTCACGTATGGCACTTAACTGACTGAAAGCAATTTTGGGGTAATTCAATACATTTGGGACTTCAAAAAAAAAAGAAAAAGAAAAATATTTAGGAGGTTAAAGTTGAATTTAAAAAGAAAAAATTATGAAGAAAAATCAAGTTTATGGCTGGATTTTATTTTTTAATGAAATTATATTTAGTTTTAAGAACAAGACAATTTGCAGAAAAAATATTTTTAAAGAGTTGACAAATTTACAAACAACAAAAAGAAAATTTCCACTAAATTCACCACAAGGACAAAGGCTTCGTGACTCAATTAAAGTCGTTCTTTCTAACAAAAATATTACGTATATTGGGAGGAAAGATTAAATTATCTTTAATTATCTTTAAAAATTTCAACTTTTCCAACACATTTTTTAAAATTTTGGTAAATCTCATGATCTTATCAAGAACAAAGCTTACAAATAGAAAGACAATATTATATAAACACAATTTTTATTTCTAGTATAAACATACTAATTTGAAAATTGCCATAATCAAACAATTGTTCAATTTAATGAAACTTTGTGACTTATTCACAATTTAATAATACTATTTTTTAAATTGTTCTTTGAAAAACATCTAAAATATTTTTTAACATTTGTTACCCACCCTCAACATAAATTCATGAAATTTAAAGAAATTAAATTTTGGTTTTTAGCTATTGTTTTTTTGTTAAAGACAGGACCATTAGGGAATGTGTAAAATTATTTGTTTTGTTTTTTTTTTTTAAGAAAAAATTTTTATGCCATTTTTGAAAAATGTCAAACTAATTTTATATGACTTTAATTGTTTAACAAATAAATATAAATTAACAAGATTATAGACGAAAGAAAAATTTTTTATTGTAATTTATAACGTTTCAAAAAATATTTTTAAAACACTTCAAAGATCATTTTTAGTGTTGAAGATTACATTTACTGTCTGAAAAATCAAAAGTTTAATACAAATTGTCGCCTCCTATTTTTGAAATAATTAATTTTCTTTTTTTGTATTTGAATTTTTTTTTTTTTTGTATGCTAATTTCTGTGTGAAAATCAAAAAGTCATGTTTCTCATGTTTTTTCCCCATTACAGAAAAATATTTTTACAATTACATCATTTGTGATCATCACACCTTTTTTGTTTACAAATGTCGATCGCTTAAAAATGGCCGAAAAACCTTAAAATCAATGCTGCAGATGTATAAAAGAAAACCCATTTCATCAAAGTTTAAATAAAAACAATTAACAGTATATTAAAAAATATTATACATTTAACTGAACATTTGTTTCATTAAAATTCAGTAAATTAACTTTAATTAATTTCAATATGAAATAATGTATGTTTTCTGGGTTGTTTGTTTTTAAACTGTTTTTCTTTTTACAGCTTTTATATAAATTTATGTTTTATGATTTTAATACATAAATAAATTCATAAAAAATTTGAATATAATTTTTTAGCCCAATTTTTGCCTGGTTGACAGAACAATGAAAAAGGGTTTAAAAAGTTTCTTATTTCAAAACGATAGAAATATTTCCGGTTGTGTCTGCAGTCTGAAAAGAAAAGTGATGTTGTTAATTAAAATGCTAAGTATATTGTTTTTTAAAAAAAAAAAAAAGATGACTACCTGTTTTTTTTTTTTTAAGTCGTACACTTTTCGTTCTTGTTGCAACGTTTTTGGTCGTAATTTTTTCTTCAATATACAGAAAAAGTAAAAAACAAAAAAACAAAACGGTTTGCTTTTATTTTTGTAAAATAACGAAAGAAAAAAATAGATAATTTTTTTTTTTCAAAAAACCAAACAAAAAGTATCCTTCTCGCATTCTTAGTCTGTAGGTGTTCAAGTTTTGTTGGTATCTTACTTTAAAACATTTTTAAACATTTCATATACATCGACTTTTTTCTGTAAAAATTTTAAAAATTAAACCTTGACTAAAAAAAAAATTAGAAAAAATCATACCTTGATTTTTAAGTTAACTTAAGTCATTTTTTTAGTTTTGAAATAAGAATTTATGTTTGTCGATACGGGAATCTAAATAAGTAAAAAATAGTACTTTAAAAAAGTAATTATTAAAAGCAAAACACTATTTTTATAAAAATTTTAGCAACAACATTTTTTTTGGTGGACCTGAAGCAGCATCATCACCACGTTTAATTTCGTTGTTTTTCATTCATTTAATTTTTTCAGTGCAGTCTTATCGATTGTTACGTAAACTTCTGATTATCAAAAAAAAAAAAATTGTAAAATTACAATAAACAAATTGTTGTGGAGGGTCAGCCAGACAACGTCAAAAAAGTTAAATCGATCCTCCATTTTTCAATTCACTCGCGTTGGGGTCGCTTTGTTTAGTTTATGTTTATTTCGTTGTTTTTCATTTTTTGGAAACTTTTTTTCAGCACAGTTCTATCGATTGTTATTTAAAGTTTCCAAGTTATCAAAAAAAAAAATTGGAAAAAATTGCAATATTTAAACAAATTTTGGGGCCAGTTTCTCATACAACGTTAAGGTAAATCGATCCTCCATTTTCAATCCACTTCACTATATGTCACTTCTGTTCCTCAGTCTCTGGTTGACCTCAGCTGTCAAAGAAATCACCGTGATTAAAAAATGCTTAATTTTCTACTACTACTGTCTTTTCTGCTAAAAAAAGTTAGATGTTTGTTTCAGATTCTTAAATAAACATTAAATTTTTCTAATTTCCCTCAAATAACTTTTGAAATTTTATTTTTGCAAGATTTTTCAACAGAGAAATGTAACAAATTTCTCTAAATGGCGAACATCATCGATATAACTGAAAAAAAAAAGAAAAAAAAACAATTTTATTACAATCAATATAAATTCGGCTTTAAATACACCGAAGTTTTTTACTTATTGAAATCAGAAACATTTTAATTTTTTTGTTTAGGAATTATCTCCCATGAACTTCGCTCTTCTAAAGATGAAAAGGTAACAGACGAACCAAGAAAAAAAGAACTACGTAAGTAAAATGTTGTCTTCTTAATGTTGCATGACAAGTAATTAATTGACAATTTTAATAAATACTATCCAAGACAATTTAGGTACTGACTAAACCGGCGTTTTTTTTCTTAAAATTAAAAGAATAAAAAACAAACAATTAATTTAAATGAAATCTTCACAACACTTTTTATGCATGAATTCTATAATTGAATATTAGAAAGCTTTATAAAGATTTGGTTGGAACAGTTAAACCTGTTTTTCGCTACATCATTCACAGTTCGCGATACCCAGTGTTTAAAACGAATTAAAAAAGAGAAAAGTCATTTTTGAAGCTTTCTTTTTCACCTTCGAAGGTAAAGAAACGTTTTCATACCCAGTAAGTAAAATACTTCGTGTATTTAAACCGAATTTATTGATTTGAATAAAATTGTATTTCTTTCGTTTTGTTTTTCAGTAAAACCGATTATGTCGCCATTTTAGAGCAATTTGTAAACAGAAGTTAAATTCTCCATTTAAAAATGTACAATATTAATTGATGCAATATTAATTAATTCCTCATTGAATAGGAACCAACATGCATTGCTTTCTTCTGTTCCTCTTACCTTCAATTTTAATTTATGGTTTGGTTTGTGGTTAAAACCAGCAAAGTAACTAATAAATTAAAGACATTTTGATTTTTTTATGTTTGAGAATTATCTCCCTTGAACTTCTCTTTTCAGAGATGGAAAATTAACAGACGAACTAAGAAAGAATCATATAGGTAAAAATGTTGCCCTCTTTTAATATTGAAAGGACCCCCCCCCCCCCAAACACAGACATGAGATGAAGTTGAAATAATAAAGAGAGAATGTAAACTTAAGAAATCAGCACATATGCTAGCCTACAAAAATTTCTTCAGCCAACCAAGCACAGAGATGAATACAATATGGGAAACTAGCATATGGAGTGTCAGAGAAAAATCATTAGCATCAAAAAATTGCATTATTAACTCTGGTAAAAAAATGTTTTAGTGAATATAAGTTCCAGAAATTCAGTTCTTCTTAAGGACACATAGCCCAGTGGATATATACATTGGTTAGTTCTAGTGACCCAAAGACTTCAAACTTTTTTCAACGAGAGTTCAATTCAGATACCTCCACTAATCTGAGAAAAAAACAGCATAGCGTAATGCAAAAGGCCACAAATTCTAATGAAAATAAAGTTTTATCGTCAAAATGTTGAGGTTATTATTAAGAGGAAAGATCAAAGAATTTTTTTAAAATTATTTCTGTAATTTTTTTTTAATCCTTTCAACAAGTTCAAAATTTTGGTTAAAATGCTTCTTTTGTTTACTTCGTTCTCTACAAAGTTTAAGGTATTGATTTTTGGTGCTTTTTTTTCTTGTTGAAAACACATTAATTTGAAAATTCTAGTACAAATTAAATAATTGTTCGATTTTAATGAAATTTTCAGAACTTATTCACAAATGAATGAAATTATTTTTGAAAGGGTTTTTTTTTTTTTTTTTTTTTTTTAAGAAAATTTTGGTAAATTTGTTTTTCACCTTTTACATATTTTCATTACATTTTGCACAGAATTTTCTTGTTTCATGGAATTATTTTGTTAAAAGTAATCATTGGAGATTGTAAATCACCAATCTTTTTTTTTCAAATTTGTACCCTTCAACTGAAAATCTGCTCAGAATTGAAAAATAATGAATCCTATAAAACTATGACATTACTTAATTGGAAAGCTAATGTTTTTGTAAATAAGACCATTAATGACATTATTGTCTGAAGAAAACAAAATCTTTTCTGATGAATAATGAATTTTTACAAGAATTTTCATTTATTTTTGTAACGTTTAATTATAATAATTTATATTAGTTTAAAATCATGTAAAATTCTGTATTGGGATATTTATTGGATGTGATATAGGAATTGTTAAGTGGAAACGAAATTCTTATGAGTCCAAAATTGCAAAGATTAATAAAAGTGTAGTGTTTTCTTCCCTATTTTAGCAATAATTTTTAATTTATTATATTTTTATTTGATTTTCATGTCTGGTAGACTGAAATTGACATTATTATGAAAAGGTTACATAATTTAAGAGTTTTGTTTTCTCATTTAGATTCATGAAAATTGTCGGTTTTGGGTATGCGTAGAACCCGTCATTGCCAAATCAGTCAAGAATCTGTCAAATAGTCAATTAGATGAACACAACCAATTGTTAATGATTTGTTGTATATAACTTTTTTATGCTATCAGGAAGTAATTAATATTTTTCTTAAATCAGCTTAATTTTAATTTTCAATTTTCTAATTTTGCTAAAATAACAGTTGTTGATTAAACATTAAAGTGTAAGCAATTTTTCTCCTTTTTTTGACAATAATGTTCTATATATGTCAATAGCAAATGTAGATATATTTTGATTGCTTGATCTATCAATTTTATTTGTGGTTGACCAAGAAATATCAGAAATGGCAAAATTGATTAAAACAATGTTTTTAGAATGTCTGTTGAAATAATGCAACTAAGCCTTTTAATGATACCTTTCTCTATTTACAGATCTGATTGTCAGAAACTTCTCATCATTTACACTGAGAATCAAGGAAAAAATGAAGAGTGTCAATTAGCATTTCCACAAAGTTTACATTAAAAAACAATCCTGAAATGACAAATGAGAAAAAGTTTATTTTTTGTGATGTATGTGGATCTGCATTTTATTGGATTTCAGCTTGAAAAATCTACATGTTAACATACATCTGTGAGAAACCATGTACATGTGAAGTATGTGAACCAGCATTTCCACAGTTAATTAAATTTCAAAAGCACATGCTAATATGCACAGAAGAGAAAGCCTCTTCTTGTGAAGTATGTGGATTAGCATTTTCACTAAATCCAGATTTAATAAAGCATATATACACACACACAAGAAAACCTAATTTTTTGTGAATTTGTGAATATTCTTTTGCAATGGAGTCTGGCTTAAAAAAACACATGTACAGTCACACACTGAAAATAAAACCATATTCTTGTGAAATATGGATCAGCATTCACAGACAATTACAAGTTAAAATGTCACATTCGAACTCACACTGGTGAGAGACCATTTTCTTGTAAAATATGTGGATCAGCATTTTCAAAATAGTCTAATTTGAAAGTGCACAACCGAATTCATACTGAGAGAAACCATTTTCTTTGTAAATATGGGTCAGCATTTTCAGATAGTTCTGCTTTTGGAAAGCACAATCGACTTCATACTGAGAGAAACCATTTTCTTGTAAAATATGTGGATCAGCATTTTCAGCTAATTTTACTTTGAAAAGGCACATTCGAATTCATACTGGAGAGAAACCATTTTCTTGTAAAATATGTGGATCAGCATTTTCATCTAATTTTACTTTGAAAATACACAATCGAACTCACACTGGAGAGAAAACCATTTTCTTGTGAAATATGTGGATCAGCATTTTCAGCCAGATCTGCTTTGAAAGCACACAATCGAATTCACACTGGAGAGAAGCCATATTCTTGTAAAATATGTGGGTCAGCATTTTCAGATGGTTCTGCTTTGAAAAGGCACATTCGAATTCATACTGGAGAGAAACCATTTTCTCAGAAATATGGGCCGCATTTTCAAAGAAATCTGTTTTAAAAACGCACATTCGAATTCATACTGGAGAGAAACCATATTCCCTGTAAAATATGTGAATCAGCATTTTCAATTAATTCCAATCTGGAAAAGCACAATCGAATTCATACTGGAGAGAAACCATTTTCTTGTGAAATATGTGGGTCAGCATTTTCAAAGAATTCTGATTTAAAAACGCACAATCGAACTCACACTGGAGAGAAACCATTTCGTAAAATATGTGGTTCAGCATTTCTCAGATAGTTCTGGTTTGAAAAGGCACATTCGAATTCATACTGAGAGAAACCATTTTCTTGTAAAATATGTGGATCAGCATTTTCAACTAATTTTACTTTGAAATGCACAATTAACTCACACTGGAGAGAAACCATTTTCTTGTGAAATATGTGGGTCAGCATTTTCAAGGACTTCTGATTTAAAAACGCACAATCGAACTCACACTGGAGAGAAACCATTTTCTTGTAAAATATGTATTAGCATTTTCAGCTGGTTCTAAATTGAAAAAGCACAATCTAACTCACACTGGCAAGTAACTATTTTCTTGTGAAATATGTCAGCATTTTTAGATATTTCACATCTAAAAAAAGACGTGAAACATTCATACTGCAAATAAAAATTGTCCAAATTTTGTCAGTCCAGACATAAGTATACACAAGTAATCACCAAAGAGAATTTTTACAGGCTTGTGGGCTAAAAATTTTCAAAATATCAGTTTAATTTACACACCAAAGAAACATTCTTGCTAACTATAGGATATAAATTTTAAAATATATGGTATCATTAAATTCTTCATATCATACTCTCTTTTTCAAAACATACAATTTAACATTTTTCAAGAATTTGTATTTACAATCCTTCTGAGGACAAACATTTACTTGTAACATGCGAATATCATCGTAACCTAAACTAACAATATTAAGAAGGACACACGCTATTGTGAATCTGTATTTTTGTGTATATTATCCTTTTCATAGAGTTTCAATTTCCAAAATTCAGAGAAATGCATTCTATAAAGAAAAACAAATCTACATTGAAAGTAAGACTGAAAAAGAGTATTAATTGCTGCATCAGTTAACGTGTGCGCTTTAAATGTTAACAGGAAAATATCGTATAAAAACAGGAGGTAAATTATCTTTGAAAAAGACTTGTCAGTGAAACAAAACTACAGTAAATTGTTATGAAGATTTTGGGAAAATTTAAGCATGTTTTTGATGTTTGAATAAATAGCGTAATTATCATGAAAATTGCTTGATATTTGTGATTGCATGGCATATAATGAAACAAAATCTTAAGATTCTATACACAGTAATGAAAGAAACTGCGACAGTTGTAGCATTTGTTTCTTTAGTCGTGTGAACTAATTCAGATAATTTGCTTGTCAATCTGTGTCTGTGGATTCCCAGTGCTAGTGAGACAGATAGTATTATGACCAGCCAAGCAGACAACGGATAAAACTGTACTATAAACAGGGTCAGAACAGAATATTTTGTGAATTAAGAATTTAAATGACCCTGAAAAGAAATCGAGATAGTCATCTGTCAAATCTCTAAGTAGGAACCAGAATTTCTCCATAATAAAAACTTAATTACTGATTGCAAGAATTTACTCATAGTAATCAGACAAAAGATGACTGAAGTAATGGGCAGAGATGGAAAACTAGGAAGTGTGGTTAGGTTGCTCATGCCCCTGAATAGTTGGTGTGAGATAATAATTTAGGAAGAAGAGAGGGCAATGTAAATTAACATCAAGGAAGAGGACAAGTCAAAAGGCCCCAGTTAACAAAGTCAGCTGCAGAGAGCCTTGAATTTTACAGGTGAAATTTCTTCTGTGGTTGTTCAACTGTGCGGTGCACCAACCTGGGGCTGGCACTGCTGCTATTGCGACTTCTTACCTTGTCCCCGCCAAAAGAGGGCCCGTGTTTGCTTGGTGTGTAAGGCCTCTGCAGCTGGAAATGAAATTAAGGAAAAGAGCACTTGCCGCTCCGACGTAACTGCTTTTTTCTGCTGGATAATGTAAAGGAATGAGGGGGGACTTGCGTTGCATTTTTTTTTTTACACAAAATGTTTGGTGCAGTTGTGGGTTACATGGACGATGCCGGTGGACGTGGGTACATGACGGCCATATGCAAGAACGTGTGAGGGGGAAAACGGGGGTGGTTCACAGCTGCTGCTTTGAGTTTATTTTACAACAAGCTATTTTGGCATATTAATTCTTCAAAATGAAAGGCAAGATTTTTTACGTCCGTTTGATCCCCAGAATTCAGCGGTGCCTCAACGGATATGCCCATTGTTGAATGTATAGAGAACGTAGAATTGGTCTGTGAACTTTGTGCCGTGGACAAGATCATGCCCTCTACGACTACGAGTCGGGCGTCCTTGCCGTGTGCTGCCACAGACAACTTAATGAAGAGCAGAGGGCAGACGCGGAACAAATTATACGGGCCCTTATGACTGCAGGCGGCGACTGACTGATTTAATGTGTTTGACCAATTTATGGGATGGCGTCTTCGCCCTTAGAGAAAACGCTGGATGAATTCCTCTCAGCTGAAATGCATCGTCTGGCGCGACTAAATAGAACTGCTGCCCGACTTCATGGATGGCATGTGCCTTTGTGTCAGGTTGCCCCATCACGTTAGGCAGCTTCTCAATCTTTTTCCAGGATGGGACGATAGACCCAGAACAGATTCTCTGGACTCCGAGCAAGGGTGATTATGACGGATGACAAAGGGTACCAGGAATTGGCCGGGGCCAGCATCCGTAGAACCATCACACACTCAGAAGTTGGGGTTCCCCCTGCCAAACTCAGCAGAACTATTACCTGCTACAAGTGCTCTGGACCCAACCATATGGCGAAGAATTGTACACAAGGACGTCCTGAGAGGACAAGGAATGCAGAGGTCTGGCTGTGAGAAGCGGTATTTTAGAGTGCAATGGCATCAGACACATTAGAATGCCAGGGAATGGGCTTCAAGGGAGAAGGCGTCAATGCCAGCCTTCTCCCTGAGCAAGTAAAAAATTGGAGGTTACCCACAATAAAGGTATTCGTAAATGGGGTAGAATGCACAGCTCTAGTGGATTCTGGATGCTCACAAATGCTGATGAGCAAGACTGTGTCGCAGCTGGAGGCAAGAAGAGGGGAGTGTTAACCACTGGCGGGAGACCCTCGCCAGCGTCTCTTTGACACGGCAAAATTAAGTTGGGCGTCTAGCAGATTCAGCCTGTCACTGTTGAGGTTCTTAAGTGGTGGACGGACAATTGCTGGGGTTCGATATTCTTTCTTGGGATTGATGCAATCAAGGTTCTTGAGGTGTTCACCCGACTGAATCAGGCGAGGCGTGTTTCCCTGAAAACTGAACACTTGTGCCGCCATTCTTATCAACAAGCCTGATTTCGAAGTAACGTTTAACCAGAGCACAAAAACGTGGACTGCATTGTGGGAAGTGGGCGAATGGTCATTCACCTAGTAAGTTGGTCCATACAGTGGCAGGAGCAAGTGCCTGGCCACATCCGGGATGGATATGAGAAAGAACTAGTACAGTGGCAGTAAGACGGATGGCTGTTGCCATATCCTGAGAAACAGCCTGCCCTACCCAAGGGATTAATTCCTTTAATGGCAGTCGTACAAGAACATAAACAAAAGGTCCCAGCCTGTACTTGACTACTCGGAGTTGAACAACTCTCATAGGATGGCATTCACGAGCGACGCAGAGGTGTGTGCAGAAATTTACGAGAGGCTGACATATCGCTGTTGATTTGTGAAATGCGTACCTACAGATCCACATCGACAGATCACTATGGCCTTTTCAAACAGTGGTCATTAACGGTAAGCAGTTTTGCCTTACGCGTTTGGGTTTTGGACTGAATGTGGTGATCGACACTCATAATGTCCCCAGGATCAGGACATTAAGAGTGCAACGTCGGCATACGTCAACGAGGATTCATAAATGAAAGCATAGTTTCTGCAACATGTGTAAGACGGCACTTGGCAGATTACGAACTAATCTGTAAAGGATCCGGAGCGATTGAAAGACGGAACTAAGGTTCTAGGTCTGAAGTCTGGGAAGAAAGTGACTCCCTTCGATGGAAGCGGGGAGGTTGTAAGTTCCAGAAATTGCTCAAATGATGCTGAAGCGTATTTTCCTTGTGCGGGAAAACCGTGGGTCATTTCCCTGTGTGTGATTGGCTTAGGGTGGCAACTGCATTTGTTAAGCAATACGCAAGTTCACTAACCAAAGGATGGGATGACGAAATAAAGGATGTTCCTCTTAGATGTATACTGGAGGAAACGTGGCCAGAGTGCAAAAATCAGATCCCGTTGGTGGAGACTAGTGTGTGAACGGCAACGAAATGACAGTTTGGTGGACACAAGTTCTGTGGCTACAGGAGTAGCACTGAAGGTGGAGGGAAGGCCGGTGGAAGACGCTTGTTGGTTGCTCTCCCAGCTAATGATGCCAGACACATTAACTTTGCTGAACTTGACGCAGTATTCATATGCATTGTGGGATAGCAGGAGGCGCCGGTGGACAATGGGTACATGACGGCTATAAAAGCAATGTGAAAGGGAAAACAGGGGTTGTTCACAGTTGCTGTTTTGAGTTTATTTTGCGACATCAACAAAGAATGAAAAGAATTTATGAAATTTTCCAAGCACAAAGTGAATTTAAAAGGATTTCTCAAAACTTGCAGCCTGAAAATGCAAGGGCAAGTAAAAGTAGGTCTTTTTGTTTTGTTCTGAAAGGTGGTTATACTTTTCTTTTACTACTGCCTTCTTGAATTGTTTTGTATTTTTTTTTTCATTGAAGCTTTTTTTCCAGTTTTTATGGTAATCCTTTTAAAACATCAGAAATTTGCTCTCGTGCCTTAATCAGTACAAAATTAATTTTTGTGCAAAATTTTGTATTTGTATTTTTTTTTGTCTTTAGTTGTCTAATCAACGTTTTAAAACATTTTCCATTAAATTTTACACAGTGATTTAGTCTTGTTTATTATTTGCTCCTGTTTTTACCTCAAGTTGAAGAGAAACACGTGTTTTCTGTTCCATTTCTAACTAGGTTTTTACACAAAAATGATTAATTTGATTTTTGTCTAATTAAAATTTTATCCTATTTCCCATTAAATTGTCTTGATGTTACAATTTGATTGCTTATATTTTTAATAGATTTTATTTTTTACTTTTAACAACCATTGTTATTTTTCGCTGTTTCCAAAATTCAATGAAGAAAAGCATCCACAAGAACTGCAGCAGTTTTAACATCAGCAGCAGCAGTTGCTGATGAAGAAGCATCAGGGTAAAGTACAATCAGATTCTGTTTTGGAGGTGGCAGATATTCCCAACCAAACCTCGTCTTTATAAAGAGGGAAGTAGGATGAAGAAGATCGGGAGAAGAATACTTAAAAAAGTGTAATCGTTTGGACACAGCATGATGGAACAAACCTTGTAAGGAAGCCATATCTTAATCCACTGGATCAACAATTAGCCAGAAAGGTGGATGTCTTCAAAGATGATAAAGTAAGGAGATGGGGGTCCACCCTCATCCAAAAAAGAACTTTCAAAAGGGATGTAATCTGTTGGCTGACAAGTTATGCTCTAAGAAAAACATTTCCTCCCAGAGAAAGGCGTCTTTAAGGCCATTGTTTAAATGTCTCACCCTAGGACTTCCCCATAAGTGTTTACATTAGGAACCCCCAAAAGTATTTCCTAGCTACCACAAGGAAAACTAGGTTGAGTCACTTGAGGTGAAAAACACATTTTTTATCTCATCTCCTGGTGTTACTCCATCTCTCATTGCATTGGGCGCTCAAGATAATATTCCCAACAGACATCAGCAGAATTGTTGTAGAAGGCATGATTACATCTGGACATGGTGCCACGCCATGAGCCTACAAATCAGGCTAGAATCTGACCCAGCCTCTAAAGACTACCATATAGTCTGTGTTTAAAAGTTATACATGTAGCCCATATCAAGCTGGTTTGCTTAAATGCAAAAGTCTTTTTTGATGAGAGTAATGCCAAGCCATTTCACTCATGACCTTATCTTTCAGTGGACTATTGCATCCGTAGCTTACAACAAGTGGGTTGATACGTGGTGCTGTGCCCAATGGTTGTTCATTTTGTTGCTTTGAGGGTTGGTTCTGTATGAACAAAGTAGTTGACTACGGATTAAATTTGTTGGAGTTGGACGGTGTCCACACACATTTGTGGCTATTAGGCTAACTTCTGCATGCTTATCTCGTCTTCCACTACAAGTGTGTTAGGATTTGAAAAGTACCCGGATTTAATTCCTTATCCAACCACATTTCTTTCTCAGAACCACTGACATAAGTTTTTTCCAAGTAAAGTTTGCATCTTCCTCAAAAGTTGGGGACGGCTTGCTGCTACCTAGTCTGACATTAGTAAGAAGCTCTCTAATTTTCCGTCCTTCAGAACAGCCTGTTTCCTTGAAGAATTTCTCATTTTATAAATGATGATCTGATCCAATTCCAGGGCCGCGTTATTTGCCACCTCTTGGCGCCAGTGTCACTAGGGAGCTCTTCAACAACATAGGCGAATCTTGACTGTTGCGATGTTATGGTGTCTTATCTTAAATATTGCATCCAGTTGTGTGAACCAAGTTTGTACTCTGGTGCTGAAATTTGGGGGAGTCAACCCTAAGAGTGGTTCGTGGTTAGCAGGGTTGGCATCAATCATGTTAAATCAGTTTGGAGGGAAATGGGACTTTGGCACCTCCTAAAGAAGTGAATTAAGGCCACTGAATTTGCCAAAATTTGTGACAAAGTTGTATTTAAATGTTGATTTCAACATATCAACTGCATGCTGGGACCTCGTGTTGTCAATTTGTGTCTTGGTACATCTGATATATAATCAATTTTTACTGGAACATTGGCGATCACTAATTTGTTTTGGTAGTCACATACAGAATTTATATTATAGAAAATTTAAGGGTAGGTTTAAGTAGCTATGTTTTGTTCATATACCACACAACAATATAAATAACGGAAGAAACAAAACAATTTGTGCAAGAAATGACCACAAGAGAGTGATTAAAAATTCAACAGAAAAAGTATTCTTATATATGCAATAAAATGTATGGTCAAATGAATTTTGTTGCTAGTCACAAGTGAAAAAATGTTTGAAAGATTGTTTATGCAAAAGATAGTCTAAACAAAAGTCAATATTTGTGATTTGAAAGGTAAAAATACACAGACTGCTGCTACAAGAAAAGTTATCGAAATGTGTGTGTGTATGTGTCTGCAATATTATTACTTAGAAATAAGCTGCCTTAGAGTTATTAGCCCTCATTTGCCAAAATTTGTGACAAACTCTTATTTAAATGGTCACACACATTAACTACTTGCTGGGACCTCGCTATCAATTTGTAGTTTGGTATCATTCACATATAACCACTTACTGGAGCATTCGCGATCACCAATTAGTTGCGGGTAGTCGAATACAGAATTTATATTAGTAAGAAAAGTTCTTGAATAATAGGTTTATAAAGGGTTTAATTATAAGAGTATGGTTCAACAAAAGTCAATATTTGTGATTTGGTAAGAAAATAACAGTACAGACTGGCTGCAAGAAATGATCAAAATGTGGGTGTGTGTGCATTGTTTAGTTACGAGGACTTAAGTTCTCGAGAGTTATTGGCCTTTACCTGCTAGATTAAATGAATGAGTGTAAACCATAACTTTGTTCTGTGAAGTGAAGGAATGTTCAATTCAAAGTTAATTTCAGGAAAACTCAACGTGGTCAATTATTAAGTAAATGTGAATTTTTACGCGATCGATTGATGAGCCAGCGATTAGACAAGCGTGGAGGTTATCGGCATCGCCCGGAGTTCGCAAACTGACTGACCTTGATTGGGCCAGTGCTACTGAGAAATTTTGGATTCTTGGAATCTCGTCTCCAGAAACGTTAGCAGGAAAGAAGAAATCCATTTCAGCTTTAGAGTGTCTTGGCCGCAATGAAAAGGTAAATTTGTAAGTTAGAAGTGATGGTTGGCGAAAAGGCTCTTTGTATAAAGAGTCTACTTTTCCTAGAAATGTGTGTAAAACGTTATGTGGAATATCCCATAGAACCATAGATTAAAATTAAAATGGTTCGCAAATTTTTAGAGAAAAATGAAAACAAAAGTAAAATATATAATCAGAAATAGAAAAGTCTTGAAAAGGCCAAAAGTGGGGATGAGAAAAGCTGGTCTTCCATTGCCTTAACTAACAACCAGTCACATTCACTGATCCAAGCAGCCACGCACATAATAAAGCCAATGGCCATAATACCTCATTTATACAAAATAACACGACGTATACGGCTATCACCAAAAGAACATGCATTCCCCAAGAGAACAAGTCAAGAAAGGACGGAGGCAAATACATATGAAAGCAAAGCCTCTGATCAGTGAGATTGAGGTTTGGTGGTCATGTTATCATCTTTAATTGGTTGTTCATAGGTCCACCTTGATCTGGGGTTGTAACACTTGTTAGGGTTCCAGATATTGGCAAGTAATACTTCCTCCTAATCCAAAACAAAAGCACTATTAATGCATAAATACATTTTTATAGTAAAAACACCAGCAACGATTTTTATATAAATAAATTACCAACAAACTCTAGAATATCAACAACAGGATTTTATAAGAGAATGAGCATGTTTTCTATAGTCAAAGGTATATACAATTACATTCAAAGTATTAAGATTTTGGCCTGAATACAGTTCATAGAGGGTGATAAAGTCACTAAACAGGGTCCGAACCAATCAATGTAAATTAATGCCTCATATATACAAACATGTATGGAAGGAGACTAAAAGAAAATGATTTTTATTCACAAAATAATAAAAATAACCCCATGATCATGAAATATTATACAATGAAAATGTTAAGGTATGGGACACTCCTCATAGCAAAAACGTGCTCAAAAAGCAAGTTAACTGGTTGAAAAAAGTTACAGGAGCATATAGAAAAAAATAGAGGAAAAATAAGAAAAAAAAACATGAAATGACCCCACCATTCCAGAGAACTATGCCTTCTGTCACATAAAGAGAGCTGGTAGGTGAAATAAAAACACAAAATATTTAGGGCTGAAATGACCATTCATTAATTATGCTTAAAACCAAAAATCAAATGATATAAAAAAAACTGTACACTAGACCAAATAGTTAGGCAAGCATGTTTTTCCTGGAAGGACAAGTATTTCAACCCAGAGATGTCACTTGAGGCCAGCAACCATTGCAGTAAGGCTTAGTCGTGTACAGTTCCAGAAGCGTTTGCCTTCTTAACTCTGTTCTTGTTTTTCAGTTGGAGCTTTGAAGAATGCAACCTATGGATGAGAAGAAAGAATCAATGGGCAAAGTGGTAAACTTTTCATACTGCTATTCATATCACAATTCTCAAGGTAGCAAGCACAGAAGCATGGCATACTTTCTCTTGTCTAGTAGCTATGAAAGAATTTTATCAACTCAGAGTGTTTTATGAATCATCAACCAATAGGTGAGTGATGCCTTAATCACAACTTCATGCCCCAAGGTTATATTACAAAATTTCCCCACATCACATCAAGACCTTGATCAGTATCCTTGTGGAGCAGCCCCTTCCCATGACTAACACCTAACATAATGCATCTTCAACAATGGCCCTATCGTAATGTGGTCAGCCTGTACCCAAGAAACAACTTAACTCATGGTGGCATTTGTAATACAAGTTGAGCACTACCTGGAAGCAAAATGTGGGCCTCCAACAAGCCTTGATTTTTCTTTTGTTTCTTTGACACAATAGTGGCTCTCTGTCAAACACGTCCTCTGGTCAAGATAGACTTTTATGTTTACTTAGTTATTATGAATAATTGTTGTTTCCAGTTTGCTTGCATGGCTCTATTGTTATGATCAGTTCAACATTACCAACCTCCCCCAATTTGATTTTGACCTCATTTTATCTTGACTGGATCAGCCTTTGATATTTCCTGTTGACCATAATTTATGTTGTCACTTCCATGTCACTTATGGACAGAATATAGCAGCCACTATTGTCTATGCTGGCATCCAAGATGACATTCCACTCCCCATGAAGAACAGACACGACGGATCCGCCAGGAATGGCCCCATCTGACGGAAAACAACAGGCTCTGTCTAGTCATCAAGAACATATGCCAGAATGATCCCAAATAATTACAAGCAGTAATATCAGCCACAATCAAGCAGCTTCCTACATTGATGTGCATAATGACCACCCTCACTACAGGATACGGCCCTGGCCAATTGATCTCTATATGTTGTACTGACAACAATATCATTAGAAAATACGTGCATCAACTTTGTAAAGTGTGTTCCCTGAATAAAGTCATCATCACACTGAAATACAAGAGGTCATAGAGCAACTGAGCATACCTACTTCTTCCCTAAAGACTTATGCATTTAAGCAAGCCAACAAGTCTACTTTATCTTCAGTTTCTTTTTGACACAATGATTAGCTTCCTGTCACACTTCCTCTGGTCAAGATAGACTGTTTTTGTTTTCATTCTACACATGAATAATTTATTGTTTCCAGCATTACTCATCCCCGTAAGACTTTATTTAAAACAAGCCAGTTTGACATACACTTGTTCTAAAAGAATCTTTTAAAACGCAGGCTCAATGGAATCTCAGAGAAGTTAGTCAAGAATCAAACTGATTTACCTAGGCTACCAGAGCCTATGTGTCAGATGTAATGCATCCTCTACAACAATTCTAACATGTCTGTTAAAATATTATCTTGAGAGCCCTATGCAATGAGAGATGGATTAACAATTTGCAGATAGAATAAAAAAGGGTTTTTCAGCTCAGGTGACTCAACCTGGGCCATCTTTGTTCATGTTTTCCAGTTAGGAAATACTTTAGAATGACATTGCAGCAAATTTCTTTGGGAAATTCTTAGTGAGAACATTTAAACAATCTCCTTTTTGAGGAAATGTTTTTCTTAAGAGCCTGCTTGTCAACCCAAACAGATGGTATCCTTCGAGGAAGTTCTTTTTGATGTGGTGAACACCATCTCCATTTTTATCATCTTTGAAATATTCTTTTCAGCTGGTGATCCAGATGTGGATTGGTTGAGTTGATGGCTTCTACAGGTCTATCCTGCTGTGTCCAGACGATTATACTTTTTTTAGCATTCATCTCAATATTCATTCTACTTTCCTTTTTATAAAGATGAGGTTAGAGGTTAAACATCTGAAACCTTACAAGAGTATGATTGAACTTTCCGATGCTTTATCTGAAATTGCTGATGTTAAAATCCACATTGCAGTTCCCTACAGTTGACACTGCTGCTTTTGCTTCTGTTACATTTTCTGTTGTTGCTGTGGTCTCTTTTTGGCTCACAGAGATAGGATGTTATAACCATCTTAGATCTCCTTCTTAACACCCACTTATTTACTGAAGCCATTACAGGCCTTCATCGTCTTGTTCTTCCTCACCACTTCTTCAGATGTATGAGGTTGTGGTGCCATGCTCCAATCGTGTACATTTTTGTTAAGTGTCATGAGCAGCATTGGGGTCTTCTTCCTCATTGATGACAAAAATCTTGGAGCCCCTGCATGTCAGTGATTTACAGAAAACTTTTCCTGCCTAAAGTTACCTGGAGACTAAAATATCAAGTGGTATTCTGCCTTAATACCCGGACAATGTCCCAACCTGACGATAGTGTTAGGCAAAACTCTCCCAAGTTCGTAAGTAGACTGCCTCGGTAATCAAGGTAATTCATACCAGTTCCTTCACTTTTTTTTTTCTGTTACACGCACGATGTCACATGTCATTTTGGCCAGAATCTTAGGCACAATTTTTCAAACACTTCAGTGTCATTTATTTCCCTGTTGATGATCAATTTACAGGTTCTAGGCCTGTTGTCAGCAAGGAGATAGATCTGAAGTGTGACTGGATTAAGATCTTGGCAGATGGTTAGACACTCAGTTCATAGATTAAATTTCTGTACTCCTTCTGCATTTAATCAAATGAGATACAACCTTTTTGGCATATTGGAGGTCCATATTAGATTTCTTCAGTAAAGGCAATTCCAACTGCATGCTCTGTGGCTGGGGTGACCCAGTCACATGGTTGGAGCCACACCACATCATAAAAAAAAATGTCAAAAACAAAGACGACACAAGAAAACCATTGTGAAAATCAGGGTAAAAGAAAGACAAATGTCAGCAAAAATTGAACATTTAAAATTTTCCATCATAATCTTAAGAAATGGACTCTTCCCATCTTGTTTAAGAATGATTCAATCCAATAAGAAATGGCTGCAAAACACTTTTTTATGATTTTTTACCCCAAGAAAGGAAAGCATACTACGCTGGGTTGGGGGGTTATAGTGAGAATAAACAAGGCATAGGATGTCAAAGAAAAGATAAGAGTTAAATGGGATTCAAGGAGATAGAAGATGACAATTGACGTTACATTTAAACATTTGGAGATTGTAGCCAACAGAGAAGGAAGCAAACGAAAAATGTTTCACAAACTCATCCCTCTAAAAATTTACAAGCAGACGTACACATGCATGCTTGAACTCTTCTCATTCAATAAAATAGGCAAGTACTTGGGTTTCAGCTGATTCAGTTCCAGTCTGTCTTTGTCTTGAATTCAAAACACTGTGTTCAAAAGCAAATTGCTCTTGGTGTCAACACTAGATTTTAGTTTGTGCAACTTTTTCCCACATTGCTGTTGCTTTATGTTAATTGGCTTTACATATATTGTTTCCTTGCTTTACATATAAATTCTTTTTTACATCAATTTTTTAGTTCTTTTATTGCACACTTTAAAAATTCTATTTGTTGGGTAGTTCTGCCATTTATTTATATTTAACTGTGGCCACCATTCTACAATGCATACCTTCCTTAACAAGGTTTCGTAAATGGTTGGCAAAACAGGGATTAGGGATAAAGCAAAAAATGGCAAATTTACTAAGGGATACGAAAAGTGGAAGTTGTAAAAGCCATGTCTTGATTAAATGGCAAAAATTTTAATTTTGAAACAGAGAAAACTAACAATAGCTGTTACAAGTAAAAAAATAAAAATCTATTAAAATATGAGTAATCCAAATTGGTAACATCAAGACAATTCAATGGGAAACAGGATAAAAATTTTAATTAGACAAAAAATCAAACTAATCATTTTTTTGTAAAAAAAACCTAGTTAGTAATGGATCAGAGAACACATGCTTCTCTTGAACTTGAGGTGTTAAAGAGCAAATAATAAAAAAAGACTGAACCACTGGGTAAAATTTAATGGGAAAATATGAGAGAACAGTTCTAAAATCATGGACTAACTGGTCCTAATGTAAGGTATTTATCAAGTTAAGATCATTTCCCAAATGATATATGCTACATCTAACCTGAAAGAAGACAGTCTCATGATTTTAGAACTTGTTCTAACTTGGTCCTAATACAAGGTATTTATCAAGTTAAGATCATTTCCCAGTTGATATATGCAATATATAGTCTGAAAATAGACAGTCCCAGGATTTCATAACAGGCCTAACTTTCTTTTTTTAAAGATATTTAAAAAATCCCCAGTTTATTGAGATATTAATCATGTTGCCTTGGCAATGTAAGTCAGTAACAAATATGAGTATTTCTTTGTATTTAGTAGAAAATCAGGATGTAGACCTGTTTTCCTACATATTTTTGTGAATGCTGAATCCATTTTTGGAACTGAAATTTACCCACCGAGATGTCCATGAACAGGTTAAATGCAAAATTTAAGTACTTTTCAGAAATTATGGCTCTTCTCAGCAGACTAATATTTTAAATGTTTATGTTGTTTTAATTGTGTGGCTTACCTTCCTACGGGTTATCAAGTGCAGAGTGTTAACCAGAAAATGTATCTAGATTGTAAAGAATTTATTTTACTTTTTTGAAGATAATAATTATTTCAGTGATACAAATTTTAATAATTAGCCCATAGTTGAAGGATAAGAAGTATCCATACATTTCCCAGGGGTATTTGTAATACAAGTGAATATAACGAACCCATCGGAAATTGAATGAAGCTTTATCAAACAATTTCAAGCCAGTAACCATTACACCACCCATGTATTCGATCTTAAAACACCTGGTATTCCCAAGAATTCACTCATCTAGGTACTGACCAGGCTCAGTGTTGCTTAACTTTGGTGATAATACAGGAACCTCATGTCTCAATGTGATATAGCATTCCCCATGGTCACTTGGCTTAGGTACTAACCAGGTTCATTTTTTTTAACTTGATGATTGCATGGGAACTAGTATTTTAATGTGATATTAAGTTGCAAGCTCATTAATATCACTAGCACATCAAATGAGAGCACCTGGTATTCTTAAATGGTCACCCATCAAGGTACTGACCAAGCTCAATGTTGCATAACTTTAGTGATTAACAGGAACTGGTGTTTTGATAATAATATTTGTAATGTTGCTATAAATAATATTAATAACAGTTTGAGAATTGAGAAGAACTCACAAATATCCATTTGTCTCTCATTTGAGCCCATTGTGCTTGCATTATATTTTATAGTCGTTTGTCATTCTTTTCCACATGATGACATTAGATATGGTCAGTGGAACAAGAACAGTCTAACATATGGATTAAATAAAGAGCTCAGTTTAGAATTCCTTGTAGACTATCTAGATTGATGTATACACATGAGGAAGGGCCAGAGGGCATTACAATTGAAGTAAATACATGTAGTATAGGTCCAACAGAGGTTAAAATGTTCATGGCAATAAAATGCTGAAAGAGAATTAATGCTTAGGAATTTGGGAGCATGTAAGTAAGGAATGTCTTTGATGTAGTCAGCTCCTTAGATCAGTAAGTAGTTTTGAGACAGGGAAGAAGGTAAAGAGATAAGGGAGGTGAACATAGTAGCCGCTTGACTTAGGTCAAGGGGATATTGATTACACTCTTCTCTTTCTCTAGTCAGTCCATGTGTGTCTGTCTGAGTCAGTCTGTCTGTAGATACTTTCTGTATCCACTTTTTATATCTTCTTTTTGGATCACAGCAGCTCATTTGGGATTTCACACTTGTATTTGGTTCTGGGGCTTCCCATTGGCTGATAAATAAAATTCGCGTAGGCTCACGAACTGGAAATTTAATATTTAATTAATTTTTATTTTTCAACCGAAACATCTGCGCGAACCTGGATGCGCATCGACGACTTTTGGTCATTTGCTTTTGGGTCGTGAAAGCGCAAACATCCGGTCCATTGCTTTTGCTCGGTATCACCACGTATCTAACATGTTGGAACATTAACGACTAAAAATCGGTAGGAACTTTCCGGACAACCCAATAATATAAACATTAAGCAATACAAAAATCCATTCCTCAAAATTTCATAAAATAAACAAATGAAAGGTAACAGTGTGGCCGGGGCGATGTCACACCTGAAATAATAATAATTATTATACTAACTGAGGATGCGCTGTAAAACAGAAAACACCAAGTGAAAGAGGCATTTTCGAGTGGACAAGATGTTGATATGCTGTAAAGACTTTGAAATATTAGTGTAAAGAAAGTTAATTTAGAAATACAGTCTTTTTGTAAGTATACAAAGGATATCAGATTCCTAATGGAACAGTAATAATTTGGAACTTTTTAAAAGAAATGGATTTCTTTGACACTATAAGAATCGAGGTTAAAATTAAGGATATTTTGATGTAGACTTTTGCTCGGTATCACCACAAAACAATAAATATCTTAATCTTCTAAATCAAGAATGTTCAGTATTCATGTTATGTAGTCACGGAAGTGTAACAGGTTATGTATGGAAAAAGTCTGAACATTACTTTTCAACAGAGATGTACAAATAGGTTTCGTATGTTGTTTGTAAGACTAATAGAACTAGAATTAGTTTGCAGAAAGTTCTTGAAACAAACAAAGTCACTGAGTGAAATAGAAAGATGTATTATGAATTTGAACGTATGAATGTGAGTAACTGTGAGTGATTGTGATTAGAGGACCCTAGAATCCGTAGCACGTATATAAGAAATAATGAGAAGAAAGTGAGCATGTGAAATGAGATGTGTGTGAGTCTAAGTGTATGTACTGACCGGCGTGGATTCGAGTGACAACTGGGGTACATTGAAACATGGTCCCAAAGGGACGTTTATATACCTTTCAGAGATCAAAATTCGGTCAAAATGGGCCTTAGGATTTTTTTGCACAAACTGGGTTTGATCAATGAGATTGCTTGGAATGCAATCTACAGCAATGATTGGCTAGTGCATTGATATTGGAATAATCCAAGTTAAATAATTGTAACCAGGGGTGGATAGCTATGTTATTCCTACAAATGCAATGAAATCGACAGAAATTTGAACTCTGCCTTCCGATTTCTCAAACCCATGCGCTATTCATTATTCCTACATGCCTCCAGTATAAGGTTAGTGGATATCGGCTTTGAACGAGAAATCAGGGAGCCGAGTTCGAATTCCAGTTGAATTCATTGCATTCACTTACGCGCAAATACCCTTGGGAAAGGCATTAATCTGTCTCTTCCTTCCAGTTATGGTTAAATAACAGGACAGATTGGGTTCTATAGCCTTGGCTGGCAACCAGTCTACTCAGAGAAAGCAATGGCAACCTACTGCAGGATAATCTTCTGCCCAGTCAGTCATGTCTCGAAAGAGAGATGATCGCCTGCGTGTTTCACGTATGGTACTTAACTGACTTGAAAGCAATTTCAGTGGGGTAATCAATACATTTGGGACTTCGAAAAAAAAAAGAAAAAGAAAAATATTTAGGAGGTTAAAGTTGAATTTAAAAAGAAAATTATGAAGAAAAAAAATCAAGTTTATGGTTGGATTTTATTTTTAATGTTCATATTTAGTTTTAAGAACAAGACAATTCTGTAGAAAAAAATAGTTTTAAAGAGTTGACAAATTTACAAACAACAAAAGTAGGCACTGTACAATCACTGAAGTATGAATAAAAAAGGCCCTGTAACTTAATTAAAACAAACTTTTTCCATCAAAATGTTTATTATTATTAAGAGGAAAGATTAAATTATCTTTAATTATCTTTAAAAATTTTAACTTTCTAACACATTTAAAATTTTGTAAATCTTGTTTTGATCTTACCGGGTGACCAAAGTTTACAATGGGAAAGACAATATTACATAAATACACATTTTATTTCTATGACAAACACATTAATTTGAAAATTGCCATAATCAAATAATTGTTCAATTTTAATGAAACTTTCAGGACTTATTCACAATTTAATAATACTATTTTTTAAATTGTTCTTTTAAAAATATCTTGGAAATTATTTTTTAACATTTGTTACCCACCCTCAACATAAATTCATGAAATTTAAAGAAATTAAATTTTGCTGCGATTATTGTTTTTTTTTAGTTAAAGACAGGACTCATTAGGGAATGTAAATCATTTGTTTTGTTTTTTTTTTGTTGAAAAATTTTACGTTTATTTTTGAAAAATGTGCTCTCAAATCTTTTATATGACTTTAATTGCTTGAATAAATAAATATAAATTAACAAGATTATAGACGAAAGAAAATTTTTTTTATTGTAATTTATAACGTTTCAAAAATATTTTTAAAACACTTCAAAGATTTGTTACTTAGTAAGCGAAGATTACATTTACTAATTGAAAATTTAAAAGTTTAATACAAATTGTCATGCTCTCCTATTTTTAAAATAATTTTTAATTTTCTTTTTTTGTATTTGAATTTTTTTTTTTTTGTATGCTAATTTCTGTGAAAATCAAAAAGTCATGTTTCTCATGTTTTTTCCCCATTACAGGAAAAATATTTTTACAATTACATCACTTGTGATCATCATACACCTTTTGTTTACAAATGTGTCGATCGCTTAAAAATGGCCGAAAAATCTTAAAATCATGTCACAGATGTATAAAGAAAACCTACTTCATCAAAGTTTAAATAAAAAAACACTAACAGTATATTAAAAAATATTATACATTTAACTGAACATTTGTTTCATTAAAATTCAGTAAATTAACTTAATTAATTTCAATATGAAATAATGCATGTTTTCCAAGGTTTTGTTTTTAAACTGTTTTCTTTTTACAGCTTTTATATAAATTTATGTTTTATGATTTTAATACATAAATAAATTCATAAAAAATTTGGATATAATTTTCGGTGTCTAATTTTGCCTGGTTGACAGAACAATGAAAAAGGGTTTAAAAAGTTTCTTATTTCAAAACGATAGAAATATTTCCGGTTGTGTCTGCAGTCTGAAAAGAAAAGTGATGTTGTTAATTAAAAATGTTAAGTATATTGTTTTTTTTTTTAAAAAAAAAAAAGGATGACTACCTGTTTTTTTTTTTTAAGTCGTACACTTTTCGTTCTTGTTGCAACGTTTTTGGTCGTAATTTTTTCTTCAATATACAGAAAAAGTAAAAAAAACAAAAAAACAAAACGGTTTGCTTTTTTATTTTTAAAATAACGAAAGAAAAAATAGATAATTTTTTTTTTTTCAAAAACCAAACAAAAAGTATCCTTCTCGCATTCTTAGTCTGTAGGTGTTCAAGTTTTGTTGGTATCTTACTTTAAACATTTTTAAACATTTCATATACATCGATTTTTTTCTGTAAAAATTTTAAAATTAAACCTTGACTAAAAAAAATTAGAAAAAATCATACCTTGATTTTTAAGTTAACTTAAGTCATTTTTTTAGTTTGAAAATAAGAATTTATGTTTGTCGATACGGGAATCTAAATAAGTAAAAAAAATAGTACTTAAAAAAAGTAATTATTAAAAGCAAAACACTATTTTTATAAAAATTTTAGCAATAAACATTTTTTTTGGTGGACCTGAAGCAGACTACCACCACGTTTAATTTCGTTGTTTTTCATTCATTTAATTTTTTCAGTGCAGTCTTATCGATTGTTACGTAAACTTTCCGATTATCAAAAAAAAAAAAAATTGTAAAATTACAATAAACAAATTGTTGTGGGAGGGTCAGTTTCTCAGACAACGTCAAAAAAGTTAAATCGATCCTCCATTTTCAATCCACTCGCGTTGGGGTCACTTTGTTTATGTTTATTTCGTTGTTTTTCATTTTTTTTTTAAACTTTTTTTCAGCACAATTCTATCGATTGTTACTTAAAGTTTCCGGTTATCAAAAAAAAAAAAAATTGGAAAAATTGCAATATTTAAACAAATTTTGGGGGCCAGTTTCTCATACAACGTTAAGGTAAATCGATCCTCCATTTTCAATCCACTTCACTATATGTCACTTCTGTTCCTCAGTCTCTGGTTGACCTCAGCTGTCAAAGAAATCACCGTGATTAAAAAATGCTTAATTTTCTACTACTACTGTCTTTTCTGCTAAAAAAAGTTAGATGTTTGTTTCAGATTCTTAAATAAACATTAAATTTTTCTAATTTCCCCTCAAATAACTTTTGAAATTTTATTTTTGCAAGATTTTTCAACAGAGAATGTAACAAATTTCTCTAAAATGGCGAACATCATCGATATAACTGAAAAAACAAAAAACAAAACAATTTTATTACAATCAATATAAATTCGGCTTTAAATACACCGAAGTTTTTTACTTTATTGAAATCAGAAACATTTTAATTTTTTTGTTTAGGAATTATCTCCCATGAACTTCGCTCTTCTAAAGATGAAAAGGTAACAGACGAACCAAGAAAGAACTACGTAAGTAAAATGTTGCCTTCTTTAATGTTGCATGACAAGTAATTAATTGACAATTTTAATAAATATCATCCATACAATTTAGGTACCGACTAAACCGGTGCGTTTTTTCCTTTAAAATTAAAAGAATACCAAAAAACACAATTAATTTAAACGAAATCTTCACAACACTTTTTATGCATGAATTCTATAATTGAATATTAGAAAGCTTTATAAAGATTTGGGTTGGAACAGTTAAACCTGTTTTTCGCTACATCATTCACAGTTCGCGATACCCAGTGTTTAAAACGAATTAAAAAAGAGAAAAGTCATTTTTGAAGCTTTCTTTTCACCTTCGAAGGTAAAGGAGTAAAAACGTTTCTATACCCAGTAAATAAAATACTTACTTCGGTGTATTTAAAACCGAATTTATATTGATTTGAATAAAATTGTATTTCTTTAGTTTTGTTTTTCAGTAAAACCGATTATGTCGCCATTTTAGAGCAATTTGTAAACAGAAGTTAAATTCTCCATTTAAAAATGTACAATATTAATTGATGTACAATATTAATTAATTCCTCATTGAATATGAACCAACATGCATTGCTTTCTTCTGTTCCTCTTACCTTCAATTTTAATTTATGGTCGGTTTGTGGTTAAAACCAGCAAAACAATTAATAAATTAAAGACATTTTGATTTTTTTATGTTTGAGAATTATCTCCCTTGAACTTCTCTTTTCAGAGATGGAAAATTAACAGACGAACCAAGAAAGAATTACATAGGTAAAAATGTTGCCCTCTTTAATATTGCATGACCCCCCCCCCCCCCAAACACACACATGAGATGAAGTTGAAATAATAAAGACAGAATGTAAACTTAAGAAATCAGCACATATGCTAGCCTACAAAAATTTCTTCAGCCAACCAAGCACAGAGATGAATACAATATGGGAACCAGTAATATGGAGTGTCAGAGAAAATCATTAGCATCAAAAAATTGCATTATTAACTCTGGTAAAAAATGTTTAGTGAATATAAGTTCCAGAAATTCAGTTCTTCTTAAGGACACATAGCCCAGTGGATATATACATTGGTTAGTTCTAGTGACCCAAAGACTTCAAACTTTTTTTCAACGAGAGTTCAATCTAGATACCTCCACTAATTTGAGAAAAAAACAGCATAGCGTAATGCAAAAGGCCACAAATTTAATGAAAATAAAGTTTTATCGTCAAAATGTTGAGGTTATTATTAAGAGGAAAGATCAAAGAATTTTTTTAAAAATTATTTCTGTAATTTTTTTTAATCCTTTCTAACAAGTTCAAAATTTTGGTTAAAATGCTTCTTTTGTTTACTTCGTCTTCTACAAAGTTTAACATTGATTTTTGGTGCTTTTTTCTGTTGAAAACACATTAATTTGAAAATTCTAGTACAAATTAAATAATTGTTCGATTTTAATGAAATTTTCAGAACTTATTCACAAATGAATGAAGTTATTTTTGAAAGGGTTTTTTTTTTTTTTTTTTTTAAGAAAATTTTGGTAACTTTGTTTTTCTAAATGTGTCACCCACCTTTTACATATTTTCATTACATTTTGCACAGAATTTTCTTGTTTCATGGAATTATTTTTTTGTTAAAAGTAATCATTGGAGATTGTAAATCACTAACTTTTTTTTTCAAATTTGTACCCTTCAATTGAAAATCTGCTCAGAATTGAAAAATAATGAATTCTATAAAACTATGACATTACTTAATTGGAAAAGCTTTTAATTGTTTTTGTAAATAAGTAATATTAATGACATTATTGTCTGAAGAAATAAAATTTTTCTGATGAATAATGAATTTTTACAAGAATTTCTTCATTTATTTTTTTAACGTTTTAATTATAATAATTTATATTAGTTTAAAATCATGTAAAATTCTGTATTGGGATATTTATTGGATGTGATATAGGAATTAAGTGGAAACGAAATTTATGAGTCCAAAATTGCAAAGATTAACAAATGTAGGTACGCTTCCCTATTTTGAAAATAATTTTTAATTTATTATATTTTTATTTGATTTTCATGTCTGGTAGACTGAAATTGACATTATTATGAAAAGGTTACATAATTTAAGAGTTTTGTTTTTTCATTTAGATTCATGAAAATTGTCGGTTTTGGGCATGCGCAGAACCTGTCATTGCCAAATCAGTCAAGAATCTGTCAAATATTCAATTAGATGAACACAACCAATTGTTAATGATTTGTTGTATATAACTTTTTTATGCTATCAGGAAGTAATTAATATTTTTCTTAAATCAGCTTAATTTAACTTTCAATTTTCTAATTTTGCTAAAATAACAGTTGTTGATTAAACATTAAAGTGTAAGCAATTTTTCTCCTTTTTTTGACAATAATGTTCTATATATGTCAATAGCAAAATGTAGATATATTTTGATTGCTTGATCTATCAATTTTATTTGTGGTTGACCAAGAAATATCAGAAATGGCAAAATTGATTAAAACAATGTTTTAGAATGTTCTGTTGGAAATAATGCACAAATCTGCCTCTTTAATGATACCTTTCTCTATTTACAGATCTGATTGTCAGAAACTTCTCATCATTTACACTAAGAATCAAGGAAAAAATGAAGAGTGTCAATTAGCATTTCCACAAAGTTTACATTAAAAAAACAATCCTGAAATGACAAATGAGAAAAAGCTTATTTTTTGTGATGTATGTGGATCTGCATTTTCATGGATTTCAGCTTGAAAAATCTACATGTTAACATACATCTGTGAGAAACCATGTACATGTGAAGTATGTGAACCAGCATTTCCACAGTTAATAAATTTCAAAAGCACATGCTAATATGCACAGAAGAGAAAGCCTCTTCTTGTGAAGTATGTGGATTAGCATTTTCACTAAATCCAGATTTAATAAAGCATATATACACACAGAAGAAAAACCTAATTTTTGTGAATTCTGTGAATATTCTTTTGCAATGGAGTCTGGCTTAAAAGAACACATACAGTCACACACTGAAAATAAACCATATTCTTGTGAAATATGCGGATCAGCATTCACAGACAATTACAAGTTAAAATGTCACATTCGAACTCACACTGGTGAGAGACCATTTTCTTGTAAAATATGTGGATCAGCATTTTCAGATACTTCTACTTTGAAACAGCACAACCGAATACATACTGGAGAGAAGCCATTTTCTTGTAAAATATGTGGATCAGCATTTTCATCTAATTTTACTTTGAAAATGCACAATCGAACTCACACTGGAGAGAAACCATTTTCTTGTAAAATATGTGGATCAGCATTTTCAGCTAATTTTACTTTGAAAAGGCACATTCGAATTCATACTGGAGAGAAACCATTTTTTTGTGAAATATGTGGGTCAGCATTTTCAAAGAATTCTGATTTAAAAACGCACAATCGAACTCACACTGGAGAGAAACCATATTCTTGTAAAATATGTGGTTCAGCATTTTCAGATAGTTCTGGTTTGAAAAGGCATATTCGAATTCATACTGGAGAGAAACCATATTCCTGTAAAATATGTGCGTCAGCATTTTCAGATAGTTCTGCTTTGAAAAAGCACAATCGACTTCATACTGGAGAGAAACCATTTTCTTGTGAAATATGTGGGTCAGCATTTTCAAAGAATTCTGATTTAAAAACGCACAATCGAACTCACACTGGAGAGAAACCATATTCTTGTAAAATATGTGGTTCAGCATTTTCAGATAGTTCTGGCTTGAAAAGGCACATTCGAATTCATACTGGAGAGAAACCATATTCCTGTAAAATATGTGCGTCAGCATTTTCAGATAGTTCTGCTTTGAAAAAGCACAATCGAATTCATACTGGAGAGAAACCATTTTCTTGTAAAATATGTGGATCAGCATTTTCAACTAATTTTACTTTGAAAATGCACAATCGAACTCACACTGGAGAGAAACCATTTTCTTGTGAAATATGTGGGTCAGCATTTTCAAGGAATTCTGATTTAAAAACGCACAATCGAACTCACACTGGAGAGAAACCATTTTCTTGTAAAATATGTGGGTCAGCATTTTCAGCTGGTTCTGATTTGAAAAAGCACAATCGAACTCACACTGGTGAGAGACCATTTTCTTGTAAAATATGTGGATCAGCATTTTCAGATACTTCTACTTTGAAACAGCACAACCGAATACATACTGGAGAGAAGCCATTTTCTTGTAAAATATGTGGATCAGCATTTTCATCTAATTTTACTTTGAAAATGCACAATCGAACTCACACTGGAGAGAAACCATTTTCTTGTAAAATATGTGGGTCAGCATTTTCAGCTGGTTCTGATTTGAAAAAGCACAATCGAACTCACACTGGTGAGAGACCATTTTCTTGTAAAATATGTGGATCAGCATTTTCAGATACTTCTACTTTGAAACAGCACAACCGAATACATATTGGAGAGAAGCCATTTTCTTGTAAAATATGTGGATCAGCATTTTCATCTAATTTTACTTTGAAAATGCACAATCGAACTCACAGTGGAGAGAAACCATTTTCTTGTAAAATATGTGGATCAGCATTTTCAGCTAATTTTACTTTGAAAAAGCACAATCAAACTCACACTGGAGAGAAATCATTTTCTTGTGAAATATGTGGGTCAGCATTTTCAGATAGTTCTGCTTTGAAAAGGCACATTCGAATTCATACTGGAGAGAAACCATTTTCTTGTGAAATATGTGGGTCAGCATTTTCAAAGAATTCTGTTTTAAAAACGCACATTCGAATTCATACTGGAGAGAAACCATATTCCTGTAAAATATGTGAATCAGCATTTTCAATTAGTTCCAATCTGAAAAAGCACAATCGAATTCATACTGGAGAGAAACCATTTTCTTGTGAAATATGTGGGTCAGCATTTTCAAAGAATTCTGATTTAAAAACGCACAATCGAACTCACACTGGAGAGAAACCATATTCTTGTAAAATATGTGGTTCAGCATTTTCAGATAGTTCTGGCTTGAAAAGGCACATTCGAATTCATACTGGAGAGAAACCATATTCCTGTAAAATATGTGAATCAGCATTTTCAGATAGTTCCAATCTGAAAAAGCACAATCGTATTCATACTGGAGAGAAACCATTTTCTTGTAAAATATGTGGATCAGCATTTTCAACTAATTTTTCTTTGAAAATGCACAATCGAACTCACACTGGAGAGAAACCATTTTCTTGTGAAATATGTGGGTCAGCATTTTCAAGGACTTCTGATTTAAAAACGCACAATCGAACTCACACTGGAGAGAAACCATTTTCTTGTAAAATATGTGGGTCAGCATTTTCAGCTGGTTCTAAATTGAAAAAGCACAATCGAACTCACACTGGCGAGTAACTATTTTCTTGTGAAATATGCGGGTCAGCATTTTTAGATATTTCACATCTAAAAAAGCACGTGAAACATTCATACTGCAAATAAAAATTGTCCAAATTTTGTCAGTCCAGACATAAGTGTACACATGTAAGTAATCACCAAAGAGAATTTTTACAGGCTTGTGGGCTAAAATTTTCAAAATATCAGTTTAATTTACACACCAAAATGAAACATTCTTGCTAACTATAGGATATAAATTTTAAAATATATGGTATCATTAAATTCTTCATATCATACTCTCTTTTTCAAACATACAATTTAACATTTTCAAGAATTTGTATTTACAATCCTTCTGGAGGACAAACATTTACTTGTAACATGTGTGCGAATATCATCGTAACCTAAACTAACAATATTAAGAAGGACACACGCTATTGTGAATCTGTATTTTTGTGTATATTATCCTTTTCATAGAGTTTCAATTTCAAAATTCAGATAAATGCATTCTATAAAGAAAACAAATCTACATTGAAAGTAAGACTGAAAAAGAGTATTAATTGCTGCATCAGTTAACGTGTGCGCTTTAATGTTAACAGGAAAATATCGTATAAAAACAGGAGGTAAATTATCTTTGAAAAAGACTTGTTTATGAAACAAAACTACAGTAAATTGTTATGAAGATTTTGGGAAAATTTAAGCATGTTTTTGATGTTTGAATAAATAGCGTAATTATCATGAAAATTTGTCAGATATTTGCTGATTTCATGGCATATAATGAAACAAAATCTTAAGATTCTATACACAGTAATGAAAGAAATCTGCGACAGTTGTAGTATTTGTTTCTTTAGTCGTGTGAACTAATGCAGATAAATTTGCTTGTCAATCTGTGTCTGTGGATTCCCAGTGCTAGTGAGACAGATAGTATTATGACCAGCCAAGCAGACAACAGATAAAACTGTACTATAAACAGGGTCATAAATAAGAATATTTTTGTGAATTAAGAATTTAATGAGCCTGAAAAGAAATCGAGATAGTCATCTGTCAAATCTCTAAGTAGGAACCAGAATTTCTCTTCCATAATAAAAATTTAATTACTGATTGCAAGTGAATTTACCATAGTAATCAGACAAAAGATGACTGAAGTAATGGGCAGAGATGGAAAACTAGGGAAGGCGAAGAAGTTGCTCATGCCCCTTGAATAGTTGGTGTGAGATAATAATTTAGGAAGAAGAGAGGGCAATGTAAATTAACATCAAGGAAGAGACAAGTCAAAAGGCCCCAGTTACCAGTCAGCTGCAGAGAGCCTTGAATTTTACAGGTGAAATTTCTTCTGTGGTTGTTCAACTGTGGCAGGCACCAACCTGGGGCTGGCACTGCTGGTTGCGACTTACCTTGTCCCCGCCAAAAGAGGGCCCGTGTTTGCTTGGTGTGTAAGGCCTCTGCAGCTGAAATGAAATTAAGGAAAAGAGCATTTGCCGCTCCGACGTAATCCGTTTTTTTCTGCTGGATAATGTAAAGGAATGAGGGGGGACTTGCGTTGCATTTTTTTTTACACAAAAATGCGCTGTGCATTGTGGGTTAGCAGGACGATGCCGGTGGATTGTGGGTACATGACGGCTATACGTGCAACGTGAGGGGGAAAACGGGGGGGGGGGTGTTCACAGTTGCTGTTTTGAGTTTATTTTGCGACAAGCTATTTTGGCATATTAATTCTTCAAAATGAAAGGCAAGATTTTTTACGTCCGTTTGATCCCAGAATTCAGCGGTGCCTCAACGGATATGCCCATTGTTGAATGGATAGAGAACGTAGAATTGGTCTGTGAACTTTGTGCCGTGGACAAGATCATGCCCCTACGACTACGAGGCGATGCCCTTGCCGTGTACAGACAACTTAATGAAGAGCAGAGGGCAGACGCGGAACAAATTATACGGGCCCTTATGGCTGCATATGCGACTGACTGATTTAATGTGTTTGACCAATTTATGGGATGGCGTCTTCGCCCAGAGAAAACGTTGGATGAATTCCTGGCTGAAATGCATCGTCTGGCGCGACTAATAGAACTGCTGCCCGATCAGTGGATGGCATGTGCCTTTGTGTCAGGGTTGCTCCATCACGTTAGGCAGCTTCTCAAATCTTTTTCCAGGATGGACAATATGAATCTAGAACAGATTCTGACCCGAGCAAGGGTGATTATGACGGATGACAAAGGGTACCAGGAATTGGCCGCTGCATCCGTAGAACCATCACACTCAGAAGTTGGGGTTCCCCCTGCCAAACCTTTTAGCAGAACTATTACCTGCTACAAGTGCTCTGGACCCAACCATATGGCGAAGAATTGTACACAAGGACGTCCGGAGAGGTCAAGCAGAATGCAGAGGTCTGGCTGTGAGAAGCGGTATTTTAGATGCAATGGCATCGGACACATTTCTTCAGAATGCCAGGGAAACGGCCAAGGGGAGAAGGTGTCAATGCCAGCCTTCTCCCTGAGCAAGTAAAAAATTGGAGGTTACCCACAATAAAGGTATTCGTAAATGGGGTAGAATGCACAGCTCTAGTGGATTCTGGATGCTCACAAACGCTGATGAGCAAGACTGTGTCGCAGCTGGAGGCAAGAAGAGGTGGGAATGTTAACCACCGGCGGGAGGACCCTGAAGTTCCTTGGATACGGTAAAATTAAGTTGGGCGTCTAGCAGATTCAGCCTGTCACTGTTGAGGTTCTGGTGGTGGACGGACAATTGCTGGGGTTCGATATTCTTCTTGGGATTGATGCAATCAAGGTTCTTGGAGGTGCTCACCTGTCTGAATCAGGCGAGGCGTGTTTCGGAAAACTGAACACTTGTGCCGCCATTCTTATCAACTAGCCTGATTTCGAAGTAACGTTTAACCCGAGCACAAAAACGTGGACTGCATTGTGGAAGTGGGCGAATGGTCATTCACCTAGTAAGTTGGTCAATACAGTGCAGGAGTACAAAGTGCCTGGCCACATCCGGGATGGATATGAGAAAGAACTAGTACAGTGGCAGCAAGACGGATGGCTGCTGCCATATCCTGAGAAACAGCCTGGCCCACCCAAGGGATTAATTCCTTTAATGGCAGTCGTACAAGAACATAAACAAAAGGTCCAGCCTGTACTTGACTATCGGGAGTTGAACAACTTCATAGATGCATTCACGAGCGACGCAGAGGTGTGTGCGCAGAAATTACGAGAGGCTGACATATCGCTGTTGGATTTGTGAAATGCGTACCTACAGATCCACATCGACAGATCACTATGGCCTTTTCAAACAGTGGTCATTAACGGTAAGCAGTTTTGCCTTACGCGTTTGGGTTTTGGACTGAATGTGGTGATCGACACTATAATGTCCCAGGATCAGGACATTAAGAGTGCAACGTCGGCATACATCAATGATATCTTCATAAATGAAAGCATAGTTTCTGCAGCATGTGTAAGACGGCACTTGGCAGATTACGAACTAATCTGTAAAGATCCGGAGCGATTGAAAGACGGAACTAAGGTTCTAGGTCTGCAAGTCTGGGAAGAAAGTGACTCCCTTCGATGGAAGCGGGGAGGTCAGGTTCCAGAAATTGCTCAAATGATGCCGAAGTGTATTTTCCTTGTGCAGAAAACTCGTGGGTCATTTCCCTGTGTGTGATTGGCTTAGGGTGGCAACTGCATTTGTTAAGCAATACGCAAGTTCACTAACCAAAGGATGGGATGATGAAATAAAGGATGCTCCTCTTAGATATATGATTGATGAAACGGTGGCCAGAATGCAAAAATCAGATCCCGTCGGTGGAGACTAGTGTGTGAACGGCAACGAAATGACAGTTTGGGTGGACGCAAGTTCTGTGGCTACAGGAGTAGCACTGAAGGTGGAGGGAAGCGTCGTGGAAGACGCTTGTTGGTTGCGTCCAGCTAATGATGCCAGACACATTAATCTTGCTGAACTTGACGCAGTATTCATATGCATTGTGGGATAGCAGGAGGATGCCGGTGGACAGTGGGTACATGACGGCTATAAAAGCAGTGTGAGTGGGGAAAACAGGGGGGTTGTTCACAGTTGCTGTTTTGAGTTTATTTTGCGACATCAACAAAGAATGAAAAGAATTCTATGAAATTTTCCCAAGCACAAAGTGAATTTAAAAGGGATTTCTCAAAACTTACAAAAAGTCTGAAAAATGCAAGTGGGGCAAGTAAAAGTAGGTCTTTTTGTTTTTTCTGAAAGGTGGTTATACTTTTCTTTTACTGCTGCCTTCTTGAATTGTTTTGTATTTTTTTTTTCATTGAAGCTTTTTTTCCAGTTTTTTATGGTAATCCTTTTAAAACATCAGAAATTTGCTCTCGTGCCTTAATCAGCATACAAAATTAATTTTTGTGCAAATTTTGTATTTGTATTTTTTTTTGTCTTTAGTTGTCTAATCAACGTTTTAAAACATTTTCCATTAAATTTTACACAGTGATTTAGTCTTGTTTTATTATTTGCTCCTGTTTTGACCTCAAGTTGAAGAGAAACACGTGTTTTCTGTTCCATTTCTAACTAGGTTTTTACACAAAAAATGATTAATTTGATTTTTGTCTAATTAAAATTTTATCCTATTTCCCATTAAATTGTCTTGATGTTACAATTTGGATTGCTTATATTTTTAATAGATTTTTATTTTTTACTTTTAACAACCATTGTTATTTTTCGCTGTTTCAAAATTCAATGAAGAAAAGCATCCACAAGAACTGCAGCAGTTTTAACATCAGCAGCAGCAGTTGCAGATGAAGAAGCATCAGGGTAAAGTACAATCAGATTCTGTTTTGGAGGTGGCAGATATTCCCCGACCTCAAACCTCGTCTTTATAAAGAGGGAAGTAGGATGAAGAAGATCGGGAGAAGAATGCTTAAAAAAGTGTAATCGTTTGGACATAGCATGATGGAACAAACTTTGTAAGAAGCCATATCTTAATCCACTCCTGGATCACCAGCTAGAAAGGTGGATGTCTTCAGAGATGATAAAGTAAGGAGATGGGGGTCCACCCTCATCCAAAAAAGAACTTTCTCAAAAGGGATGCAATCTGTTGGGTTGACAAGCAGGCTCTTAAGAAAAACATTTTCTCCCAGAGAAAGGCTCTCTTAAGGCCATTGTTTAAATGTCTCACCCCTAGGAATTTCCCATAAGTGTTTACATTAGGAACTCTAAAAGTATTTCCTAGCTACCACAAGGAAAACTAGATGAGTCACTTGAGGTGAAAAACATTTTTTATTCTATCTCCTGGTGTTACTCCACCTCTCATTGCATTGGGCTCTCAAGATAATATTCCCAACAGACATCAGCAGAATTGTTGTAGAAGGATGGATTACATCTGACATAGGCTACCAGAGCCTAAGTAAATCAGTTGGAATCTTGACCCAGCCTCTAAAGATAACCATATAGTCTGTGTTTAAAAGTTATACATAAGAAATGTATATCAAGTTGGCTTGCTTAAATGCAAAAGTCTTTTTTGATGAGAGTAATGCTGCTCATTTACTCTATGACCTTATCTTTCAGTGTAGACGTGGCTGCAATTCAGAAGCACACTGCGAAGTTGATACGTGTGTGTGCTGCCTAATGAAGTTGTCTATTTCCCTGTTGCTTTGAGGGTTGGTTCTGGTATGAACAAAGTAGTTGACTACGGATTAAATTTGTTGAGTTGGACGGGTGTCCGTTATTCTGTCAGCTATTAGGGCTAACTTCTGCACGCTTATCTCGTCTACTAAGGCGGTTAGGATTTGAAAAGTACCCGGATTTAATTTATCCAACCACATTTCTTTCAGAACCACTTCTGACATAAAGTTTTTTCCAAGCAAAGTTTGCATCTTCCTCAAAAGTTGGGACGGCTTGCTGCTACCTAGTCTGACATTAGTAAGAAGCTCTCTAATTTTCCGTCCTTCAGAACAGCCTGTCTTTTGAAGAATTTCTCATTTTAGTAAGTCGTATGATCGATCCAACGAGGGGTCGTTAAGTATATTTGCCACCTCTGGCGCTATGTTACCAGGGAGCTTTTCAACAACATAGGCGAATCTTGACTGTTGCGATGTTATGTGTCTGGCCTTAAATATTGCATCCAGTTGTATGAACCAGGTTTGTACTCTGGTGCTGAAATTTGTGGGGAGTCAACCCTAAGAGTGGCCCGTGTTGGTGGTGTTGCATCAGTCATGTTAAATCAGTTTTGGAGGGAAAATAATTTTGGCACCTCCAAAGAAGTGAATTAGCGTCACTGGAATTTGCCAAAATTTGTGACAAAGTTGTATTTAAATGTTGATTTCCCGCATATCAACTGCATGCTGGGACCTCGGGGTTGTCAATTTGTGTCTTGGTACATCTGATATATAATCAATTTTTACTGGAACATTGGCGATCACCAATTTGTTTCGGGTAGTCACATACAGAATTTATATTAGTAGAAAATTCTTTGAGTAATAGGTTTAAGTAGCGTGTTTGTTCATATACCACACAACAATATAAATTAAATTGAAGAAACATAAAACAATTTGTGCAAGAAATGACCACAGGAGAGTGATTAAAAATTCAACAGAAAAAGTATTTTATATATGCAATAAAATGTATGGTCAAATGAATTCTTGTTGCTAGTCACAAGTGAAAAAATGTCTGAAAGATTGTTTATGCAGAGTATAGTTCAACAAAAGTCAATATTTGTGATTTGGTAAGAAAAATACAACAGACTGTTGCTACAAGAAAAGTTATCGAAATGTGTGTGTGTGTATGTGTTCGTTTATTAGTTACTTAGAAATAAGTTGTCGAGAGTTATTAGCCTTTATTTGCCAAAATTTGTGACAAACTCTTATTTAAATGTTGGTTTCACACACATTAACTACTTGCTGGGACCTCGGGGTTATCAATTTGTAGTTTGGTACGTCTGTTATATAACCAATTTTTACTGGAGCATTTGCGATCACCAATTAGTTGCGGGTAGTCGAATACAAAATTTATATTAGTAGAAAAGTTCTTTGAATAATAGGTTTATGTAGCATGTTTGTTCATGCAGAGTATAGTTCAACAAAAGTCAATATTTGTGATTTGGTAAGAAAATAACAATATAGACTGGCTGCAAGAAAAATGATCAAAATGTGGGTGTGAGTGTGTGCATTGTTTAGTTACTTAGATTTAAGTTCTCGAGAATTATTGGCCTTTACCTGCTAGATTAAATGAATGAGTGTAAACTATAACTTTGTTCGTGAAGTGAAGGAATGTTCAATCTTCAAAGTTAATTTCAGGAAAAATCTCAACGCGGTCAATTATTAAGTAAATGTGAATTTTTACGTGATCGATTGATGAGTCAGCGATTAGACAAGCGTGGAGGTTATCGGCATCGTCCGGAGTTCGCAAACTGACTGACTCGAATTGGGTTATAGTGCCACTTATAAATTTTGGATTCTGGAATTCGTCTCCAGAAACGTTAGCAGGAAAGAAGAAATCCATTTCAGCTTTAGAGTGTCTCGCCCAATGAAAAGGTAAATTTGTAAGTTAGAAGTGATGGTTGGCGAAAAGGCTCTTTGTATAAAGAGTCTACTTTTCCTAGAAAGGGTAGAAACGTTTATGTGGAATATCCCATAGAACCATAGATTAAAATTAAAATGGTTCGCAACTTTTAGAGAAAATGAAAACAAAAAGTAAAATATGTAGCATCAGAAATGGAAAATTGAAAAGGCCAAAAGTGGGGATGAGAAAAGCTGGTCTCCATTGCCTTAACTAACAACTAGTCACATTCACTGATCCAAGCATACGTTATTATAATAAAGCCAATGGCCATAATACCTCATTTATACAAAATAACACGACGATACGGCTATCACCAAAAGAACATGTATTCCCTAAGAGAATGTCGTGTTGGGTATGATGATAAAATACATATGAAAGCAAAGCTTCTGATCAGGAGATTGGAGGTTTGGTGGTCATGTTATCATCTTTTAATTGTTGTTCATAGGTCCACCTTGATCTGGGGTTGTAACACTTGTTAGGGTTCCAGATATTGGCAAGTAATACTTCCTCCTAATCAAAACAAAGCACTATTAATGCATAAATACATTTTTATAGTAAAAACACCAGCAACGATTTTTATATAAATAAATTACCAACAAAACTTAGAATTATCAACAACAGGATTTTATAAGAGAATGATATATGCTTTCTATAGTCAAAGGCATACAATTACATTCAAAGTATTAAGATTTTGGCCTTAAATAACACATAGAGGGTGATATGTCACTAAATAAAATCAACCAATCAATGTAAATTAATGCCTCATATATACAAACATGTATGGAAGGAGATCAAAAGTTAAAATGATTTTTATTCACAAAATAATAAAAAATAACCCCATGACTAAGTGAAATATTATACAATGAAAATGTTAGTATGGGACACTCCTCATAGCAAAACGTGGCCAAAAAGCAAGTTAACTGGTTGAAAAAAGTTAAGTAGGAGCATATAGAAAAAAATAGAGGAACAATAAGAAAAAAAACATGAAATGACCCTACCATTCCAGAGAACTATGCCTTCTGTCACATAAAGAGAGGCTGGTAGGTGAAATAAAAACACAAAATATTTGGGGCTAAATGACCATTCATTAATTATGTTTAAACCAAAAATCAAACGATATAAAAAAAAAACTTGTACACTAGACTAAATAGTTATGTTGTATACCAATAAACAGACAAACACGGGTGTATATAAAAATATGTGTAGTTATATTTTATTGATGACGATGGACTGTGTGGTCTAGTGAACAGAGAGTTGAGAGAGCGCTCTTCTAAGGGTTGACAGGGTTCGACGTGGTGACGGGGGGTTCGACGTGGGTGTATCCTCTCTGCTTAACTCGTCTAGCTTCTTCTTCGACTTCTCGAGACTGACTTATCTTGTCTGGCTCTCTGCCCAGACTGCCTGTCGAGCCTGACTCCTGTCGAGGCTGACTGGGACTCTTCTGGACTGTGACTTCTGTGTTTCGAGGTCTTTATATATCTTCCAAAACCGGAACTTGCCTCGATCGCGACGCCTACTCGACGCCTACGTAATTCTCATAGTCACCTGTCTGTTTGCTCTGAGCTATTTCCGCTCTGCCGGAAATAGGGTCAAAATGACATCTGCTGCTTTCAATGACCGAAAACACCCACGCTTCATCAGCCTTCTTGGGTGAGGCCAGATTATTATATTACAGTTAGGCAAGCATGTTTTTCCTGGAAGGACAAGTATTTCAACCAGAGATGTCACTTGAGGCCAGCACCATTGCAGTGCGCTAGTCGTGCAACAGTCTCAGAAGCGTTGCCTTCTTAACTCTGTTCTTGCTTTTCAGTTGGAGCTTGAAGAATGCAATCATGTGATGAGAAGAAAGAATCAATGCCATGTAAACTTTTCATACTCGTTGTCCATATCACAATTCTTGTCAAGGTAGCAAGCAGAGAAGCATGGCATACTTTCTCTTGTCTAGTAGCTATGAAAGAATTTTATCAACTCAGAGTGTTTTATGAATCATCAACCAGGTGAGTGATGCCTTAATCACAACTTGGTGTCCAAGGTTATATTGAGCAAAATTCTCCCCACATCACATCAAGACCTTGATCAGATCTTCGTGAGCAGCCCCTTCCCATGACTAACACCCAATATAATGCATCTCTCAACAATGGCCTCATCGTAGTGTGGTCAGCCTGTACCCAAGAAACAACCTTTAACTCATGGTGGCATTTGTAATACAAGGAGCACTTACCTGGAAGCAAAATGTGGGCCTCCAACAAGCCTTGATTTTTCTTTTTAGTTTCTTTTTGACACAACAGAGTGGTTTCCTGTCAAACACGTCCTCTGGTCAAAATAGACTCTTTATGTTTACTTAGTTATTATGAATAATTGTTGTTTCCAGCTTGCTCCCATGGCTCTATTGTTATGATCAAACTCAACATTACCAACCTCCCCACTTTGATTTTGACCTCATTTTATCTTGACTGGATCAGCCTTTGATATTTCCCAGCACCATAATTTATTTTGTCACTTCCATGCCACTTATGGACAGAATATAGCAGCCACTCTTATTTGTCTATGCTGGCATCCAAGATGACATTCCACTCCCTCATGAAGAACAGACACGACGGATCCGCCAGGAATGGCCCCATCTGACGGAAAACAAAACAGGCTCTGTCTAGTCATCAAGCACATATGCCAGAATGATCCGAAATGAATTACACAGTAATATCAGCCACAATCAAGCAGCCTTCCACATTGATGTGCATAATGACCACCCTCACTACAGGATACGGCCCTGGCCAATTGATCTCTATATGTTGTACTGACAACAATATCATTAGGTAGCACACGTGCATCAACTTTGTAAAGTGTGTCTCCTGAATTGCAGCCACGTCTACACTGAAATACAAGAGGTCATAGAGCAACTGAGCAGCACTACTCTCTTCCCTAAAGACTTATGCATTTAAGCAAGCCAGCAAGCCAACAAGCTCTGATTTTTATTTTCAGTTTCTTTTTGACACAACAGATTAGTTTCCTGTCAAGCACTTCCTCTGGTCAAGATAGACTGTTTTTGTTTACTTAGTTATTATGAATAATTGTTGTTTCCAGCATTACTCATCCCTGAAGACCTTTGCATTTAAACAAGCCAGCTTGATATACATTTGTTCTGTACAACTTTTAAACGCAGGCTCGATGGTAATCTTTAGAGGTTGGGTCAAGAATCAAACTGATTTACCTAGGCTACCAGAGCCTATGTCAGATGTAATGCATCCTTCTACAACAATTCTGCTGATGTCTGTTGGGAATATTATCTTGAGAGCCCTATGCAATGAGAGATGGATTAACACCAGCAGATAGAATAAAAAAGGTTTTTCAGCTCAGGTGACTCAACCTGGGCCATCTTTAGTTCAGGGAAAGTTTTCCTTGTGGCAGCTAGGAAATACTTTTAGAGTTCCTAATGTATGCACTTTTGGGAAATTCTTAGGGGTGAGACATTTAAACAATCTCTTTTCGAGGAAATGTTTTTCTTAAGAGCCTGCTTGTCAACCCAACAGATGGTATCCCTTTTGAGGAAGTTCTTTTTTTGATGTGGGTGAACACCCATCTCCTTACTTTATCATCTTTGAAGACATTCTTCTTTCTAGCTGGTGATCCAGATGTGGATTAAGAGATGGCTTCTTACGAGGTTCATTCTGTCCTGCTGTGTCCAGACGATTATACTTTTTTTAGCATTCATCTCAATATTCATTCTACTTTCCTTTTTATAAAGATGAGGTTAGAGGTTGGGAAATATCTGAAACCTCCATAAGAGTATGTGATTGAACTTTCTCCTGATGCTTCTTTATCTGAAATTGCTGATGTTAAAACTGCTGCAGTTCTTGCAGTTGACACTGCTGCTTTTGCTTCTGTTACATTTTCTGTTGTCGCTGTGGTCTCTTTTTGGCCTGCTAGAGATAGGGACAAGTTATAACCATCTTAGATCTCCTTCTTAACACCCACTTATTTACTGAAGCCATTACAGGCCTTCATCGTCTTGTTCTTCCTCACCACTTCTTCAGATGTATGAGGTTGTGGTGCCATGCTCCAATCGTGGTACATTTTTGTTAAGTGTCATGAGCAGCATTGGGGTCTTCTTCCCTCATTGATGACAAAAATCTTGGAGCCTCTGCATGTCAGTGATTTACAGAAAACTTTTCCTGCCTAAAGTTACCTGGAGACTAAAATATCAAGTGGCACTTCTGCCTTAATACCCGGACAATGTCCCAACCTGACGATAGTACAGGCAAAAAACTCTCCCAAGTTCCTCAGTTGTGATGATTGGCAATCCATGTACTGTAATTTTTGTCTGACGGATGCCCATATATTCTGTTCGTAAGTAGACTGCCTCGGTAAT
>JBBBDQ010029463.1:0-10000 GCA_037127315.1 Ascarosepion bandense
ACCGAACCAGCTGGCCAGCCAGGTGGCAGTGTCACAACTGGTGCCATCACGACCATCAATGAGAACAAGCGTCATAACGAGCCAGCCCCGGGCATAACGTGTTACATATGTATGTATGTATGTATGTATGTATGTATGTATGTATGTACACACACACTCACAGACTAATTATAAGGAACATTATATTAACTAGGCTTTCATTGTTTTATGAAAATCAACTCCCCACCACATAGTTTCATTTTTGTTCTTGTAAGGGGTGCAATGATTGCATATATATCATCAAACAACTTAAAGAAATTGCTTACTTTTCTAATAGAAAACTGTATTCCTGTTTTGTCTGCCTCACAGTAACATATACATTAATGGAGACTTCCTCTTCTCATCCATTAGAAACTTCCTTCTAAGCTCGAAGTCCACTGAATGCATTGATCTAACAGTGGAACTATATTGATCCACAAAATATTACATGTCAGCCGAGGGACCCAAATATGGAAATATTTTAAACCACATGAGAAGTACAACACTGAGGAAATGAGAAACCCTTCTTTTTAATGTTTTTCTAGACTGTGCCTTATGCATTTATAAATACAGATGTGAAGAGATGGTCACTAACCGTTTAAGCATCCCATACTATATCCCAAACAAATCTCCCAATAGAAGACAATGATTCTGTTTTTCCTCCTGAGGCCAAGGTAATGATGATGAAGGATGCTATGTTGAAGAAATAGGTATTCATAGTTGAAATGAGAATGATCTTGAACAAAAAAATCGACATCCTCTACCAAGTGTTTCAAAGAATAGGATTCAAAATAAAACTTTCCAAAACAGAGACTAAGAACTGGAATTAGAATGAAAGCAATAATGACTCATATCTTGAACCCATCATAAAAATTCAGGAGGGTAATTAGTAAATATTAAACACTTCAAATTCCTTTGTATATGGATCAGTTATAACAAATTTAGTTCAGGAGAAAAGGAAACTGAATATAAAATAGACTACACCAGAGATAATTTTGCCTAACATCACAAATTGCTGAAAAAACAAAATATCAACTTAAAAATTAAAGTCATGTTCTAAAATAGTCTTGTCAGAGTGTAACTTTCATATGGATGTCATGCATGGTATCAAACATTCAGAAATATCTAAACTGTCAGCAGTATACAACCACTTTTTAAGATCAATGATTAAAAATGGCTTTGAGCAAGTGAAGCCTGTTGATCTTGGTGAAGACCATTCTTCCTTTAACCCTGTGGACTAGCAGTATATAATCACAAACAAAGTAATGTATCAAATAACACAAACAACATCACTTAAGGACTTTCAACAGCAGCAACAGCTAAAATGGATATCACATGTAATTGAAAGAAAAAATAATGACATAATTAAGATGTTGATATTTCATACTACTTCAAATAAAAAGTTAGGATGGGAACCCCCCCCATCAATACTGGAAAGAGGAATAACAGTTACTGAACTTGAGAAACTTATTTTCCTGAAAAATTGTTTTAAGAGAAAGATTTTATAAATTTCAATTTTCTCTTTCTCTTTAATTTGTGAGTTATGTTGTTCTTTATATAAATAAGCATAAGATTTGCCTGCATGTTGAATTTGTATTTTTTTTTTTTGAAAAGGTCAAATTCATTGTATTTAGGAAGTTTGCATCCTTTTTAACAAATCATAACTCTTCCCACTACAAAGTGGTTACCAAGGTTACCAATTGCAACCTAATACATTACAAAGCAGTAGCACTTATTCGCAACATGTTAACTACCAGATATTAATATCTCATCTGAGCAAACACTGAAATAAAGAAATAGGAATAAAAAAAATACACAGGTATAATCTTCCTCACTTATCTGAAATGGTATAAAGCAAAGACACAAGTAGAATTAATTTATATGGGAAATGTTTTTGACTATTTAAGAACATGATTTGAATTTTTAAGTTGATATTTTGTTTTTTCAGCAACTTTTAGATTTTGGGCAAAACTACCTCTGGTATAGCCTATTTTCTAGTAAGTTTTCTTTTCTCCTAAACTAAATTTGTTATAACTGATCCATGTACAAAGGAATTTGAAGTGTTTAATGTTTACTAATTCCATACACTGAATTTTTATGATGGAAAATAACATTTTTCTATGTCTAATTCTTCTTAATTTTTCTCATGTAAATTAATGATAATTTTCTTCATTTTATACCAACCGAGCCTATGATATCTTTCATAGGAATGGTCTGTTTGTAAAATATGAGAAACTGGTATTTGTAAAATCTACAATAGCTTCATTGTCTCCATGTCTATCTATTGATCTTTCTTTCATTTTATCTTCTTGCATATTCAGCAATCTTCCAATTTTCTAGTCTTCTCTCATTTCATCCAACTTCATCATATACTGACATACTTACAACCCCTCACACATGATACCTATTCATATGCTAAAGATATGAACAATACATACATTATCACCCTTGGAACTAAAATATTAAATTATTTTAACTCAACTTGATTAATTGAACAAATCATTAATACATTTTGTTTTCAGCATTGTATTTTCTCTACTTTGATTCTGATTCTGGAGTTCTGTGTACAGCTGCTTGTAGTTTTCTATTTGTAAAATCAGTAAAAATGATGTGGCATAAAAAGTATCTCAACTCAATCACACAAAATGTCACAGGTAATTTAGATGATATCATAGTTTAAAAAAATATAGACTCAAGGTGCAATTCCCATAGTATTTGTCAAAAGGTGAGTGCAAAAATGGTTAAAAAAGATAGCCAATTATTACATCAGTTTCATTTTAGGAAGTTCCTACTTGGCATACCAAAGTCATCTATTCCACATAGTGAAAAAATCCGCAACCTAGAATTAGCTGTCTGCAAATTCCAAAATTCCTCAATTATTCAATGTGTCAGATGAGCATGTTAATCAGAGGTCACATGACCTTGTAATTGCATAGTCATTTAATTGGGTGATATTTAGACTGCATGCATTTTACAAGAAATGTGTTTCATGAAAGAGATATGTCAAGTGAAAAACTGCACATGAGCCTACCAAAATATTATAGAAAACTCTTCAAGCAGAATAAAAGTGTAATGGTTTCCAAAGGGACCGGTATATACCTTCCCAGGCTTAGAGATTTTGTTACTTGGTAGTAGCATGGTAGCAGTATTAATAGGGTTAAAATTATGAAAATAATTTTTAATGGTTTGTAAAAATATAAAAATAGACATTTGTCACATATATTCATACATGTGTTTAACCATGATTTCTGTGAGTTTCCTACCACATGACCTCTTAGGAGTAAAGAGACTACTAGATGTTCTTTAGCTACTGGTGGTCAAAGAGGCAACAGAGTAATAATATCTGCTCCTTACTACCAAGTCTGAAATACTCCTCTAAGACACCATGCGTTTCTTTATCATTTCTTTGCATTTGTTTTGTAGCGTGGGGGTGCATGTTCTTTGTACATTGGGAGTCACCAGTGTATCATGAAGGTGCATGTTCCTTGAACATTGGGAGTCACCAGTGAAGCGTAGTGGGGAGCTGGTTAATGTTTCTTGTATTCAGCCTTGTGTCAGACTTAACCAAACTCCCTACAGCTTACAAGTTTCATGCTGAATTATCATCATCAGAATCATTATCAGAAGGTTTTCATCAGAAGGTTGGTTGTCGGCAGGTTGGAATATCTGGAATTGTGTGGAATAGCATAAGAAGAATAAAATATACATTTTGCATTTTAAAATAGAAATTTATTAAAAGGAAAGGCAAACATAAGTTGTAGGAGTTAATGTTCAATTAGAAACACTATTAAGAGGTTAAGGATAGAGTTAGTACAAAATGTTCAAGTAGTAATTGTTGAAATAGATAAGGAGAAAGAGAACAAGGTGCACCTAACCTTATCGCCATTGGTTGGTCATCTCCTGGGTTACATTTTAGTTCTTTTGCCTCTTGCTCTCCCATCTGTCTCTTGACTGACACAGGTCATTTATATAGTCCTTTTGAATTTCACACTGGATTTCCAAGTCCTTCCAAGTCTTACAAGTCTCTCCCATTGGTCAAAAATCATTTTAACACCTACTGGCAAAATCTGGTTTTTTTTTTCATTAAGCACATGGTCAATCCTTTTTCTATTTGGGAAAACCAGGATTTCACACATGGTTGTGAATTTTTGTAAAAGTGAAGAAGAGAGTTGATTTAATTAATTTCTTATTCTACAGTTTCAAATTGTTCTATGTTTGTGTTTGAGAAGTGTTTTCCTTATTTATGCATTTCTTTGAAATGTATTTTGTTTATCTGTTTCCCCTTTTAGGTGTTTAATTTGTTGTTTCTTTCTAGTTTTCATGGTGCATTTCTTAAATTAAAAGAATAACATCAGTATGAAATGAGGACCTTTTTTCATTGAGACAGGCATAAGTTATAAAGAGTACAATCTAATACCAAAACCACAAAAAGCTTTGCTTTAAATAACTAATCCTCTTCTATCTTATCTTTTATAAATGTCAGTCAGTTAGTTAAGTGCCATACATGATACATGCTTTGGGCAATCATGTCTCTTTGAGACATGACTGACTGGGCAGAACATTATCCCGCAGTAGGTTGTTATTGCTTTCTGTGGCTATAGAACCCCATCTGTCTTATTATTTAACCCATAACTGAAGGGAAGAGACGGATTAATACCTTTCCCAAGAGTATTTGTGCATAAATGAATTCAAGGAATTCAACTGGAGTTTGAACTCAGCTCCCCGATTTGTTGTTCCGAGTTGATATCCACTGCACTACAACACACATCCTTTATGAATGTGCATAAGGCTAAATTTTGTCTGTGTGGCTCCATCTTACATCATTAGAACATAACAGCCCATGCCACTAACATACGAAGGGCTTGGTATCAGTCTGCTATATATATTGTTAACAAATAGTGTTTGCAAAATAAGTGGTAATATTTAATTTGCATAAAAGTTTTAAAGCATATTCTTTCTCATCTGTGTTACTTATTTCAAATTCAAAGTTTTTAAAAAAGCAACATATAAGCAAGGTTTTTATTAATTAATTTCTTTTAATTCATCATCTTTGTATAAAAAGAAATTATATCTGCCTTGTCAAAATTCAGTAATAAGTGAGTAAACCTACAGCATTTATAATGATAATGTCATCTGATATTTTACATTATAACAAATTAGTCAAACAGAGCAGAAAAATATGGAATTATCTAAATAGGTCAAAATAATCTGTTTAATGAGATGTTCTTAAAATTGTACCAAATTATTTAAATAAGTGAAAAATAGTAAGTTTCCTGGTTTAATTTTTATTATTAATATAAACATTAGAAAATTATTCAAACGTTTCTCTCATGATCAGGGAAAACTCAAGTGAACTTAGCATAATGACAAAAAGAACTTTAGAAAATAGATTTGTTGTTGCAAATGTTTATGCAGGAATTTTAGATAGGTAGAACTACTATAACAATTTACTTTTTTGTTCCTAGGTTTTATATTTGGCTAGTAATATAAATAATAATAATCTGACTATTGTTATATGATTTACTATTTTCTAAAAATGCAAATTATGAATATTGTCACACAGACATCTCTCTTTTTCTCTTTCTCTTTCTCTCATTCAATGGTCCTGGGTATGATGGTAAACTGCATATGGCAACAAGGCCTCTGATTGGGAGGTTGTGAGGAGCATGGAACCACCTCTTAATTGCTGTTGTTTCCAGGTCCACTCCAACCCAGAGTGGTAGCACTTGTTAAGGTCTCAGATATAAACAAATAGTTAACCCCCAAATTGGGGCCAAAGCACTATGAAAGTATAAAAATAAACCTTTATAAAAATATATACATAAAAATAGACTTTTATAGAATAATATACATTTTTAAAGAAAAAAATTATTGCCTTAATACATTTTTCAAGGAAAAATATTATTATGAGCAATAGATTTTTTAATTCAAAACTATAAGACATCTTCAGTTTTCTAAAATAAAAAAAAATAAAAATAAATTTTCATCAAAATCTAACTAAATCAACCTTCTCACTATAACCAAACATTAAAAAAATACCTTAAAACACCACCACAAAGGTTGATATGTTGTTAAACAAAACACAAACTCATTCAATATCTTAGACCTCCAATAATTTACAGTGACATTTTTTAATCAAATTCATACCATGCAAGACAGTAAAGCTACTATGACTCAAGGGTTACTGGGTGTAAAAGAATTAAAAAACAGAAGCATTATTAAGGAGTAAGAACAATCAAAAAGTAATCAGGAAGACAGTAGATAATGACTGATATTAAATTTTTGAAGATCAAACTTAGATGGAGAGCAAGAAGCCAGAAATATTTGTGTACTATTTGTCTGTAAATTTTGCAAGTTTTAATGTTACTAGTTTAAGTGCAATTTTAAAAGTTATTTCCCTTTCCCTGTTGACACAAGATGGCAGTATCTTTATAACAATGATGAATTATTTGAAGATGTTATTATTTGAAGATGACAAAAGCTGATTTTAACAACAACAATAGGAAACAATTGTTTAAAGACTCACATATTTATTTAAATACTCACATAATACATAAGAATGTTTTAAAAAATACACCTTTTATAACATGGGTTAACTATTATGTATAATCACTTTATCATGTCAGTAAAGCTTGCTTTAACTACTGAAAATCCATTTTACCAATTTTTAACTCAACAAATACAGATTAAGTACTGAAACCTACTAAAATAAATTTTACTTTAAAAAAATCAAGATTCTGGGTTTAATCTTTAATTTTCTCCCTATTATTAAAAATATTCAGTTCATTAGCACAGAGAGAAAAAAAGGATTAGCTATTAACTGTAAGACAGAAATACATGGTTGTCAGTAAAAGAAACAGTTCAAGGTGTAAGCTATATATTGAGGATGTCATAAGCAGATACAGAGATTTAACTATCTGGATAGTGTAGTAATAGATGACAGTAAATGTAACACAGAAATCTGAAGACACATAGGAATGTCTTCCAAAAACTAAGCACAGTATTAAAAGATAGGAAAATTTTGTTGGAAACAAAGAAAAGAATGCTATGTAATATATCCCATATGGCAATAAATACTGGACAAATTCTCCACAGATGAAGATGTGACTTAAAACAATAGAGATGTGGTTCTACCAAGAAATGGTGAATATCATGGTTTGAACATGAGAGTAAAAAGGAAATTTTATAGAAACTTATAATTACAGCCAGAAAGAGACACATTAAGAAAGAGGGTTTGGATAATTTGATACTCACAAGACATATTTAAGCTGAATATCCATGGTCCAAAGCTTCTGCCCTGCATTTGGTAGAATCAGCCTAGTGTACTTTATTATGAGTTGCTCAAACCAACTGAAACCATCATGAGAGATTGCTACCAACTACAATTGATGCATTCAAGCTGAGCATTGAAGAAAAAATGGCCACTATATGAGCAGAAACATGACAGTGATTTTGCAGCATGACAACGCTAGGCCACATGTTGCAAAATGGACGTAAACCTATTTGAAAATGCTTAAATAGACCACATGCTGTATTCATTACACTGTTTGATTATCACTTGTTCTGATCAATGGCCCATGGCCTGGCTGAGCAGCACATTCATTCTTATAAAGATGCCAAAAATGGGTTGGCTTGTGGTTAGCCTCAAAAGACATGTTGTTTCTCTGTCGTGGAATTCAAATGCTGCCAGAAAGATGGAAAAACATGATGGTTAGGATAGATAATACTTGCAGTGACATGTTTCTTATTAATTTTTGTAAATAAAACATTACTTTTCCTGAAAAAATCAGCGAGTACTTATTCAAGGTTCTAATAATTTTGATTTTAAATGACAATTTAAACAATTCCTTAAATATAAATATTAGAAAAATATTTGATTTTAGAACAATACAATTAGCAAAATATCTAATTTTAGAACAAATAACTCTCAAAATTTTATTTTTAATTAATTATTTATAAAAAAGTTATATTTCCTTTTATTTGACACTGCTACACAGCTGCAAACTCCCTTCTTGAAATAGATTAGTCTTTGATAAAACATGCAACAGTTAAACAGCAACTGCAAAATGAGGACTCTCTTGCAACACTACTAGAAATATGCTTGATGATTTTTTTACACTATTGTTCACTCAGAACAAAGCCCAAGAGCCCCTCAAAATAGAGGGTTACTGAATGAGGTTCTTTTGTGGAAGTGAGTATTGTAGATTATGAGGATATATAAAAAAGATTATAGTTGACCTGAGACTAGAAGAGGTTAAGATTTTAGTAGTTAGGAAGCATCCTCTCAAGAGTTTACTTTACAAATCAGTGATACTTGGCAAGAAACTGTCTGAATGTAACTTCCTCCTTACTAATGAAATATGACATACCCATAATCCTGCTATAAGTAAACAATTTCCAACAATCTATGTTGACATTCCTGAGACCATATTTGCTCTGATTTATACTGTGGATGCCACATTCTCTGCCATTGATGTTCTTACAATGCATTAATTTTGGCAAATGTCTATTATGCGACTTTCTGTAAATTAGTCTATGGGAGTAGGAATATTTGTTTGACCACAGTTGCCAATATCCACTGAAACATTACATCTAATATGCATGTGAATTTTCCAGAGTAGTCATCCATCTTCCTAAATATCCACAACCTGACACCTCTTAAATGGACCTAATTAAACAAAAGAAATATACATGCATCTCATTGACTGGACTCCTCCTTACACTAGATTTTTTTTTTCACATGGGAATTTATCACAGTATGTCCTAGTGTCTAAAGTTTAGACATGGATGGTGCATTGGTATGAGTTTTACTATCAATTTGGCTGAAAACTTTGAAAAGTTTATCAGTATATCTACCATCTGCTTGCAAGCATATACTGTACCCACGTCAAGATCTGTATCATACTTCTGGGTGTTGCAATTTTATTTTCCATTAGTTTAGTCAGTAATACTTAAATAGACTGGTTCACTCATGAAAAATAGGAAACATTTTTTTAGGTGAATAAACTTTCTAGATTAGCATACACATTGGCATTAGATCTGCTATGAAACTAATGAAGTTTAAGTATCAGAGTCCCTAATCCTAGAGGGACCCATAAAGAAATTTTTTTTAATGAGTAAATTTTTCAACAAAATCAGTGTTCTTTTAAAGTATTTATTATTAAAACAAGGCTAATTTATTTTTCAGTGATAGGTCTGGGTTAAAATAGCTAATGTTGACCTTAAAATATGCTCTAATATGCCTTTTATATGGCCTCAAGATTAAAATGTAATTGATCAAATTTTAAAATTTTCTTGGGGGCTAGTAGCACCCAAACTAATAACTAATAAATCTATTCATAGCCTACATTTTGGCAGTTGAATTGTTGAAACTATTGTTGCTGCCTGTGAAAGTGCCTCCATATCTGTTCAAACTAAACGCCCTCAAAATTGTAGGTCTGCCACTGAATATACATTAAACCTTTCTCAAACCCCATTTTTCAGAATTGAAAAATATTGATGTGTTTTTGTAACTTCAGAAGTGAAACTGTAAAATCAATCCCTAATTTTTTAATTTTGCTGTTCTGCAGGCAAAACAGATATTCTTTCTTTTTGCGGAAACATTTCTTTTAAATAAAGAACAAATGGATACATACATTTTTAATTAAAAACAAAAATTTACATAAATTAATAAAAGTATATATCCATTTATTCTATATTTAAGATAAATAAATTTTTTTGATTGATTGATTCATTTTCTATGACTTATCAACCCTTTGCAGATTATTTATAGTCATAAAATATTTTTAGATCATACAAATGTTTTGAGGGAGATAATAATGGTTTAGTGATACATGTCATTAATTAACCCATAGGTGGGGGTAGGAGAGGTGGATTCATATCTTTCTCAATGGTATTTGCTTGTAAGTGAATATAATGAATTGAACTGAAACTGGAATTCAGCTTTCCAATTAATAATTCCAAGTCATTACCTGCCATACCA
>JBBBDQ010029463.1:15000-17500 GCA_037127315.1 Ascarosepion bandense
CACAGCAATCAGATGGTGACTATCAATTTCATGTCTCAAGTGATCTTCAAAGCAAGTAATATTGAAGATTGCTTGCAGTGTGAAACTGACAGTTACCATGCAGTTTTCATTCCTATATCCACATTGTCTTTAGCTAGACAATATCTCTTTCTCTATCTCTCTCACACTTTTTTCATTATAATTTCTAAGGAATTAATGTATTTTATTTTTGAAATTCAAGATTATTTGCTATTAGTCAAAATATTAATTTTAGTAGTTACCCATACATGAGTAGATGCTCTGCTTTTTAAACAATGTGAATTGCATCTACCAGTCTGCATATTGAAAAAAGTTAATAAAGAATGTGTTCTCTCTGTTAGGTTTTGTACCTATTTCCCTTTTTATTGGGGAAACCACTGTATGATTTAGCATGCATTAGACCACTTTGCTACAAACAGAATTGAACTTTGTTGGACTGGCTGTGATACACTGTCACTGTGCAGTCTAAAGTATGTCAGATTAGACAGTGGTTTTCCCTACAAAGGGAGAAACAGATTTGAATCTGCTGGAGAGGCACAGTTTATTTATTAAGTCTCTCAGATTTGCAAACCAGTTGATATAATTCACAATGTTTAAAAAGCAGGACATCTACTCAAACATGTATATCCACTAAAAATAATGTTTTATATATATATATATATATATATATATATATATATATATATATATTGTCATCTGCAGACAGATCTGTTTTGCTGTATCACAGCTCATCAGTACGGTTAGACTCCGATTGCTTTTTAACCCAGGATTGAAACCCGACCGAATTGGCATCACTCGGCAATTCTACCTCTGGGCTATGGGCGTTTGGTGGAAAAAGGCAGACTTTTTAGCACATATATTATCATTATACGCGCCCAATTTCACAACTATATATATATATTTATATATAGTTGTGAAAATGATTTACATTTGTAAATCATTTTCACAACCAACATTGCCTGATGACTAGATTCTCGTAATATAGAAATTTCCATGTTGCAATGTACTTTTAATTCATAATTATATATATATATATATATATATATATATATATATAATTATGTTAAAATATGTGCAAACTACAAACTACTACAAAATTGTACATTTTGTTTCGACATTGAAAGAACAATATCTCATCAGGTAACTAACAATGATGGTTACCATCATTGTTAACTACCTGGTGAGAAATTGATAGTTACCATTATTGTTAGCTAACTGATGAAACATAGTTCTTTTAATGTCAAAACAAAATGTACAATTTTGTAGTAGTTTATAGTAGTTTGCAGATGTTCTAACATAATAATTAATAATAAATATTCATTTCTCTATTTTTATATTGAGCACTGTTTTAAATTAATGTTTTGAATGTTGCAATTATTTTCTTCATTCTTATTCATTTGGATATATATCAATGATGCAGAAGGTATTTAATTTGTTAAATTGAAAAATATTCCACTGATATTATGCAGTGAATGTCAAGTGAAATGAATGTGTTGAAGTAAGTGAGTGAAACGATGTTGCAAAGTAAATTTCTCACTTGAGGATTCAGGTTCGCGCCACATGGCAAACAAAGTGGGCGATTCTTGTTCTGTCTATTACATGGGGACTTACATGAATGTCTGCTTCCTGCCCGGAGTCTTATTTCTTACTGGGTATTCTCCTTTAAATACTGGCAAAAATGGATCAGGAACACTTATTGAAATTTTGCGCACAATTACATATTCTAACATGTTCTCATGTGCCTATGATTAATAGAATTATCTATCTGAACCTTTTGGCATTTAGTTTGCACAAATCTTTTAATATCATTACGTGCAATTAAAAAAATTATTGCTGGAAATTTTTTCTTCAGTCACATGTTATACAAGGGGTAAATTGTCATATCAGTTTTTTTAATTAAACATTTGCAAGGTGGATTCCACACATGTATTTGCTTTTGCATTATAAGATTTGGTTTTTGTGATGATATTCCAGATAATAGTTGGGTTTTTGTTGTTTTTTAATTGCCAGAAATATTTTCAGAGGGCAGTGTTTTTACTGTATTTACAATTGCTTAAAGGCATTTGATGAATGCAGTAACAGTATTTCCATAAGTTTTCAGTTGAGTCGAAATAAAATAAATGGAGACATAATGTCACCATCACAAGTGAACCCTCCAAACACCTTCATAATCATCATTAGACTCATCCAATTCTTTCTGAATTCTTGGCACCATCCTCAGATTGACACCCAAAACTCTGAAATGTTTGAATTGGAGCTCTAATAGTAATCAAGGAAGTTTCAGTCTGGAGAGTTGCATGAAATTGCCTGACCACCATGACTGGGTTCTCCTGCTTTTGTGGTATGATGCAGAGTCCTGTTGCCAGACATAGGGTCTTCTAGCAGCCACCCTCTTGACCCAGGGTAGCAATATCTCCTCAAGGCATTTAATGCAGGCCTCAGTATTGAGCCTGAGTCTCTGTGAGAAGATAAATAACATTGT
>JBBBDQ010029463.1:22500-285355 GCA_037127315.1 Ascarosepion bandense
GTTTAGCAGATGAAAGTTACTGTGACATGCAATGTAAGATAAGAAAGAGATTATCTAATGCTTCATCAAAGAAGATAAAGAATATGTAATACATTTTAAATAAAAGAAGTTTTGTAAGCTATCTTAGTTCACAAAATGAAGTTAAAAATGCAGTAGAAGATATGAAATGTACTATATAATGCAGTTCAAGTGTAGAAAGTAAATATATAATAGATTTTAAATCAAGAAAGAGACAATGTATTACTGGGTAAGGGAAGGAGGCTATAACATTGTACAAGACATGAAATAGATTATGTAATGTATAGTTTATTTTTTTAATGTTTCACCCCAAGTAAGGCAATAATGCCAATAGAAAGCACTGGGGGATTTCAAAGTGTGAAATTGAAAGAGAATGAGAAAACTGATAATAAGAAAGCTTGAGGAAAAGACAGGAAAATGGAACAGGGTTCAAGAAGACAGAAAATGGCAATTGATGTTGCATTTAAATTTTTTAAGATTGTAGTTACCAGGGAAGCAAAAAATCAGAAGGGCATTTTACTGGTGGGAAGTGCAAGAAAAGAAACTGTTTGAGTGGAAGTGATAGTTACATGTTGCTATTTTAATAGTAAAACAGCAAGACCTAGTTGCCAATCTAATATCACACTTAAATTCCTGCAGTCAAAGCACCAATAAAGAAAAGCTCATTAAAACAGTTGCTACTAAAATATTTGTAGAAAAGACAGAAGGAAGCATCAGTGAGAAAGTGACTGAAGCCAAAATGACTGGTCAGGATTGATTACATTACAGACCCTTCTTTGGCTTTGGATGTCCATTGTAGTGCAGTGGATATCAACTCAGAACAACAAATCATGGAGCCGAGTTTGAATTCTTGTTGAATTCATTGCATTCACTTACATACAAATACTTTTGGGAAAGGTATTAAGCCATCTCTTCCCTTCAGTTATGGGTTAAATAATAGGACAGATTGGGTTCTATAGCCTTGGCTGGCAACCAGTCTACCGCAGAAAGCAATGGCAACCTACTGTGGGATAATCTTTTGCCTAATCAGTCATGTCTCTTTCGAGGCATGATTGCCCAAAGCATGTATCATGTATGGCACTCAACTGATGACTGACTTTGGATTTTGTCAAAAATCTTGAGATGTAGAGCAGGAGCATGAAAACAGATGACAGCAGTATTCAATGTTTTGATGAATGGTAAATTTATAAATGTGCAAAATGGATTTTGACAAAAAAAATTTTCTGGCATGATACAGTGAACCAACTTTTCATGAAGTAAATGAAGTAATTGATTTGATATAGTCACTCCACTTCATATCAAGTGGAAAACACAAGGCTAAGAAAGTGTAAAATGCTGCTCCCCTGGAGTTTAGCATTAGCCATGCTGATGGTAAGCAGAATAGTTAATAAAGAATAGCAAAAAAAAAAAAATTGGAAAGACGGTGTTACCAACAACCTCAAGAAACAACAGTAGAAAGTGAATATATAATAGATTTAAAAAGAATAAAGAGACAACATATTGCTGAATAAGAAAAAGTGACTATAACATTGCATAAAATAGATATTATATGATATTGAAATAATTTTGGTCTCTGCCACTTGGACTTGTGCTGTTAAGGAATCTCAAATTATAGAACTAGGTCTGACATACTCTGTAAATATCTAATAACTTAGTAAAAAAAATTTCTCCTCTGTAATGCATAGATTCCAATGAGAGTTGTTAGTGACACATTCCCAGACCCACCATTGCTATCAATAGCTCTGCTTACAATGCATTTAATAATCATTTTCCCCTTTTATATTTCATTATCTCTTTCTTCTCACATTGCATGACACAGTCTGCTTTATCACTTACAGTACATTAAATAATTGACTTCATTTCTTGCAAAATCTCTTTCTACTTTTACACTGTATTAATAAGTTTGTTTCTTCTTTTGCAATACATGGCACTGTTTTCTTTGCATGCCATTACATTTTTTTTCTGTAATATATTTCATAGTCTCTTTCCCTTTTGACAATAAATTACATAGACTTTTTTTTGCTTACAATATGTAACATAATCCCTTCCTTTCTCTTCAATGCATTAGTCTAGTCTCACATAATATTACACAATCTATTTCCTCTTTCACAGTCACTCACTATCTGGGTTTTCATCTTTTTTTCTTGATATGAAATTTGGATGTTTTGAAAGTCTCCTTCACAGCACTTCTCCAGACTATTCTATCTAGAGCCATCTTCTTTTGACTTCAGTTCCTTGAGATCATTGTCAACACCTTCTTAGAAAAACCATAAATACCATCTTCCTTTAGTTATGGGCTAAATAGCAGGACAGACTGGCTTCTCTTGCTTTGCTTTGAGTATCAGACTTTTTAGAAAGAGGAAAATTCTGAATTCAGTCTCTTCCTATATTCACAAAAAGAGAAAACTAATGAATAGACCCTATACAGATTCTGCGTAATATGTAATTTTATGGCAATTACTGTGCCATTTTCAGCAACTTCTGCAACAGTCCACTTACCAAACTTACCCTTTCCACTGGACTCTACCAATAATGTCATGAGGGGAATCTTGATGGGTAGCCCCCACTCAGGCTCATAGATCACACCATTGTATCCCAGGATTGGTAGATGTCAATGATGATGGTAACAGTAATAGTAATATTAGCCATTTCCTTATAGGGAAACATTTACCATTCATTAACTGAACAGTTAGTACTACTTTCAGTTGAAATTTACAAAATTGTGTGTATGCACTGGGCCTCAAGGACACATGGCCCAGTGGATATAAGTGTTTGTTAGTTCCAGTGACTTGACCTAAAGAGTTGTGAGTTCAATACCAGACTACAATAGTGATGAACAAATAATTTAGAGACAAGTTAAAGGGAGATAATTACATGGCTACCAGAAGTAGCATTGCATATAGAGTTTTTTTTTTTTTTTTTTTAATCATATCCCCCCGAGCAAGGTGGTAACGCCACTGATGTGCAGGGGGCTACGTAAGAGTGAAAAGATTGGAAAAGAGAAAGCCGGAAACCACATCCTAAACAGGGAACATGGGATGAGCCTCTACACCTGTACAATAGACGTGGGTGGAGTGTGAACTGGGCAATAGTTTAGTCTATCTACTCCAATTGAAAAAAAAAAAAAAGTGAAAAGATTGGAAAAGAGAAAGCTGGAAACCACATCCTAAACAGGGAACATGGGATGAGCCTCTACACCTGTACAATAGACGTGGGTGGAGTGTGAACTGGGCAATAGTTTAGTCTATCTACTCCAATAAAAAAAAAAAAAAAGTGAAAAGATTGGAAAAGAGAAAGCCGGAAACCACATCCTGAACAGGGAAAAAGGGATGAGCCTCTACACCTGTACAATAGACATGAGAAGGATATATCCTAGTGATCATAATAAAGGGTTTAGTTCAACGTTCTTAGCATCTGAAGATGGCCTGGGCATAAAACAGCCGAAACATCATGATAGTGGTAATAAAGATGAAAACAATAGTTCGAACAATGTAAATAGTGTAAAGATAATTACTTCTGAGATGAGATAACTACTACCTCATTTCAGAAGTATAAGACAAACACTGAAGAATCAGTATGGATCTGATATACCAAAAATATTTACTTGGACAAAGATACATTGAAACTGGCATGATCTACAAGTTGCCCTTTCCTTATTAAATAAACAATGAAATAATAGGGAGTATGTAAGCCTTTAAAAAATTATGAAAGTTGAAATTAGTTATAATTAAAGTTAAAATTAAAATAATTAAATTAAAGTTGCTATTAGTTATAATTAAATTTCTATAATCAACCAAATTAAAAATCAAGCATTCAGCTGATTAATATGAAACATGTTTTGTCTGGTTAATGTAAATCTTGCTTTTATGAAATAAAATTATTTTTCTGATGATACCTGGTCATTGGTAAAACATGTCAAAGTAGAAATTTCCCAAATTGTCTTATATATTTACCTTAGATAGATGTGGCAAATTCATAAGCAAAAAAGTCTACTGAAATATCAAAGAAATAGCTACTAAACAAGTAAACAGGTTTTGACTTAACACATCACTCAATAAATTCCGGGCCTAACTAAACAACAACTTTTAGGCAAAATTCGACTTTATTCGTTAACATAGTATCCCTCTAGGGTGATGCACTGGTTCCAACGCTTCTCTAACAATTCGATGCTTTTTTGTAGAACGATTTGTCTTTGATGTCAAAATATGCCTCAGTTTCTGATATCACTTCTTCGTTGGAGCTAAATCTCTTTCTATGGAGCATTCTATTGAGGTCTGGAAACAGACAGTAGTTGTTAGGGGCCAGATCTGGAGAACAGGGTGAATGTAGAAGAAATTTGAACAGCAATTTATATATTTTTGCCATCATTGCAAACAACTTGTGACACAGTGCATTGTCTTGGTAAAAGATCCTTTTTTTTTTCTTCATTTGTGGCCATGCTTTGGTGATTTCTTCCTTCAAATACACTAATAATGCTATATAATATTCGTTATTTATGGTTCTTCCTTTTTCAAGGTAATTGATGAACAAAATACCTTGCGCATCCAAAAATATGGAGACCAAAACCTTGCTTGCTGTTGTTTGCATTTTTGATCGCTTTGGACGGCTTTCACCTGCTGCTGTCCACTCAGCTGACTGCCAATTTAACATTGAAGTGAAGTGGTGGATCCATGTTTTATCTATTGTCACATATTTATGCAAAAACTCTTTGTTGGATTGAAACAGTTGCAAACAACACTGAATTGTCAATGTGTTGTAGTTTTTGATTGACTGTGAGCAAATGCAGAACCCACTTTGAACACAGCTTTTTCATCGACAAATGTTCATGCAAAATGGTAAATACACTGCCATTTGATATGTCCAACTACCCTCCTATCTCATGCAACTTCAATTCACAATCGGTCAATGTGAGTTTATGTATTTTTTGGTGTTTTTTGGGACAACTGCTGATTTTGTGCAACCTGAGCATTTGGCATAATTTGTATCTGTACAACTGCATTTAAACTGTTGTTTGCAATAGAGCAGAGTCTGAATAACATTTATCAAACCATTGCTTTGCTTGAGCAGTATTTTTTCCTATCAGAAACAATGCTTTATCAACATACAAAATTTAGATTTTTTCATTGTTTTGGAAATTTGCAACAGTAGCTTCACTTAAATAACTGTAACATGTAAACTAATAATTCGATTGGGTCCAAATATTGTCACATGACATCTGAAGGTTAGTACTTTATAAAAATCATATGAATTTTTTATTAGTGGTGCTATCTATATGTCAGGCCCGGGACTTATTAAGTGATGTGTTGTACGGATATAATTCTCTAACTTATTAGCAATTATATATCAGGGAATATCATGTAAAAATTAATTTCCCATTTTTACATTCCTTAAAATTCCGAAAAAAATAATCAGAAAAAATAAATTATACATAAAAATATCTTTATATCTTTTTATTTATTTATTTTTGCACAAATAATAGGTTTTTCTAAGAGTTTGCATGAATTATAAGTTTTTCTCAGGGTTGTAAAATTATGAGCCACAGCTCAAGAAGTTAAATTATAATTTGACACAGCTCATAATGATTTAGAGAATAGAATTAGCAAGTCAATATGTTAATGTCTCATTTGCATTAATCTTATTTCGAAAGGGGAGTATCTATGCAAACCTATCACATGCCAGTTTAATCATTAGGTTTTTTTTGGCACATGATGATGATGATGATGATGATGATGCACATATTTTTCAATATGATGTGATACATGTATGTACCAGCCTCATTCCCAAGAAAAAAAAAGATCTTCAATATCATACCATTGTAACCAGTAAGTTACCATTCCCTCGTATTCTGTTTGCTTTTTTACTTTCTTTAGGCAATGAATTTATTGTGTGTTCATTGAAAGTGATATTTTTTTTCATTTCTGATTGAATTAAAACAAAATTAAACTGAAATATTCAATTAAATCAGACTCTATGGCCAACCAATTCTTCAAGAACAAGAGATTTTTTTATTTTTCTCATTTATAATTGAACTTAGTTTTTTTCTCTAATTGGAACCCTGTATTTTTCTTCTTTTTTGTACTTTTTTCTTACAATTCATCTTTTTTCTATCTTTTTCTTGAATGGAATCTTGTATTTTTCTTCTTTTTTAGTACTTTTTTGTTTCTCTTTCTCTTTAACAATTAATCATTTTTTTTTCTCTTTTTGTTTCCTTTCTTTTTTACAGTTCATCATTTTTTTATCTTTTCCTTGACTGGAATCCCATACTTTTCTTTTAGATTTTCCAGTCATGTAGACATTAATGTTTTGCAAATTTTACATATCTAAAATTTACTGCTAAAAAAGAAATTTAACAGATTTCAAATGTTTAGACATAGTAGAAAACAGATCACATGGTATAAAAAGGGAATTTCTAAACAATTGCTCTTGGTCTAAGTCAATTCAAAAACACTGTTTTTACCCCAGGAACCAGATGAATCTGAGATTTTGTAACAGGTTGTAGTTAGTCAACTAAAAATATCAGCTTGAGTACACAAATGAATTGAAGTGACACATTTTAACCAAAAGGGTAAGTGAAGCTGCTAGAGATTAAAAATCAAACCACCCACCTGTAAAACTACATGTCAGTTTCTTCAAGTCAAAATTCTTGTACTTCCTTTTCTCTTGTAAACTGTTAAAATGTATGAAATTTCTGCATATCAGGCACATCATGCCCAGTTCTATAAACATTTCAAATAACATTCAGTATGAAAAAATACATTCACAGAAAATCACTTGCACCCACATTTACATACAAAAATCTTGTAAAAATATAAAATGGAGTTTAAAATTTTACCACAATTATTAAAAGTTTATTTGCTCTATTAAATGGAATTATGACAAGTGAAGCCACTATAAGTTCACATCATTCAAATGCTCTTGAAAAAATTATGAATATAATTCTTCTATTGTTATCATCATCATCATCATTGTTTCATGTCCGTTTCCATGCTAGCATAAGTTGGACAGGGTTTTCTTGATGGACCTTTTCCAGGCCACCCAATTTTGTGTAAGGCCTGGCTGTAACCTCAACTTCCTTAAATTGTCTTTGATAAGCTGGGTCCATGTTTTACATGGTCTACCTATCATTGAACCCTCATGAAATATTGGAACAAGTCTTACAGCTGTATGCCCTTACTAACACTAACCAGTGTAGGAGACTGGAAACTCAGTGTTTTTTATCGAGTCACCATCTCTAGGAAGATTACCTACTTAGGTTTAAGAGTTCAGTCTACCCTTTTCTACAGAGAGGTGTAGAGGTTTTTATTTCAGAGATTTCCTTCTATTAAACAATAGTAGTTTAATGTCATACTTAGGACACAGTTTATCATATGAAATATTTTGTTGTTTCATGTCAACATCACCAATCTGTTGAAATTAGTGTTATTGTTTCTTTTTGTGGGAAACTGTTAACTCAAGTCACCAAAAATAAGAATCCTATTATCTGAAGTTATTAGAGAGTATATTGCTCAGCTTAAGGTAATATTAAGAAGCACTGATTTTTTTCCAATAGCCAAGTGAAATTAGCATAAGTTGTTGGCTATCTGCCTTAGCTAAAGGTGCTATTGTAGTGATCAAGAAGAATTGCTTATGATAGATAAAAATTCAAAATCTTTAAGTTATGAAATGATATTTCAACAAACCGATAAAAAAATAAGATCTTTTTCCAACAAAGATATGACATCATGGTCTCATGAGCCAATCAGATATCAGGTAGTTTTCTAAATGGTTCTTATACATACATAAAGAGATAAATAACCTGAATTCAGTTTGAATGAATGAATTATTTTTATTTTATCAGTTCTCCAGATGTTTTCTTTAAACACATAGAATCAAAATAATCATACATATACACAACATACATATTCCTGCATAGACATACACATATTTCAATCAACTGAATTGCAACAATTTACACAAATGAATACTATACATACATACATACACATCAAGGTTCTTTTTGCATGTTTAAAAACATTCATTTTTTAACCCTAAATTAATCATTATCAACAAAAGCCTGGTAGATTAAAATGTTGGTTCATGAATTTGGTGACATAGTCATTGTGAGTTCAATCCCTGGGCCAGGCAGTGTGTACTTGCATCAGTTGACAGAGAAACATGTTTTTTTTTTACCCAAAAATAGTCAAATATTACCAAAAAATATTCCTAAAAACAAAAACAAAAATAAATAAATATATTGTCAAAAAAGGGTCTAGTCAAAATATTATAAAAAAACTAATATCAGGCATCCAATCAAAGAGTGGAATAAAAATTTAGTCTATATTTAATTTATATTTATGGTTTGTACGCTGCTTAGTAAAATATCAAGAAAGCTGATGCTTGAAAAATTATACTATTTCTCTTAAGTTGAATTAATCTGTTGTAAATCAACAAACACTATCCCAAGAGCAGGATAAATCATTTGCTTAGCTTTTCTTTTGAGCAGGAGTTCATATTGTATAACAGGTGTTCATTCCTATCTTTGCAATCAAGGTAAAGCTCGTGCTCTCATTGAGGTGAGATTGGGCTGCCTCTGGTGATATACTGAGAGATATTTGTTCAGCTTTGTTGCCAATGAAACTGTAATCACCATATTCTTGTGTCATTTCAACGTCATTATGCTTTATGGCAGCTGAAACTGCAGTCTGATAGGTTTGTATCAGTGGGATACTTACAGACAAATATATTTAGATAGTATGCAGACAAGATATTTATTGTAAGAAAAATTTATGTTTTTCTTAATACCATGTTGCAACTGTATCATTTGTTATATCTACATAATAAACAACACATTCTCATATATACAGGTACATCAATAAGCATGTAGGCTGATTATTTAAAATAGTAATCATAATGATAATATTAACCGTTTTAAATAAGGAAACATTTGGAATTTATTGATCAAGTAACCAGTACTACTTATGGTTGAAATTTATAAAACCTTTCTCTTAAAAGCATTTTTCAGGAAAATTAGTATATCAAAGTCACCTGTTATCACTTTTTCCAGTAATGATTGGAATTTCCTTCCTAACCTTTTATTTGAAGAAGTATGAAACATCAACATTTTGATTACGTCATTGTTTTCTTTTTAAATTACACGTGCTATCCATTCTAGTTGTTGCCATTGTTGGAGGTTATCAAATGGTGTGGTTTCTGTTTTCAGTTCTTTGTTTAACACATATATATTACACAACAAATATTTATTTTTCAGTATATATATATATATATATATATATATATATATATATTTTACTAGTGTTCACCTAATACAGGGAGTTTCTGAGTGAAGTTGTTGTATAAATGTAATAGATGGAGATAAGAATTGTAGTATATAAGAATATGGAGGCATGATAACTGTTTATCCTAAACTTGAAGATGTTAAGATAGTAATGATCAGAAAACATTATTTCAGGTACCTGTTCCACACAGTAGCAGTTCTGGGGAAGAAGTTGTTCAAATGGAATTTCCTTCCTACTAATGAGATGGTGGATTTTAGCTGTGAAGGTCAGAACTGGTGGATCTAAAGAAATAGAAATAGCGATCCTTGTCACTGTACTTAGTTAAATGCTTCTCCATTAAAGATATAGATAAAACAACATTACACAATAAAAGTTTCAGATAAAAATACTGCAAATAACTACATATCAGGCTATGGACTTATTCATCTAGCCCTTCATGTATTATTTATATATAAGTATAATATATAAGTATTATATATATATATATATATATATATATATATATATTGATTGTTTAATTACTTAGTTTCTGGTCATAAGATCAAACTAGTGCATATTTGTATTAAAAAGTGTTCAATACAATTATATTGTAGAACTTTTAAATATTTTCCATTTGTAAATGAGTTATTATGCGACCTAGGTTTCTACCATGAGTGATGTCTTCAGGCAATTTGCAATAATATATATATATATATTGTGTTTAATTGTGAGAGTATTTTGCACCAAGGTTGTTATTTTGCACCAAGGTGGTTATTACTGATAAAATGTATTTTAGCAAGCAGGTTTTTTATCATAAATTGCTTGATATCAGAGTGTAGAGAGAGCATTGATAGGTACAAAGAGTTTATCTCTTCAATTGAGCAGGTTCATGCTGACTTTGAAGTTTCATGAAAACACTGTTATGATGTTCTCACTGTTTGTCATTAAGTCCCAGTTTTTTCTTGTTTATATAGAATATAGTGTGATACTGTGGGAGTATTCTTGTTTGTGATTGGTTAGTTATTCTTTTTCTTCTTGTTTATGATTGGTTGATTTTTTATTTTTCTTTATTTTTCTTTTTTATCATGTGTTTCTTTGATTTATTTTTATTTTAGTATATGGGTGTTTGTTTAATTCTTTGTATATATATAATTATATAAGAGTAAATATTTACCCATAGTTTGGACACTAACCGGTGATTATATATATATATATATATATATAGAGAGAGAGAGAGAGAGAGAGATCTCGATATGTAAAGTCACAAATTTATTTGCCTGAAGAGAGTCCACTTTGGAATCAAAACACGTGTAGAAACACAAATACTATTATGAATACTTATACAAAAAGCAAGTAATATTAATAATAATAGCAATGATTCTACATTTTAAACAACATATTCACAGCTTCTCGCACTTTTTCCATATATATATATATATATATATATATATATATATATAGTGCAATGGATAAATTGTTGTCTAAATTATGAAAAAATGAAAATAACAATGACATCTCATTTTAACAGATATATTTACTGAATTATTCAATAAAATTGCCATTGGCTTCGACCACAGCCTCCAGGCAACTTCAGAATCTTCCACAACTTTTCTAAGCAGTCTCCTTGTATAAATTGGTGAATGCTGTCATAATCTTTGCCTTCAGTTCATCTTTCATACGACAAAGAGTTTTGTTGGTCTCTCTCTCTCAACTGTTCCCTGCTGTTGTATCAGGGAATGAAGAGATACACAGTGAAATGTAGATAAACTACTTTATTATCAGAGCGGTACAACCAAAAGGTATATACAATATTTACAGTCTCTCGCAATAGTAGGTGTCACTTCATGAAGTCCGTGATAATGACAACTCCCCGTGCTAAATGCCCATTGTCTTTTATACAACCAGGCAACCAGATGTCACATGGTACAAGCCACAACACAACATGTAATAATTAAAGGGTTGCAGTCTGAAAAATTAGGAGGCCAGATGTGACAGATGATGTATTGCTGGTAAATTTTTTTCAAAACAAAAAATTACTCGTAATATTTTTCCTTCAATTTTCTTCTAAAATGTATTGCTGGTAATATTTTCTTCTTCAAAAATGTATTGCAGGAATTTTTACTGTAAAAGTATATTTTATACTTTCATAGTGTTTTGACTGCAGTTTGTGAGGAGTAATTATTTACCCATAGCTGGGACCCTAACCGGTGATACCATCTCAGATCAGGATGAACCTGGAAACAACAGTAATTAAGAGGTAGTTCCATGCTTCTCAAAACTTCCCAATTAGAGGCCTTGCTGCTGGATGCAGTTTATCATCATACCCAGGACCTCTATTATGTGTACAGGTTTGTTTGTGAATAGGAGGCGACAACAAGCAAACTATACAGTATACCATCAGATTTTTGTTTCTCATCTTGATTACAATCACTTTCTATCAGATGATACGAACAGTCACTAAAGAGTAGAGACCTTCTATTAGATGGATGCAACATTAATGATCTCCTAGACTAGCTTGTTAAGCATTACTCAATATTAAGGCATTAAAGTGATTTACTATGTTTCAGCTAAATATAGCATAATGCCACAAATGTAAGGCACCCAATGAGGATCAAACTCACTAGACAAGCATAATAGTCTAGTTAGACAAGTTAGCTTGTTAGCCATTACTCCATAACAATGTACCCAAAGTGTTGATTAAACTTAGCTTAGTTTGTCATAAAGCCAAAAGAGTGGAGTACCCAATGATGACTGATCTTTCTATTCAGTAGCAATAATTTAAACTAGATCATTAACCGTTACTTCATGGCAAAACACTTACAGTATTTTTTAAACTTAGCTTAGTCTGGCACAAGGTCACAACTTTAGGCCACCCAATAAGAACAGAACTCAATATGTGATAGTTATAGTCTAGGTAGACTAGCTTGTTAACCATTATCTAAAATTAATTATATGATTAAATCTACAGTATGCATTTACACATGTTGAATTTCTTTTACTAGGGTAGCATAATGATTATTGGTATAAACAGTGGAATCAGCAATCCAAGTTTAAATTCTGGCCTAGTCTGTTGCATTCACTTTTACAGTAATTCCTTTGGGAACAAACATGAATCTGTCTCTTTTCTCCATAGCTATGGGTTAAGTATGAGAAAAAAACATGGCACTGAAAAAAATAAAGAAGTGGTTGGTTAGTTAGTTCAGTTGTTACACTGATCTCCAAAATATATGCAATCATTTCACTTGATTAAAAATGTTGCTTAAATATATGACCATTATTATTTAATCATATTATTGACTTAATTAAGTCAAGTATATCTTAATTAATTCCTGGCTTCATCCTATACAATAAGATTAGATATATTATTTTGATAGGCACATGGCCAAGGGATTAGAATGCTAATGTTTCAACCATGAATCCCATGTTCAAATCTCACTATGATTAATTTATCAAGAAATTGAATTTTTGATAATATCTGCCTGGAGAGATGATCCCAGTAGGGCACCATTGTGAAATAACTGAAAATATGCCTTGTGAATAAAACTGGGTAGACAGAACTGTTTGGAGCCTATCAATAATTGTATTAACGCAAAGTCACAAGTCATCATGACCGAGGCTTTGAGCATACTGACCTTTTTGAAAACTGTATTTCCTATCAGATTATGCCCTCACTTGGAGAAACTATAACTCAGATCTGCTCAGCATAGTTGTACTATAAACCACAGATGTGCTCTGAGAGTATTGTGGAAACCTAAATGTGCCTGAGCAGATGTTTGCAACAGAGATTAGCCATAATTGGAAACAAGAAACCAGACATTTATATGCTTTATTTTTTATTATTTCATAAAAATTGATAATTAAAGCTTGTGTAATTGCAAAAAGTGTCCAAGCTAGTGATCCAACAATTTTTACAATGAATGAAAAAATAATGTAATTAATGAAAATAATCAATAGTCATTACAACTTAAGAAGTTCTAATAAACTAATTTTATAGACTATTGTTAATAACTTAAAAAGTGTGCCTTTGTTTCTTTGCAGTGCACAGAGAGTGTGTTGTAGTCCAGGAGAGTTCCTTAAGGACCAATAACCTTCATTTATCAAGGAGTTCCTCAAGGGATATCAATCATTATTACTACAGTCTCCCCTTCTATTTTTATTTGGTTACAAGTCCAGATGCAGAGAAAGTTTTACTAATCTAGAAGACCTGCAATGTACTGGCCAGTTGACTTTAGTTAGTAAAGGGGTGGGTGCATGAAGTTCAGTTGACTCAGATGACAACTATTGATATCTTTCTTGAGTTTTTTCTATCAGCACTGAAGGGACCTTGGAGGTTTCCTTTTTTTATAAAAGTGTTTTCTGCCTCTAATATTGGGCATGATGCTAGATCCCTTAATTTTTTTTTCTTTTCTGTAAGTTAAAAAAAAATCTGAAATATGGAAGAGTTATTAGCCCAAGTGGTAAAAATACAACAGCAATAACAACAAAAGTTGTTGGAACTCCAGAAACAATTACAAAAGTTAACTGAAATAATTTAGAAGAAAATGAAAAATTCTTCAAATTTGTTTACTATCAATGCAGTGGAGAAGAATGCAGCAACTGGGTAGATGAGAATAAAACAAAACTTTTGTTGAGAAAGTTAGTAACAGCAAAAGATGAAAAATACAGTAATTTTGTACTACTGAGAAAACCAGGAGAAATTTGAAGAAACAGTAAATATTTTGACAAAAATTTTTAGCAATAATAGTTTGCTATTCAATACTTGTTGGAAGTGTATGAATCTAATGAAAAAAGAAGACAAAAATTTTGTCTCGTTTGCTAGAATCATTAACAAGGAGTATGAAAGATTCAAATTAAACAAGCTAACTCCTGATATTAATTCTTTGTTCAAGGATTAATGGTGAAAAAAGATGCAGAAATATATGCTAGAACCTTAACAAAACTGGAACAGAATAAAAAAACTAACACTAGAAGAAATATTAGCTGAATGTCAGAAGATCTTAAATTTGAGACACAATATGGAGAAAATTAAAGAAAGAGAATGTGCATATATACAAGCCAAAGAAAAATGTTGAAAAGAAAAATTAATCCATGTTTCAGATGTGGAAGGTTACACCTCAGAGATGACTGTTACTTTAAAAATTTAGTGCTACTAGTGTGGAAAAGTAGGACATAAAAATTCACTCTGTAAAACCAAAGCAAAGAAATGTTCTCACAGAAAAAATATACACAGTGCTGGGATGAAAAAAATAATTACAGAAAACCAAAGAAAATTTGTGTATATAAATGTGGATGTAAAAATGCAACTCAACATTTGTAGTGATATCACAATAATCACTGAAGCCATATGGAAAGCAAACAGAAAACATTTATTAAAGAACAGCAAAAATCACACATGTCGCATCGGGTGAGGAAATATTTGTTGTTGGTGAAATGACTTGCAACGTTTCATTTTCTGACAAGTGTGTAAAATATAAAGCTTATATGTTAAAAATACTACAAACTTTGGTCCTGACAGAATGGAATTTATTCAAGTTATAGGATTTAACACATCACTCAATAAATCCCAGGCCTAACTAATAAAAAAACAACTTTTAGGCAAAATTTGACTTTATTCATCAACATAGCCCCTTCTAGGGTGATACACTGATTCCAACGTTTCTCTAACAATTAGATGTCTTTTTTGTAGAGTGATTTGTCTTTAGCCTCAAAGTACGCCTCAGTTTCTGATATCACTTCTTCATTGGAGCCAAATCTCTTTCCCTGGAGCATTCTTTTGAGGTCTGCAAACAGCCAGTCGTCACTGGGGGCCAGATCTGGAGGATAGGGTGGATGCAAAAGCAATCCAAAGTGCAATTCATGTAGTTTTGCCATTGTTGTAATTGACTTTGTGATTTCTTCATTCAAATGCACCAATAATGCTATATAATGTTTGCTTTTGATGGTTCTAGTTTTCTCAAGGTAAACGATAAACAAAATAATTTCTGCATCCCAAAATACAGAGGCCAAAACCTTGCCTACTAATGTTTACATCTTTGGTTGCTTTGGATGGCTTTCACCTGTTGCTGTTCACTCAGCTGATTGCTGATTTGACTCCAGAGTGAAGTGGTGGATCCATGTTTCATCCATTGTCACATATTTATATAAAAACTCCTTCTTGTTACATTGAAACAGTTGCAAACAATGCTCTGAATTATCAATGCATTGTTGTTGCTGTTTTTGATCAACTGTGAGCAAACGTGGTACCCACTTTGAACACAGCTTTCTTATTGACAAATGTTCATGCAAAATAGTGAATCATTGCTTTCTGATATGTTCAACTCTTCTGCTATCTTATGCAACTTCAATTTACAATTGGCCAATATGAGTTTGTGGATTTTTTGTGTTTTCCAAGACAACTGATAATTTTGGGTGACCTGAGTGTTCAGTATCATTTGTGTCTGTATGACTGCATTTTAGGTCAGCATACCACCTCTTAAGCATTGTTTCTGATGGAGTAGAGTTTGAATAATACTCATCAAACCATTGCTTTGTTTGAACTGTATTTTTCTCATTAGAAAGCAATGCTTTATCAACACACAAAATTCAAATTTTTCCATTGTTTTGAAAATATGCAACAGTAGCTTCACTTAAATAAATGTAATTTGTAAACTTATAATCCATTTGGGCCCAAATTTTGTCACGTGCCATTTAGTACTTCATAAAAATCATATGAATTTTTTATTAGTGGTGCCATATATGTGTCAGGCCCGGGACTTATATAGTAATGTGTTACATATAAATATATATTGCAAAAATATAAGTGTACAAGTGACCAGTTTAAAAAAACAATGTGAAAATTTAAAGAAAGAATTAAAAAATGTTTTCCAGATGTTCTGTTGGATGAGTTTGGTCAGGGTTCTAAAGTAAAAGTAAAATTCCCAAGTGAAAAAGAGATAATGCCAGTGTTTAAACTGAAATGTAGTGTATCAGTCACAGCCTTGGATCAAGTTGAGAAAGAATTAGATAGACTTGAAAAAATGGTCATAATTGAAAAAATTGACCATTCAAAATGGTGAGCACCAGCAGTGTATATAAATAAAAAAAATTGTTTTTGTGCTAATTTTTTTATTGGATTAAACAAATGTTTAGAAGCATGTTACTTCTCATTAGCAATTCTAGAAGAAATTTTTGTGAAATTAAATTGTGGAAAAAGTTTTTTGAAGCTAGAATCTTTCTGAGACGTATATGCAAATCAAGGTTGAAGAAGAATGTTAATAACAATGAATACATACAAGGAAGTTTAACCAACTTTGTTTTGGGGATAAAAGTAGTGCCAACAATATTTCCACGAGCTTTGGATACAATGCTTGTAGATTGTTATTTTGCAGTTACGGATCTGGATGATTAAAAGTGTATTTAAGGATCAACATATCAAGCATGTAAAAAGAATTTTTGAAAAAATAGGAGAGTATGAGTTCAAACTAAGTGAGGAAAGTGTGAATTGTTTTTGCTTAAAATCAAGCACTTAAGACAAATCATTGACAAAAATGGTCATCAGTGAGATCCACTGAGGGCAAGTGCAATTAAGAATATGCCTTCTTCAACAAATATTTGATTCAAAAAGGCCAACTGTTAGCAGTCAAGGCTCTGCGTGCCACTCTCTGAGTGACTTCCTTGTGGATATAATTGACCCACTGATTGGAAAGTCACCATCATATGTCTGAAACTCTGTTCATTTTGTGGAAATAATCAAAGATGCTTCCATCCAATGCAACCAGATGATAAACCAGGATGTAGAGAGTCTGTTCACCAAGGTACCAATGGTGGAGGCATTATCAGGGAAAGGCTGGCCTTGGACTCATTCCTAGAAAACATGCCAGCATTTCGCTAGATAACTTCATGGAGGTTATCTTTCTGCACTGAAACAACACACTTTGGAATAAGATCAGACATATATCAATGGGCTTGTCATTATCACCATCATTGGCTAGTATATACATGGAATACACTGAAGAGATGGCATTAGAATCTACAGCTCTAAAGTCAACTCTATGGCTCAAATACATTGATGACACCTTCATACTCTAGCCAAACCACAACTGGATCATGGGAACTCAATAAGATCATTGATACAGTTCACAATGGAAAAAGAGAAAAACAACAAACTAACATAACTGTATGTGCTAATATCTCGAACAGAGAGTGGGTTCAAGATATCCGTATACAACAAGTCAACATTCACCAGATATTACCTCAACTTCAACTCCCATCACCCATACAATGTAAAGAAAGAGATCACATACTGTGTGCAACATTGAGCAAAAGTCAAAAGTAGCAACACAGAAACATATGAACAGGAAATGGTTGGTATAAGCAGTACCCTACAATATAACACCTACCCAGGTACATGACAACAGTGCCAATGAGCATGGAAAGAAGAGTGCATGAGAATAACTCTCAGAAAACAGCCTCATACTACCTATCCAACGTGAAGGGGTTATCAGAGAAAATACAAAGCACCTGTGGTCTATATAACATCAGGATGACCTTCAAAGGTGGTTCTACACTTCATAGATACTTCTCCCAAGTAAGACCTCCAATAGAGGAGAACATGACTAAGGACTGTGTGTATGCCATTCGATGTAGCTGTGGAAAGAAATATAAAGAAAAAATGAGCCACCCTCTTAAGATAAGGCTGTAAGAATATCACAAGGTTGTAACATGAAGAGAAATTGAATAATCAGGCATAGCTGACCATATGTGGAGGGAGAAAAGAAATCACCACTTCCTATGGGATGAAGTTGAAATAATTGATAAAGAACACTATTGGAAACTATATAAACTTAAGGAATCAGCGCATATGCTAGACCAGTAGATATAAGTGTTGGTTAGTTCCAGTGACTTGACCTTAAGAGTTGTGAGTTTAATACTGTCTACAGTAGTGGTGAGCATGTAACTTAGAGTGTTGAGTTAAAGGGAGATAATTCCATGGTACTCAGAAGAGGCATGGCACATAGAATGAGAATTATATACCCCGGTGATGTTAAAAATTTCATGCACTGGAAAAATGTCTGAAAAATGGCAATAAAAATGAGGACAACAGTCTGAACTGTATAAATAATGTAAACAAACTTCTTAGTTGATATCTGGTAATTTTATGGATGACATATCTTATGGACCAAAATGGATCAAGGCAAGATAATTAGTAAAATCCTGAAAAACTTTCCTACCACAAAATTCCAAGCAAAAGACAGATATTCCATGGTCAAGATTTTGCAGGTCTAATAAATGGATCACATTATCTGGTGTTAGTGGATAGTTTTACTAAGTGGCCTGAACCGTCCAGATACTATAGTCTCAGATAACTGCACAATTCACTAGTTATGAATTTAAGAAATTTTATAAAATGTTCTCAGTTGGACATATTACGACCCCGCTGTATCACCCAAGGTAAAATGAACAAACTGAACGGTTTGTGGGTAATTTTAAAAGAGCTTTCCAAAAGAAAGTAATGAAAATATGGGCAAAGAAGCACTACAAAAATTCTTTGAAATATACCAGATAATGCGAAATGCACATACACTGGCAGAATTGATGTTCACTAGAAAAATTAAATTGGTGTTCAACAAGTTGTTACCAGGTAAAAAAGAAGAACAGATAAAAAAGACACATTTTTTTTTAAATGAGCAAAAAGTTTTTTAAAGATATGTAAAAATGGAAAAGAAATGTCAGAAGATGTCCTAATAATGTCACAAATTAGAAAAAATGATTTATATGGTAAAAGGGAAAAATTGAGACATTTCAATCAGTTAAATAAAAGACTAACTGAAGAAAAGCTCACAAAAAAGAAAGAACCTATGCAAGTTCTGTATGATATCTTTGATGTATCAACATCCCAATAATTCATTAACCGTATTTATGAGTACCAGAAAAAGAAAACATGCAGAATGACTAGTGGTTGAACCAAAATGAAAGAAATACAAAGTTAAGTATATGATGAACTCACCAGAAAGAGGAGGGCTGAATATTAAGAAATAAAATATTTAAGAAAATGAAAAATCTCCAAAGAGATGTTGTAGAGTAAATAAGACACTACCCGGTAACACAAATGAACTAGGCAAAACACCTTAAATAAAGAACTAAAACAGAGTTCCAACAGAGTTCTGATAGGATGTTCATTAGAGTACTGTTGAAATCAGTTGAGACATAATTTTATAATCATTAGCTGTGAGTTATAATGTAACAATAGATGAAATAATGTTTGGATTTCAGAATGTGATATACAAGAAAGCATCAATTGAAAATGGTGTAGTAACAGACTTTTTGAATGATACAGGAGAATAATTTTACAATGAATTAGTAGAGCTATTTACTCAGTGTATATGGAAAAGAAGGATAATTCAAAACTTCAGTCTAGGAACAATAATTGTATGTAGTAAGAAAGGATATTATAAAGGCTTTGCAGTTTCAGGCCTATCACATGACTATCAAGCATATATAAATTATTCTCAAAAGTGCTAACGGACTATCAAATACCTTAAATGAAAATCAACCACAAGAACAGGTATCTCAGGTTTCTTAAAATGCAAAGGAGGATCTGCAATGTAATTGACCCTGATATGGTGGTTCAAATTCAGTCACTTTCTCATCAATGGAATATGGCTTTCCTCTGTCTTTTCTACAAATATTATCATGGCTTCTGCTCTGATAAGCTTCTTTCCCTGGTGCCCCAACTATATGAATTTACTTGTGCTACTAGATTGGCAACTAGGTCCCACTCTTTTACAGCCAAAAGTAACCATAATTTCTACTTTATCAGTTTCTTCTTTCACACTTCCTGCCTGTGGAACTCCCTACCATATACTTGCTTCCCTAATAGCTACAATCTTCAAAGGTTTAAGTGCATTAAGTTTATTGCCATCTTTTATCTTCTTGGTTTCCAACTTTCTGTTGTTCTATAGAGTGTTTCATTAAGACGGATCGAAGTTAGCAGTAAATAAAACAGTGTTGTTGGTAAAATTTTATTAATTCCACTATTGGATCATATTATTTGAGCCATGGCAATTATGTGTAAAAAATAATATTTGCCCAAATGTCTGCCAAGGCTTAAGCAGCACACCTCTAATTGACGGTCAAGATTTTTAATGACATCTCTGCATTGTTGCTTGTTGATCTCACCAATATGCTTTATTATCTCATTCTTTAGCTGTTGAATTGTTGTTGGCTTGTTGGCACAGATTTTACTTTTGAGATCACCCTGAAGGAAGAAATCTAAAGATGTCAAGTTGCACGAACATGGTTGCTAATTGACATCATTGTTTTGACAGATTATGCAACCTGAGAACTTCTCATTCAATAAAGCCATTATTGCATCGGCTGTGGGGCATGTGGCGCCATCCTGTTGGAACCACAAATTTTCAACATCTATCGCATTCAATTCAGGCTATAATTGCCATGACTCAAATAACATGATCCAATAGTGAAATCAATAAAATTTCACCAATAACATTGTTTTATTTACTGCTAACTTCAATCCATCTTAATGGCACACTGTTTATCTTCTACATCCCTGGGAATGTGTTTCCTTCTTTTTTTTTCTTTCCTTTTCTCTCACTGAAACCCACTGTGCACCAGTGTTGGTATTGCCTTGCTTGGGGTGAAACGATTATAAAAAAGAGATTTATTGGATGAACTATAAGAAATGCTAAATATCATCAATAGATTTAAAAACAAACAGAAACAAACAAATGTATTGGTCAACTGCAATGTTCTAAAAAAGACCATAAGGCTAAAAGATGAAAAACTGAAAGAAGTCCAGGAATAAATTTACTTAGGATAGGTAATAATATTAAGGAAATATTATGGAAAGGAAATAAATGATGTAAAATGATGTAAAACATCAACTCACGTTTATGCAAAACAAAAGAAAATAGATTTTTTTAATTGAATTTTTGAACAATTTTTAAACAACAATTTTTTATATAATTATTAGATATCATTTAATAAAATAGAGATATATTGAAAATTACCCTGTCAATATGCTTAAAATGTAAAAAAATATAATGAATGCATAATTAATACTAGTCATGATGTACAAGTGTGAAACATGGAAACTAATAAATTCAACTTTATTTAGTCTCTGATCTTTTTTCATTGAATTAATCTTCTATTTCACTTTTATGAAATTTACTATCTATACATTCAATGGGGTGAGAAGAAAATGAGTGCAGGAAGACAATGTTGTGTCAGTTTTTCAAATTCTGTGGGATGACTTCTAGATTTAAAAAAAATAATTTCAAATTCTGACTTTTAATGAATCATCATAAATGAAGAGCATTTGAACCAAATACGGTTTGCTGAAAACATTTTACTAATATCAGATGAATTATAAGAAATACTAAAAATATCTCAATAGAGAAAGTTTCAAGGTTGGCTTAAAAATAAACAGAAATAAAACAAAAGTAATATTTAAATGTAATGTTTTAAAAAGAACCATAAGAGTAGCAGATGATTAAAATGCAAAGTATACAGTGCATAAGAGTGAAAAATACAAAAAAATAACAAAATCATTTAAAAGCAGACAATATGAGGAAAAATACTTGAGATTAGATGAAGAGATAAAAAGAGTTTAGTATGGATCATAGAAGAAGGCAAAATAAATATCATAGAAAAATGAAGCAACAAAAATAGAAAGTAAGAAGAAAGGATAGCAGGTGGAGCAAAAGATTACTTGACTGGTACCTAATTGATAGTTAACATATGAAAAAAAAAACAAAACATAGAAAAATGAGATTGAGAAGTAAAACATGGTAGAGAATAGCACCATCACAGTCATCATAAGACTTGAGAAAAGCTTTGTCTAGCTGGCAACTCACAATGGATGGGGGATTATATATCTACGAACATCATAGCCCGGCGTTGCCAGTGCAACTCAGAACATTTTTTAATAAGATGACTAATGCAGTGTGTTGCAATTTCTGAGAACTTGTAGTCGTCGCCTCACTTTAAAACTCAGTTATATAAAAAAATAATTATATAAAAAATTGTTGCTTAAAAATTGTTCAAAAATTCAATAAAAAAAATCTATTTTCTTTTGTTTTGCATAAAAGTGAGTTGATGTTTTGTGTGACATTGTAAATAACTTTGCATTTGTTTTTGTTTCAAAATTATGGGGGAATATATTTACATTTTTTGTTGACTCAATGAATTTCAGAAATTTTCGAAGAATATTTAAAAATGTAGATATTTAATTTTAGAGGAAAAAGTTACATTAATGCCACACGAATTACAGACAGTTGATTTCCTGCATGATATATTTAGTGAAAAAAAGCTTTATTTTTTTAAAATTTTATTTTCTGAAGTATGAAATATTAAATCTAAAAAAAAACTTAAATAATTAAATTGTTTCAAAATTATGGGGGAAAATATTTACATTTTTTGTTGACTAAATGAATTTTAGAAATTTCCAAAGAATATTTAAAAATGTAGACATTTAAGTTTAAAGGAAAAAGTTACATTAATGCCACACAAATTATAGACAGTTGATTTCCTGCATGAAATATTTAGCGAAAATAAAGCTTTATTTTTTTTTAAATTTTATTTTCTGAAGTATGAAATATTAAATTTGAAAAAAAAAAGATTTAAATAGTTAAATTAACCACTGGCACTTTTTTATGTATATTTTATTTTTGTTTGAAAAAACACTTTTTTGTTTTAAATATTTCTTTTGTTTCAAAATTACACTGAAAAATATTCACATTTTTTTGTTGACCAAATGAATTTTGAAAACATTGGAATAAAAATTAAATATAAAGGCTCATTTTTTTTTTTAGTAGCATTTGACACATATGATTTGATTTCTGTGACATAATCTAGCAATCATCTTAGATCTTAGATGTTTTACGGAGCAAATGTAAACAATCGGCTCCATTGGCCAAAAAGTGCAAAAGGGAAAAACTCAAAAAGTATGTGCTGACCTGGCTTCCCTGTAGATATGTGTCCCTAGAAAGTTTGTAGTTATTCATAGATTACAGTCACACACAAACTCATAGATTGCCTTTTATATATATAGATAATGATCTATGCACACAATATGCACATGTTTATCTTTTCAAAAGTAAGTCTCTGATTGAACTGAGAAAATTGTTTTACAAACTCCTTGATGTCACAAAGTTGTTTATGAGGAAACTGTGAATAGCTTTTTATTAATGTTATTGTTACTTTTTATCATAATATCCTCTGTTGAATTTAATATTTCCCAACAAAGTAAGCACTGTGAAATCAGAAGAAACAATGGAGTCAACAATGAACTAGTTTTTAAATTCACATTGCCTACTTTAATGTAAAAAAAGCTACAATAAAAAACAACAAGTTGAAAAATCTAGGAAAAAATTACTAATGAAAATAACTTCATTCAGATAAGAAAATTATAAATTTAAGTTATGTTTGGTACAATTCTAGAAGAGTAGTCATTCTCTAATATCACTTTCTAGCCCAATTCTGACCAACAGGAATTCAGAGAATGAATTGTTGAAAAGGCTATTAATAAAATAATGTGAAAACAAACATTCATTTACATTAGAATACATACCCATATATCAATATACAATTAGAATCATTGTGTCTATGCATCAAACAGTGGGACATACTGTATCTCAGAGCTGATGTGTACTCCCCTCTCTCCATGAACTTATCAATATTTGCTTTTTTTCTGCCTACAATTATATATGTTAAAACTAAAGTTAACACAACTGAATATTAAAGAATGCCAAATTCTTGTGTATTTCAACATCATTCCGAGGTTTTTTTTTTCATCCAAATCAGTGAATTTTTTGCTCATACTGTCACAAAAAAAGCAATATATAAAATTCACTATTTTTTCCATAATGTTGAATGTGTCAAAATAATACAACTTTTAACAAGAAAAATCTCAAGTTAATGCTAAAAATTGCCACAAAACATTGTTGAATTATTTAAGATGGAATGATTTATTATGACAGGTCTCTAATTTATATTTAGATACATTGTATTTTCGATTTTTCTCATTGAATTGTTCACCTATATTGAATATGATCTATTATTGTACTTAATTATGTTACAAGAAAATTTGTATTATATCTGAATACTTATGAAAACTGAAATATAGTAGAGTAGAGGACTTTGTATCATAGATGGTGGGGTGGGGGGTGCACAAGATTCTTGCACTGGCTCTTCTGTATACCCACGTATTTTGTATATACCTCTACTTTCTTATTGATAGTGCGTACATTTTGCTAGTTCTATTTTTATTTTGTTCTATTTTCTGTTGAATATGGGGGAGGGGCAAGTTGAGTTATACATGACTCATGTCCAAGTTTTGATGTAATCAGTCATAGTTTTTAAAAAGAAGCATTAAAGCAGAGATGTCTTTTGATTAATATGACTTGAAGGAACACATTGCATTCTTGATTCTAATCTTTAAAAACAAAAGAAACTTTGTATGAGTGTTTACGTTTTTAGCCAAAAATATTTGAATTAAAAAATTCCATTTGGAAACCAGTTTCCTTGGTTTTCCTGCTTTTATTACAACATTTCAGTTAGACATAGATATTAACAGCCGTGCATATAGAAACTGCTAATTAGAAAAGAACATGTTAGTTTTAAGACAATCGAAAAAAGTAAAACATTTTTTTATCAGTTGTTATTATTACACATAAATTAATTTGAATCATTTCCCTTTACATTAGATTCTTTTATCTTAAATTTCCAGCTGAGCTCAGATATGAATATGTGGAATCCAGAAAATAATTTTAGATTGTAAGAATTTTTCCGAGATAATAATGGTTTGCAGATGCAAATCCTACAGATTAACCCATAACTGAGAGGAGACACGATGGATTCATATGTTTCCCAACATTATTTTCATGTAAGTGAATATAAGGGAGCCAACTTGGCTCTCCTTTTACATAATCTGTATATCCAAGCTTAAAGTACTTAGCATTCCCAAGTGATCACCAATCTAGATACTGACCAGGCTCAACATTGCTTGACTATAGTGTTCATACAAAAACTGATGTTGTATGCAAAGGATTATTTACTTGCATGAATAATAGCTTCTTGATTGAGACTTATACACACAAAAAAAATGTTTTACTCAGAAATTTACAATAATTCATTGCATTTATCTAAATGTGATTATCAAATATGAAGAGAGCTGTTATTTTACTGTCTAAAATACTAAATCAAAACATTACCTCAACTAACCATGTTGTCTTCAAAGCTGGGTAACTTGAGTATCAGTTTTCATGTACTACTTCAAATGATTTACACCTTTCTCTTCATGATACTTACATAAAAGTTAGTCAGTTGAATGTTTTCATGTCCTTAGTCAATGTTCTTAATATTTTGCCATTACTCTCCCCATAATTTTTTTCTCCCCACAGTGTGTCATGATTCATTTTCGTCTTTTATATTTTAAATGTGAAAAATTGAATTAAAAAAATCTCAGTTGACCCTGATGATTAATAAAGATGGAAACTGGTCGGTCATTTTTCATATTTTTTATTTTTTATAACATCTATTATAGGTTTACCATCTATAAATGCCTGTAAGTATAAAATTGATTTTATTTGTTGCCAATATATATATTGTTTTGAGAGGCTGCTCTGATCAACAGTTGAATAATATTGGGTTTTTTCTAGTGCCATGTTGCGCATGGATGGGTGTCTGTGCAAGAGCTTCTGGTAGGCAACCCTGAGGCCATATTATGCTGCAGTCTGCGCCAGTTTCCTTCCTGCACATGTTGCATATGGTGACCAACTAATACTACTACTCTAGGCCTCTCCTTTAATAAAAATCTCTAACTATGATGCCATACAGTCAAAAAACAAAACTAAACCAGCAAAACAAAAAAACACCTAAACCCATCAACTTCCCTTTCTCAAACATACAAGGTATCCATACCAACTTATGCAGTGTTGAATCCTTCCTCCAAGTAAACTTGCCTGACATCTTAGCCCTCTGTGAAACTAACCTATCCCCTTCTCTGAGTTCTACATTCCTGGTTACCTTTTCCTCTTTATGCATGGACTTGGTGTTTATGTCAGCGAACACCTCCCTCTAGCTAGAGTGATCTCTCTTGAATCTCCAGATCATCCTTACATGTGTCTCTGTCTCTATCTATTAAGCTCAGTTAGCATTCTTTTTTTCTCTACCGCTTTTCTTTCTCTCTTGAGTGTTCCGTACTTGACAGCATCTCGAACAATATTGATAAGACCATTTCTTCTCATCTGTTCACCCATATCTTTGTCTTTGAAGACTTTAATGCTCATCATGGCTGGAAAGCTCAGTCAGATTTTGCTGGACTATATACTATGAACTTTTCAATCACTCAATCCCTTACTCAAGGAGTGGGTTTCCCCATGTGTTTCTCTTACAACCCTAATGGACCTGACTCACTGCTAGATCTCTGTTTCACTTCCATTCCTGACTTTTGCAATGTCAAGCAGCATTGTTTTCTTGGAAACTCTGACCATGCAGTGGTTTCCATTAATATCTCCTTCCACATCCCCTCCTCCCAGGAACTTCAGAGCAGCAGAATATTTTACTGCTACCAAAGAACAGATTGGGACTCGTTCCGTGATTTCCTGTGATGTCCCATGGACCAAAGTTTTTAGTCTTCTCATTGAAAACTCTGCATCTGAGGTTTCCTCTCAGCTAAAGCTAGCATCAATTCTTTCATCCCAGCCAGAAAGTTGCAACTTAAACCCTATTCTTGCCCCTGGTTGCTTGTTCACTATCACCTACAGTAATCACTTATTCTGGCTTTATCAAAGCCACACATCTGGCCATAATAGGTGCCTTTTTGCCTCTACTCATAATGAATGTAAGATGATCCTTAATGATGCTAAGCTGCTGTTTGCTGACAGAATGAAGCAGTGTATAGCATGTTGTAAGTTTGGCTCCAAAGACTACTGGTGGCTCTGTAAATGTCTACTAAATAACAGTAAGCTCTCAATCTTTCTTTTAATCAATGAATTTGAAGTCCTCATATCTTTGGTGGACAAGGCTGAGTGCTTTGCTTGCAGATTCTCTAACAACTTGACATTGGATTCATCTGGGATATCCATACCCGACTTCCCACCTAGAACTGAGGCTCAACTGAGTGACATTCACATTACCTCCTCGCTGGTCTCTAACATAATTTCAAAGCTTGACACCCATAAAGTGAGTGAAGTGATGGAATCCCAATCATTGTCCTGAAGAAATGTGCCCCTGAACACTCCTCTGTCCTCCCCAAACTCTATAACTACTGCCTCTCTGCTTCTTGCTTGCTGAAAGTTCTCCTCTAATTATAGCCTTATCAGCCTTCTATCAATTTTTGGAAAAGTATTTGAGGCTATTATCAATGCTGAAGTGGTTCAACATCTCACAGCCCATGGCCTCTTCTCCAATAAATAGTATTGTTTCTGCTTCACCAGATCTACTGCTGATATGCTAATGAGTATCATTGAGTATATATATATACCAGGCTCTTGATAAGAACAGCAAAGCTCGAGCTGTTGCCCTGGATATTTCCAAAATGTTTGACAGAGTCTGGGATGCTGGCCTTCTATACAAGCTATGGGGCTATGGCATAATTGGACGATTGTTTGATCTAATACAATCATTTCTTTCAAATTGTGTAATGAAGGTAGTATTGAATGGACATGCCACCAGATATGATCATACGAATGTAGGTGTCCCTCAAAGCTCTATTCTAGGTCCTATCCTTTTTCTGATCTTCATCAATGATCTTCCTAATGTAATCAGATCCCAAGACCTGATATATATACATTATATTTGGAAATGATATACTGTGATTATTGTATCTAAGAAAAATCCTGTATATATTCCCTACTTAATCTTTTCTTTCATCTTCTTTGCCAGAGTCCTGGCATTGAGTTAATGACAGAATATTTGTCCTTATTGCAATCTTTATTAGAGGCAGAGAAATTTACCTCTACCATTAAAAAAAATAGTTTTTACAATAAAATAGTAGATAGACTGAACTATCGCCCGGTTCACACTCCACCCACATCTATTGAACAGGTATAGAGGCTCATCCCTTGTTCCCTGTTTAGGATGTGGTTTCTGGCTTTCTCTTTTTCCAATTTTTTCACTTTTTCTTATTTTTTTTTTTCAATTGGAGTAGATTGACTGAACTATCGCCCGGTTCACACTCCACCCACGTCTATTGAACAGGTGTAGAGGCTCATCCCTTGTTCCCTGTTTAGGATGTGGTTTCCAGCTTTCTCTTTTCCAATCTCTTCACTCTTACGTAGCACCCTGCACACCAGTGGCCTTACTGCCTTGCCCGGGGTGATATGATTAAAAAAATAAATAAATAAAAATAAAATAAAATAAAATCTGCAATTGCTACATTCACATTCCTTTCTTATGTATATTTATGCATGTGCATAGGAGTTTACTTTAATTTTATTGAATCTTTAGCCAGGTAAATTTAGAAAAATTACAATGTTTTGTGCTAAGAATCAATAAGGCTTGCTAGTGATTAGAAAAGGAAATGGAAATTATACTAATATGAGTGCAACCCTGCTGTCAAAAATGACGGCAAAATATTTGAGAGGATTATTAGCTGTTTCCTCACAGGTCATCTCCCTGAGTATGACAGGAGGATAAATATATATTCTTCACTATGCAACAACATAGTTATTACAAAAAATAAAATAATAAGGCTATATTTAATAGCAAACACACAGGAAAAGCTTTAATAACTGATAGAAAAGTTTACTGAGCCGACACTGCCTTGCTATTGTCTCTCTCTCTATGGGCATGATACGAAGGAAAGGTTGCAGAAATAACCTATTTCCAAATGAAAAATATTCAAAAGTTCCCCAATATATATATAGTCATCCACAGACATCTGTTTCACTGTATCACAGCTCATCAATACGGTTAGACATCCGATTGCTTTTAGCCAAGATTGAAACCTGTCCGAATTGACATCAGTCGGCGATTCTACCTCTGAGCTATATATATATATATATATATATATATATATATTATTATTATTATTATGTTAGAACATGTGCAAACTACAAACTACTATAAAATGTACAATTTTGTAGTAGTTTGTAGTTTGCACATATTTTAACATAATAATTAATAATAAATATTCATTGCTCTATTTTTATATTGAGCACTGTTTTAATTTAATGTTTTGAACATTGCAATTATTTTCTTCATTCTTATTCATTTGAATATATATTCACACACACACAATGGTCTTTATTATAATAGAGTGGATATTTTTATCTCACTGTATTTAATCTAATTCTGTACTTGTCAATATTTACATTTGTATTTAATTTCTATCCAGTTCTGTACTTGGTTCCAATATTCCATTATTTCAATCCCAACAAACAATACCTCTGCATTAATCAACTCAATATAAGGATGCAGCTTTTTTTCAATTTCATTTTAAATCTGTTTCCCATACTACTGAGCCATTTCTAAGCATGCTTTTTTTAGTTCATTTGTTTTTTCCGTCATCTGGGTTTTTCCTCTCAAGTAATTGTGATTTTTAGAATTGACATTCAGCCACATGTGCATTCTCCTCTTAGTAAGTTTAATTACTGTGTGCATATGTACGCATCGACCAGCCACATTGCAATATGGGCTAGTCAATGAGATATAAATTGCCCATTTTCACAAAAACTGTAGCCAACTACCTGATGATTGTGCAAAAATGCATGAAACTTTTAGCTGTGGTCAGCCATTGCTCTCTGTCACACACATATGCACACACATATATATATATACACATATACATATGTATTAATTTTGAAATGACATGAAAATACAAATTGACACATAAAGATGCAATATTTTTTTAAAATCCACATGATATATGAAGACATGATGTTTGAGAAATATGTGAACTGGCATAGCACAAAACAAAACTTTTTGATAATGGCTTATAAAAAGTGAAAAGTACTCAGACATTGGATAATGTCTGCTTAAACTTTCACTGGAAATTAGAAAACTGGTCCAAAATCTAAACTTATTTATAAATGGAACTTTGTGTATGTATCTGTATGTGTGTGTGTCCATTACCTATAGACTCCAAAATGGCTGAACCGATTTTCTTGAAAATTTACACAGTTGTACTATAAGTGTCTGCAAGTGTTCTTAGCTAGGTTTTGTGTTGAGGTATCCCCGATAAATATCGAAAATCGATAACCGGAAAAATCAGGTTATAGAAGGAGTGGTTCAATTTTAATCAAATTTGATACACTCATAGACAAAGACATAAGAAATGATATTCAGAAGTTTCAAGGTTGCAGTTCTTACAATAGTGCAGAAAATCGATAATATATATATATATATATATATATAAAAGGTAAGATGTTTGTGTGTGTGTCTGTTTATCTGTCTGTATGTCCTTTATACAAATTTTTATCTGATTCTCACCAAACTTCACACAAATATTCTTTAGGCTGAGTCTGAGCTCCAGGACCATGGATTAGTTTTAAAGCTTTTATTACACCTAAGTAACGCTTGGCTATACTGTTAGTATAGATATAACAAAACAAATAAGCAAAAAATCCTTAACAAAGAACTTTGGATGGTCTTTAACCAAACTTATATATGCACATTAAATACACACATTCAAGTAGAATACCCAGCATGACTATTTAAGGGGGTGCTGAAAAGTTATCAGCTCAGCTATAATAGAATTTCAAATAAAAAAAATGTTGTTTATCATTTGGTTAGATTTTGGTAAGTGAGTTAGGCTGAGAACTTTTCCCCAACCCTCACAGAAGTGTGTGAATATTTGATACATTTAATATTCAGGATTAAATATATCTGTGTTTTACAACAGGAATATTTCTTATTGTATAAAGAGAAAATTTCTCAAGCATCATATTTCTGCTTGACAGGAAAATTTTACATTGTTTCTTTTTATTTTTTTAAAATTTAATTTTTCACTGTTTTAAAAAAATAATACAAAAACATTAAAGTGAGTTGGTAACTTATGAAGATCTCTCCACTTCCTTCTCTTATCAAAGCAGCAGTTTCTTCGTTCTTATTCATTTAGCGTCTGTCTTTCTCACACGAAAATGATAACAGGGTGAAATTTAATCAAACGATAAGAGAATACTTAATCAAAATTATTGAGCTAATGTTAAATAATTTTCTTTTTATTATTTTTATTTTTACTTACTTTGGTTCATGAGTGTATAAGTATTAGACATTTAAAAAAAATCAAAAACAATTATACTATAGTGAGAATGACTAAGATACTATTATGAAAATGTAAAAATATACTATAGTGAAAATAATCCAAAATGAAATGTTGGTTTTGGTTTTGCATATAACATTTTTATCATAAACTTAGATAAATATATAGATCTTGCACATGCATTTCATTTATACATTTATATAATGACGGATTCAAGTTTTGTCTAAAAAAAACAAAAACAAATATGCTTAATGTATAATAAGAAATACAATGATAATATTTCAAATGAAAAAAGTAATACTACTGATTAATTAATAAGGTCATGAACTAAAAATAAAACATTTTTTCATTTTGGGGAAGTTTTTTAGGCAACCTCAAAATTCCATTTTCCTATAATTTATTTTATCCTTTTCAGGAAAAGAAAAACTATCTTAGGGCCTTTTGCAGTCTTTCAAGAAATTGTTGAACCTGGTATATCAGCAGGTAGCATAACATTTATTGATGTGGAAAATGGAATTGGTGAAACCAAGTTCAAATTTCAGCCTAGTTTGTTGCATTTACTTTATAAATGCCCTTGCGAAAGGCATGAGTTCATTTTTTCTTCTCTAGCTATAGACTAAAATAACAGGAGAGACTGTACTCTCTAGCCTTGGGTGGCAACTCATCTAAAAGAAGAAAAACTCAATTCCAAATTGTGAAGGCAACAGGAAAAAACTCCACTATAATTGTTACAGTAATTTACATATAATAAAGAAAAGGAATCTGTGGAGAGCCACGATTGATTACCTCCCGAAAAAACAGAATATTTTTAAAATGAGGACATAATTAAGATCTTGTTTTTTTCTCATTACAGCCCACTGACTTTTCCCTTACTCCACTATTACTCTTCTACAAATATTTCTTTTACTAATAAATCAAATACTCTTTGTTAGAAATTTTATAAAGAGATTGTCAAGGTTGGAAATTAAGGCAAACATTGCCAAAGGAATAGGTGTATAATTTTTAACATCTTAATCAATGATTTTATTTTATTGTTGCGACAAAAACAGAAAGGGTTGTAAGACAAGGATGTACCTTCTCTCCGGACTTATTATATCTTTACAGTGAGGGGATTTTGAGAAAAGTAGAAATCCTTTCAGGATTTTATTATAGCTACAATCTTAACAGAATAAGATATGCAGATGACACAGTGTTGATAGCAGACACAGAAAGGAAACTAGGAGAACTCCTACAGAAGGTAGTGAAGGAAAGTGAGAAGAAAGGACGAAACATCAATTGCAAGAAGATGAAATGCATGGTTGTCAGCAAAAGGAACAGATCAACATACAAATTATAATTTAAAAATATCAAAATCAAACAAATACAAAAGTTTAAATATTTGGGAAGTGTTTTAACAGAGAATGAAAAGTGCGACACTAAAATTTGGGTTTGCAAAAGGTGCCTTCTAAAAGCTAAGCAAAGTATTAAAAATAAAAAAAAATGTTGTTAGAAACAAAGAAAGGTTTAATAACATCAGCAATCAAGAAAAGAGTACTGAACTGTTATGTAATATCAGTTATCCTATATAACTGTGAATGCTGAACAATCTCCTCACAGATGAAGCAACAGAAATGTGGTTCTACAAAAAGAATGCTGAAAATATCACAGATCAAACATTTGAGCAATGACAAAGTTTTACAGAAAATGGAAAAGAAAGGAAACTTATACTTAGCATCAGAAAGAGATATTTTAATGTTTTTATGAGGAAAGAGGGCTTGGAAAATTTGATACTCACAGTAGAGATTAAAGACAAGAGTGACAGAAGAAAATGACATATAACCTGTGGCAGCTTGAATAAATGGATGTCAGAACAAGGTTTAAGATAAATAACAAAAAGACAAAATTTATTAAGAGCTACATGAGGAACAGAGGACATGAGGAACCATGATTGTCAACATAGAATAAAAAGAATTTGATAGCATTTAGTGATTTTAACATCTTTTGGAATTAGATCCAAGAATTAAAGACATTATCAAAAATACTCATAACACCTGCATTAGAAAAGAATAAACAAACGAGCATCAGAAGTGATCTTTCTAAAATGTGTGTTTTTGTAACTAGGCAAGATAGGGTAAGGCAGGTCCTTAGTTGCCTCCTGTTGACCATAGGAACAGGATTTGTCTCAATTGTTCTTTTCTGTTCACTCAAAAACAAATTATTGTAACTATCAGCTGGCTTTTAATATAAACACCAACTAATAAACGAAAATAAACCAAATATTTATTTTGGTAATAAACATTATAATCCTGAAACTAAATCAAATTACTAAACTTAGATTAAATTAGTTTTCTGTATTCATATCAATGAGAAAAGTGGATCTACCTCAACCTGTTCATGTCTATCTATCTATCTATCTATAATGTGGGGAGCAGAAGGTTTTAACCTAACACTTTGAAAAATCCAAACTTTTTACAATCTCTTCTGTTTATCTATTGTATTTCAATTTCTACTCATAATTTTTATCTAATTTTAAAGATTTTATTTTACCGTTTATGCCTTCAGTGTCATTTATCAAAATTTTGAATGTTGATTTTCAATGTAGACAGACATTTGAACGCATGATGCCACACAATCTTCCTATACCAGTCAGGATATTTGTACACTTTTAATACTTACAGGATAATAACTGAATAATGCCCAAAACAGTACAAAAGTTCAAAATATAAGGGAAAACAGATTCTACAGCAGTATGAATAAATAATATGTTGTCTACATATTCATGGGGGTACAATTAATGGTATGATTTTCAGGCACTTTCCATTGGTGACACATGCTAGGATCACCTCCTCTAGATTGATAACATCAAAATGTCACCTTCCTGACAATTCAACCAAGGTGAAATTCAAACATGGGCTTCATGGTTAGAAAGCAAAAGTTTTAACCACTCAGCCATGCGCCCATCACTTATATATATATATATATATATATATATTTTACACTCTCACACCCTAATTGAGCACGCTGAAAGAAAGGTAGACTTTAAAAAACAGTAGCTACTTTGGCATCTACGCATTGTTCATTCAGCAATGAATTAGAACACTCTCAGCTATTGGGCTTGTATAATAATAATATACACGCTAAAAAGTCTGCCTCCTTCTACCAAGCACCTGTAGCTCAGGGGTAGAATCGCCGACTGACGCCAATTTGGTCGGGTTTCAATCCTGGGTAAAAAGCAATTGGCTGTCTAACCGTACTGATGAGCTGTGATACAGCAAAACAGATCTGTCTGCGGATGACTATATATATAATTAAATAAAAATCCAAAAATGTATTATTAAAAATATTTTAAAATCTGGTTGATATTCTTAAATAATATATAATTTTTTAAATATATTTTATTTTTACATAAAATAAAAAATTTATCTAATGTAATAAATGATATGAACACATTTTACTGTGCAAGCTAGAAGACATCATAAACATGTTTAAAAAAACAGGGCATCTATTCAAACATGGATATCGGCTAAAAATAATGTTATCGATTTTAAGGTCATAAAATAAAAATGTCAGGTTAAAAATAAATCCATTAAGTTTTTCAAAAATTAAAGAGTGGGAATAGGGTGAAAAATTACCCATATTTGTACAATCATTTCCATTTTAAATAATATTATTATACTAATCATTTTTTAAATATTGAGCAAATGTTTTTTCTCATTTATGGTCTTTGTCATTAAATAAATACTCAGTAATCTATTTTCATTTAAAAACATTTTCAGCTTTTCAAACAAATACAAAATAATCCATATCCCAGAATATTAAATTATTTAACAAACTCATAGAAAAAAGTATGTTATGATGAGGTAGTCAATCAGCCTTTGTCTGTGAGTTGTAGATTTAAAGAAAAATTAAGTCTACTTTAATAAACACATGTCCATTGTTCACTATGCTAGATATCAACAACAACATGGCAAAAGTGAAGTAGTTGTGTTTGGATTTCAAAAACAACTAATTTTGGAAAAGCAGTTAAGATTTTTCATTATATAAGTCAACTGTATATTATGAAAAAATATGGTGAGACAAAAATCATTGCAATTTTCTTGGAATGGGCCATAAGCCTAAAACTCTTTAAGATTGCTAAAAAAGATTGTGAATGCAAGAAGAACCCCATAGTTATCAAATAATAATGGGGAAGGCATTTTTCAGTGTGCCCACGTCACTACCAAATGTGACACATGGTCAAGGTTTAAAATAGGTTTCAATGGCGATACCATAGAAAAATTACGCAAGTCCCCTTAGAACTTTTCCTTTTCAGAATACCTTAGGCACCAGGCAATAAACGTAGCCCACCCCCAAAAGAGATATACTTCCTTAGGGAAGACACCCTGAGTCCTGGGCTTAATACTTTTTCAAATTTTCACAAATAGCCTTTTGCCTACATTAGGTCAAATAATATACATTGTGCGATGGGTAAATTGTCGCCAGTTTATATTTTTAATTTTGTTTATGGATGTTATTTGTTTTCGTCAACTGCACAGTATATCAATTGGGAACCATCTGTGAGAAAAAGAGCATGTGATGCAATTCACTCCATCAGAAATTTGGAAATGGCATGCTGTACTACTTGGCATTTGTACAGGAAGCTTCAATATGAACATTTTTTAATGTTTTGATGTTAATCTGAGGATAGTGCAGAAGATTCTGAAAGAGTTGGATGATATATCCAGTCAAATCATGATTTTTGGAGTGATCACAAGTGATGGTAACATTATGCCTCCATTCATCTTCCCACAGAGTCTATGACTCAACATGGAAGCCTATATCAATTGCCTTGAGAAGGTAGTGCTGCTCTGGGTCAAGAGGGTAAATGTTAAAAGACTATGTCTGGTAATAGAACTCTGCACCATATAAGCAGGAAAACTCTGTCATGATGGTTCTCAACTTACAGATGGTTCCCAACTTACCCTACTATGAACTAGGAACAGTATGAAAGTGGCAATCTCATTATTTGGGTGGTGGGGTAGTGGAAATGGAATGAACTTTTGAATATCATCAGAACCATGGGAAAAGGAAAGTACTGTGGTTTTTTTAATTTTTAAGAAAAATGTTGAAGAGTTTGTCAGTTATGCTTTTTTTTTAAAAAATGTCTATAATTTTTACAAGGTATTTCTAAAGTAACCTGAGTAGAAAATTTATAATGTCTGTAAAAAAAAAAGTCATTGTTTATTAAAATTTTCATATTACTTTAAAGTGGTAAATTAATATTGCATTGTAGTTGGTCCACATATTTTTATAATCTTGTAGTAAATAAACAATCTAGCAATTAAAAATAGTATGTAACAATTTTGTCATTAAAATTCTAAACATATTGTTTTAAGACAATCAATTAGGCATCACCAAAAAGTATACATTTTTTTCTGAAATGAAAGCAAAAAATGTTTTAAAATATTTGCAAAAAACAAGGAATAATCTGATTTAAATGTTAATACCAAAGTTTTCTAATAAAATAACCGCAGTATACAATTCCTTTCTGTTTGAATTGGATAATTCTGAAATTAATAAAATTATTTTTTTAAGTGTTTCTTTTTTTAAAAAAATTTGTAAAAATATTTTGCATTTAATTTTATGAAATCTTGAAAAATTCTTTTGTATAGAGCATAAATATTATTTAGGTATAAAAATAAGTTCTTGGAGAATTTAAATCACAAAATTTTTTCATTAGACTTAAAATTATGGACATAAAAATTTTTTTGATGAATATTAAATAATGAATTTTTACATGAATTATTTTCTTTTTTTTTAAATTTTAATTAGAATAATTTATAAACTTTTAAATTTCTGTATTAATTTGTAGTGGTCAAATGATATTATTAAATAAAAACTGTATTTATTAATCATAAATGGGAAAGCTTACTATGAACCCCACTATTTTATTTTGTAAATGTGCTGTTTTTTTAAAATATGGACATCCATACATGACATTATCAGAAAATAAGAGTGAAATGTTAAGATTATTGGTAATTTTCTAACATTTCCTTAACAAGTGTGTTCATAAGTAAGGCTATAAAGCCAAAGTAACTGAAATTCAATAAAATATTAGAATGTTTAAAATATTTAAAAAATTTTAATATTACAGTGTAGTTAAAAATTAAATAAAAAAGCATTTACAATGTATTCATCATGTAATTTTATTGCAATTATCACTGCTTACATAAATTTGACAAACATCAGGCCATCAATAAATGTGTTAATGCATCATAAAAGCATTCACCTCTGCATTAAAAATACTGTTTAAACTAAAAATAAGTAATATTTGTTTCAATTTGGATTAATTAAAATTTGCATCAGCTAATTTTTCTCAAATAATGTTTAAGAAACGTATATTTTAATTTTTCAAAGATTTTTCTAATAAAGAGATTTATATTAACAGATTTGCCAACATGGACAATTTTATCGGTTTTACTGATAAAATAAAAAACATTCCAATTTAAACCACATCTCTGTCTCTTCATCTGTAAGAAACTTGACTGATATGCACTGTCATATTAGAAATCAGATATTACATAGCATAGATAATTCATAGCAAACTGGGTAAGGAATATCAACCCCTCAAACTTTTTGTATGTGTGAAAACAGCAAAAACAATGGGGAGATGGAGGTGAAAATTTTGGATTTATCAACGTTGATTTTTATTGTGAATAAAAAAGACAAACAAACAGTTAGAAATTGGAAAAGGCTGGAATGTTGGCAGCAATTGGCAGGATCAGCACAAGCTGGGACATTGTTGGTGGTCAGCAGGAACGTCGTCAGCATCTGGCAGGAACAACACGAGGGGAAAGTAGTCAGCGTCTGGCAGGAATGTTGTTGGCATGTGGCATGAACAGCACAGGCTGGAACATCATCACCATCTAGCAAGAACAGTGCAGGCTGGAATGTCATCAGCATCTGGCAGGAACGGCACAAGCTGAAACATCATTGGTCAGCAGAAACAGCGCATATACAGATCAGGCTGGAAAGTCATTGTTGATCAACTGTTCTCAAGGTCTGGCAGGAATTGCACAGGCTGGAACGTTGAGGTTGAGTCTTGGCTGCAATGTACATAGTCTGAGGAAGATGAGTTCAGCTACGTCCTAGCATGCTGTGGGGCTGGCTCATGTTTTGCTTCCATTGCAGAATTTGATCGTGGTTAAACAGGATTGCTGCAAGTTAGCATGTGTGAAAACTACAGCAATTGGACTTGAACAGTCGTCATCTCCATTGCAGGATTGATCACAGGTAACGGAATCACAAGCATACTAGACCGTTCCACCTCCAAAGCAGAGTCAAATTTAAAGTAACACTGGCTGCTAACTAAAATGTATTTGTTCTAGGAATTGTGTACTCATAGTTGGAGATGACTGGAGAGGAGAAAGTGAGTACCTGAGAACAGATACTACATTTTGATCCTCCGGGCCAAGAAAGCCCATTTTCAGTGAAAGTGACACTGATAATAATGGTTCAGCTGTTAACAACATCTCCTAGCTGCTGATTTTTGCTGGTGCGGTCAAGGCTACTTCTTTCTTAAAAATCATAACAAGTGGGAGCAGTCGGCTGCAACAAACCAGCACATTTTTCTTTGTTTTTAAATGCATTTTTCTATCTCTTAGTACTTTGCTTAGTTTCTGAGATACAACTTTTGCTATTCCTATGTGTCTTTAGATTTTTGTGTCATGCCTTCCATCTGTTTCTGCACTAACCAAATCGTTCAATTGTCACACCAGCTTTTGACATTCCTGGTATGTAGCATGTAATTTGGTCTCTTTTTGCTGAAAACCATGCATTCCATCTTCTTACAATTAGCCTTGTGTGCATGACAACTGATGGTGTCTCGGCAATGACACAGGAGAAGAAGGGTGCTGCTTCATTGCTAGTGTATCATTGTGAGACTACTGGACACACTCAGCCCATCCACACTCTATATGTGACTTATTTTGCTGTACAAAAAGTTTATCCTACCACTGAAGGTGACTTTGATCCCTGAATTTGAATTTTGCTTGAATTTCATAGCTGTGTTATCATATCCTGTTATGGCAACAGAAAACAACTTTGAGTGAAATTAACAATAAGGATACTGCAATTGAGAGGCATTGAAAAAGAATACAGTGGAAGTAATATTTATAATGCACAGTGCTAAAGGTTAATCTGAATTGCTTTCCTTTACTACATTTTTTAACAGATTTTCAGCACAACGTTATATGTTGCTTAGGCTATGTCCACTTATGATAAATTCTGATCCATCTTTGCATCTTCTTGGGATCATCTGGCTGTACAGGTTAAATAAATCCAGTAAAAAATGCATCCTTTTGTGTATTCACTAAACTCGTTCTCTTGTTCCCAGTAGAGCTTATGGATTACTCAAATATATATTCTGTGTAAACAAAGCTTTTTTAATATCTGTGTTGTACCCTGTCAAATGCCTCTATGTAGTTTATGAAACACTTACAGATATTTCTGTTGTTCACTCTAACATTCTGATCATAAAAATTGCATTTTAAGACTTTTGATCAAAGCCACACTCTTCTGGCTCTATTTCTGCTCCCATTCCACCACCAACTCTATTTATTGAAATCATAATGATTAGCTATACGGCTCATCAAGCTGATTGCTTTATGGAGGTTTCATTGATCGGCAAATGGTTTCTTTAACAGCACTATTAAAAAAGATTTACTGATGTCCTCCAATATTACACCACTGTTGTATATTTCATTTATCTTTCTTTTTTTTTAATCATATCACCCCAAGCAAGGTGGTAATGCCACTGATGTGCAGGGGGCTACATAAGAGTAAAAAGAGTGGAAAAGAGAAAGCCGGAAACCACATCCTAAACAGGGAACAAGGGATGAGCCTCTTCACCTGTTCAATAGACGTGGGTGGAGAGTGGACCAGGCGATAATCTTTTCAGTAATATTGTCAGTTCTGATCTAACTTTGGATTTTAATAATACAGATCTTCCCATTGTTTTACCTAATATACGTGTCTCACATCTGTTGTCATGGAAGAGCTCTCTGATGTGTCCATTCCATCTCTGTAGTATCTTTTCTTTTTCTATTATGATTGTCCTGTTTTTAGATTTTATTATGCATGCTACCAAAGAGCACATCTTACTGTTTCTTTCATCTTTTGATACATTCTTGTGTGTCTGTGTCATGCAGTTTTTCGATCTTTGCACACTTCTCACTGATCCATTCTTCTTTTGTTTGCTTGTAATTGTTTTTAATGTTTCATTTAACAACATATATTTCTACACTATTTCTTGCTGTTATCTGCTATCTCACTTTCATTATATAAAGGGAATTTCACCTCTCATCCACATTTTCAATCTCTCCTCTTGGATGACATCTTTTACTGTTTTCACTATTGTTTCCCTTAAAGCAGGGGCAGGCAACCTTTTTAGAGTGAGAGCCAGATGAGACATTTGGGAGCAGGCTGTGGGCTGGAGTGACAAATGAAACACCCTAAAGTCAATAATGCATATATATATATCCATCCAGGTAAAGAGGATCCAAAGTTTTACGCTTTTGAGTTCCCTGGCATTTAATTTGTAAATCATTTTCACAACCAACATCCAACATTGTCTGATGAAGAGATAGAAATCTCGAAACATAGAAATTTCTGTGTTGCAATGTACTTTAAATTCATAATTATATGATTATGAAAGTATAGATAGGTATGGATGGAATAAAATTCCGTATCCAAAAAAACACTATTCTTAAAAAAAATAAAAATATACACATATATATCTATATATAATGAAAATAAATTAGAGCATGTTCTTAACCAGAAACAATATAAACTAATATATAATTAGACAATGCATACATATGTAAGAATTTTATTAAAAAAAACTTATATATTTACTTAACCAAATGTATTGTATGCAAGAATTTTATAAAAAACATATAAATCAGTGAGACGGCTGGTACTGTTTACTAAGAAGAAAGGCTTTGATGTTCAGCTTGATGGAAGAGGTAGACAGCAGAAGAATGTCACAGAAGTGGCAATCTGAAAGTTGGAAGGGAAGGTGAGACTTTATGTATTTCATTTTGGAGAATAGCTGCTCGCAATAGTAGGTGCTGTCAAACATGGCAATGATGTGTTGAACATGTGCAAATGCATGTTGAAAAATTGTTAGAAAGGAGGAGGAGGTTGCAGAAGAAAGATAGCAGAGAAGAGGTGTGGAACTTTGTCTTCACTTCATTGTTGCACCGCAGGCGTCACCACAGAAAAGTCAAAGATGGGGGATTAAAAAGCTTAAAGTCCACAGCCAGTAAATTGACTTCTGCGAAACAGAAGGCAAATTCCTCTCGCAGAGAGGTGACAGCACTAATGCAAGTTCCCAGGTCCACGTCTTCAAGGGCACAAGTAGCAAGACAAGAAAAATGCGCAAATTGACCATTAGTCAACTGTGCCTTTCACAAACACAGCTTCACCTCAAAAACAGTGATGTGCACATGCCTATCTGTCATTATACTCTCTTTGCCTTGCAGCTTCATGTTGAGGTTGTTCATGTGTGTAGTGATGTTTATGAGCAAGGCCAGGTGAGTGAGCCATTGCGCGTCCAGAGAAGTGATCAGTATGGGGAAGTTTTTTGATGAAGGAAAGTGACAATCTCCTGCTGCAGGTCACACACATGGGATAGCATGGCTCCATGATTCAGCCAGCAGACCTCACAGAAGTAGAGCCGGTCTTTGTAATGCACATTCACCTTGGCCATCAGTACCTGGAACTGGCAGTGGTTGAATTTGCAAGAGAGGATGGCGTTGACAACTTTCACTATGACAGACGCAACATCGAGGTTGATAGAGTTGGCACAGAGCGACTCCTGATGAATGATGCACTGCACCTTGTGGATGGGCTGAGTGTGTCCAGTAGTCTCACAATGATACACTAGCAATGAAGCAGCACCCTTCTCCTGTGTCATCGCCGAGACACCATCAGTTGTCATGCACACAAGACAGGAGAGGTTCAAGGAGTGCTGTGTTTCACATTGAAGCATGGCATAAAAAGATGTCTTGCCCATTGGTGGTGCTACACAGTAGGACAAGCTGGAGGAATTCCTCACACAACTGAAGGTTATATTTAAATATGAAACAAAGTGTAATATATTACCTTGAACGGCAGGGTAATTGACAGATACATCCTGCCGTGGGTAAAGTCAACAAAGGTCAAGGGTAGTTGACAGATATATCTGGCCAAGGATGACATCAGCGGGATATAGATAAAAGTTAACCAGGGACAAAGGTGATTGACAGATACATCTGGCCATGAATGACATAAACAAAGTGACAACCCAAAAAAACAAAAATGCATGGGAGTTTTAGGACTAGATAAAATCTAGAATTTTTGGCTAAACAGACAGAGAACTTCTGCTGGCTTACAACACCTTAATGATTTCTTCATGTGCACATCTCTCTCCAGCTACCCTCCTGCTCCACACAAGTTTCACTGACAGAGAATAAAAATATAAGATTATATTTTTATATATAGATCTTCCTCATTGTTTTTCCAGATACAGCGATGGTATATAACTAAAGATTAATAAAAAAATTGCTAGCAATTGATTTTTCATTTGTTTCTTAAAACACATTTTAAATTTCTTTAAAATAGATTTAAGAAAAGAAAAATACATGTTGAAGTCAAATTTTCTTTGGCTTTTCAGTTCTTAATATGAAAGTAGTTGTCTCTACATCACAAGAACAAAAATGTAACTGTTTCAATAAAAACTGAAAATCTTTATTTTTAAGTAGTCTTTGATTTTATGGCATTCTATCTCCAACCCACCCTTTATATCTTTTGAACTTTCTTTTCACTACCAGTTCACAGGCATAAAAAAATTAGAATGAAAGAATTGACTCCAAAGTTTTGGACTTCTCACATAGGTGGGAAAAACTTTGGAATCACAAAAACTAAAGGAGAGTTTTAGGATTGCCTTGTTAATATCCAACAGTGTGACAGGCTGGACATTAGGCCATGACAGGCGAATCTGGTACTGCCTTAAAGTGTATCACTTTCAATTTCTAACTTCTTCCCAAATTTGGGTATGTTTTAGAATGTAGTAGTGAATTTCTAAATTCTTATAGTTAGGCTGTCATTTATTTTTTCATTTTCTAAATGTCCTCTCACAGGCTTTTTTCCATGTCCACAAACATCTTGGCTATTTTTCAAATCAGGTGTTAGTTATTACTTAGTTATTTACTGTGCACCAATGAATCCATTTTTTTTTTGTGTGTGTGTTCTTTATATGCTTCCAGTTCATACTTACAACCTATTTTGCTATCTTGTTCCCTTCCTACTTCTGTATTTTTCCCAATAATAATAGTAATAATAATAACTTTGGGATACAAACCATGGAGTCAGCAGAATGAAAAATCAAGCAATTCCAAGGAAATGTGTTTAGACATTCATGGGGCCTTTATGGCTGGAAATGGTAGGCAACTGTAGCAAATAACAGAAACCACATAAAAAGAGATAGCATGTGTAACTTGAAAAGAAAATAATGGCATAAGATATTGACATTCCATAGAACTTCAAACAAAAGGTTAGAAAGAAGGAGTAGATAGTTTCACCAATAGGAGTAGATAGATTCACCAATAGGAGTAGATAGATTCACCAATAGGAGTAGATAGATTCACCAATAGGAGTAGATAGATTCACCATTAGGAGTAGATAGATTCACCATTAGGAGTAGATAGATTCACCAATAGGAGTAGATAGATTCACCATTAGGAGTAGATAGATTCACCATTAGGAGTAGATAGTTTCACCATTAGGAGTAGATAGATTCACCATTAGGAGTAGATAGATTCACCATTAGGAGTAGATAGTTTCACCATTAGGAGTAGATAGTTTCACCATTAGGAGTAGATAGATTCACCTACCGTCCAGTTTACCTTTTTCCTCTGTGTTTTGAACTACAGTAAAGATTTATTCCTTGTTTCCTGCTTAAAATTTGGATTAAAATCTTTTTCTGGTGAATTCATTAAAAATTTTATTATTTCCTATGATTTGCATTGATATTTGGCATTTTCTAATGTGTTGCCAAATTTGTTTCTTCTTTGGTGCTTTCTGACATGGGTGCATATGCTGCAATAAATGGTCAAACTGAATGGTTTCTTTTTCACTTTCACCAGAGGAACTATCTGATAGTTGCCAGTGTCGCAAAACTAATTTTCCTTTGTCTTTATATTGGTTTTTTCTTAATCTGTATATATGATTCTGTAATTGTCACTTAAAAAATTCTATCTCATTTCAGATATTCTCAGATATTGATTTTCAACTTTTAGTAACTTGAAGCAATAATAACAATTATTTTAGAGTCAATAAGTAAAGCTTCTTTTGAATTAAAATATTTTGATTCAGACTTCAAAACATCCTTATAAATTGTGATAGTTTGAAAAGAAACAACTTAGATTTATTGACCAATTAAAATGCTTATTTTAACCTAAAAAATATCATTCAACTAACCCTTATTTGAGGAACTTTCATTCATTCTATTACATAGAATGACAAGCTAAAACACCTTATACAAACAAAAAAGCAAAGAAAGGAATGAATGAATGAACAAAAGAATGAATGAAAATTATTTTCAGAAAAAGATTTATAAATTTTAACTGACAGGAAATCTAAATGCTTGATCAATAAATCTCAAATATTTTCTTTATAAGGAAATGGTTAATATTGCCATTAGATTACCTGCCTAATAAGCTGTTGAACATCATATGCCTGCAAAAACAACTTTTAATCAATCAGGTTTCCTTTGTAATATGGTTCCAGGAGGTTAATAGCAGTAAAGTTTTCTTTATGTTCCTGAAAGCATTCTCATGCAATTCATGCAATGTAGCAGAGTGTACTGGTGACCATGGGTCTCAACATTTTCCTTCATGTTGCTTTCAGAAATACTTGTACCTTCCTGAAAAATTGTTCTAAGTGAAAGATTTTATAAATTTCAACAATGTTATTGGCTGCTTGGTCAATGAATGCCAGATTTTTACTCATAAGAAAATGGTTAATATTACCATTGCTATTTGGCAATTAGTCAGAATTTTGGTATTAGATGAAAATCCATTCCAGTGTTATAATTGAAAAAAAAAATCACTATAATCACATTTGTTTTGAGAAGTGGAATATGCTGATTTAGCCAATGAATTTTGCATTTGTTCACTTAAAAAATTATTTGAACAATTTTTGGTACTCAATCTATATGTTGTTCATTAAAAATTAGAAAAGGATATTGTCAATAGTTAAGAATTTCTACAGGCTTTACTGGGAGAACAGAGCTATTTTATATAATTCCACATTCTTGTGCTATTATCAGATAGCTTGACAAAACTTATTATATCTGGTTTGGTTGAAGAAGAAGAGATGGATGAATAAGCATTTTAGAACTCACAAACATTAACAATGGAATTTTTTAAAAACTAATAGATTTTTTTAATCTGACATTATTTCTTCAAAATAAAACTTCAAAAACAAGATATGCACATTCCTTAAATTGGGTAATTGAGCCTTGCCCTGCTGTAATGACTTCTCTCTGATTAATAGTAAAGGCTTAACTTGAAAGTTCTTACTCAGATTTTTATTCTCTTGTCTAGCAGACATTAATTTGCGGTTTAAAAAAAACAGGAGTGTCTATTCAAACAGATGTAGCCACTAAATAGAATGTTTATAATAATAAGATATATATGTATCACAATCACAAATGTATTTAATTTTTCATATTTTTAAATTTAAAATAGCTATTTTCTGAGTTTTCTATAGTAAATAAATATCTAAAATAAGTTTATATTTTTTATAATAAAGGTTTCATTGCTGACTTATTTTCCCTCTAGCAACTGAAAAATGATTTCTCAAGTTTCAGGTGACCAACCAATTGTTTGAGTTGATGACCAGCTGGGAGAGACACTGAGAACAGAAGTGGGGGGAAAAAGAAAGAGAAGATTAACTGCTAATTGGTTTCAAATCATTATAAATTTAATTCTTTAGTATCACCTATCAGGATAATTATTTTCCTTCTTTTACAGCAGTTGGGGTGAAGATACATAAAGAAATAATTTTTAAAAGCATTAAAAAAAATTCTGTAGTTTTTTAAGGTCAAGATGTTGTTGTATTCCTGGAAATTCCATTAATGAATAGATTTTGAATTATGATCACTGACCAGCTGGTATAATTGGATTTAGGCTAACAACAGTAATAAAATAATCTATGTATATGAAAGGCAATCTTGGTGTGTGACTGTTCCCTGCCTACATTTTTTAAGCTAGCCATTCAAACTTTCTAGGGACACATATCTACAGGGAAGCCAGGTCAACACACTTTTTGAGTTTAAGTTCAGCAATTTTCCCTTTTGCACTTTTTGGCCAAGAGCCAATTGTTTATATTTGCTTGTAAAACATCTAAGATCTAAGATGGTTGCTAAATTATGTCACAGAAATCAAATCAAACCAAACACAACTAAAATATTTTTTTATCAAAAAAAAAAGAAAAAAAAGAGGCTTTATATTTAATTTTTATTCCGACATTTTAATAATTCATTTGGTCAACAAAAAAATGTGAATATTTTTTCTCGTAATTTTGAAACAAAAAATTTAAAAAAAAACTAAAACTTTTGTTTTGCTAAATATTTCATGCAGGAAATCAACTGTCTGTAATTTGTGTGGCATTAATGTAACTTTTTCCTCTAAAATTAAATGTCTACATTTTTAAATATTCTTAAAAAATTTCTAAACTCAGAGTGTAATAGTTTTCATATTTCTAATTTCAGTAAAACAAAATAAATATTTTTTATTTTTATGTCAAATTCATTTAGTCAACAAAAAATATATTTTCCCCTGTAATTTTGAAACAAAAACAAACACAATGTTGTTTACAACGTCACACAAAGCATCAAATCACATTTACACAAAACAAAAGAAAATAGATGTTTTTAATGGAATTTTTTAACAATTTTGAAATAACAATTTTTTAACCTCCACCCACTTTAGAAGGGGACAAAAGTATGACCGGCACTAAAACTACACCTTATATTCCGTTCGAATACTACAGCAACATGCATTCAATGCCTTCTTCTTAATGCTGAAAATGGTTACTAACAGCCTCAGCTCTCCTTTCCAACTTTCAATAAATGATTTCCATCTACTCCTCTCATTGGCATCTTCTACTACTAAAATGTTCTGAGTTGCACGGGCATCGCAATGTCCCTTCAAGTGATAGATGAGAATTGCTCTCCACAGATTCCTTTTTTTATTATCAGTAAATTATGACTTCTTGCTTTCTCCACACTTTTGTATTCATAGTAGTCCTTTTTCCTTCTCCTAGAAAAGCTGCACCCAAGATTTGAAAACCTAGCTTACCTTGCTATTTAATCCATAACTAGAGTGAAAGAGAGAGGGATTCACACTTTTTCCAAAAATCATTTGTGTGAAAATTGAATGTAACAGAATTTGAACTTGGCTCATAGATTTCACTTTCTACACTGATAGCCATTACGTTACACATGCATCTTTTAATTTATAGCTGGCTTGGATTTCTGATTGCTACAGTATATCTAATAATGCATACAAAACCAATTATCTATTGATTCAAAAAATTGACTAGATAAATGATTTTGTAGCATTGGAATTAGCGGAATATATAAAACAAAACTAATTTACAAGGAACACTTTGAAAGTAATTCCTCCTATTTGTTTCCATGGAAAGCCACAACAGATACAGAGAGCATAGAAACACTATTGAAAACAACGGGTTTTCATCTATGAGAAAATTTTTTTCACTTACTTCCCTACCCACAATAAACAAGACCCTGCATACATTGCTGTTAACACTCTTCAAATGCATTTTTCATCCATTACTGTGCTCACAGATGTGTGTTGTGGTGCATTGGATATCGGCTCGGAACGAGAAATCGGGGAGCCGAAGTTCGAATTCCAGCTGAATTCATTACATTCACTTACACGCAAATACCCTTGGGAAAGGTATTAATTCTATTCCTTCCAGTTATGGGTTAAATAGCAGGACAGATTGGGTTCTATAGCCTTGGTCGGCAACCAGTCTACTGCAGAAAGCAATGGCAACCTACTGCGGGATAATCTTCTGCCCAGTCATGTCTTTTTCAAGACATGATCGCCCAAGCATGTATCACGTATGGCACTTAACTGACTGACTGTGCTCACAACCACTGTTTGGTCATTGCAAATATTCATATGAGGAGAATTAACTAACAAAAGATGTGGCAAATTAACTAAAACTAAATGCAGAGGATTAACTAACTTAAGATGTAGCTGATTAAATAACTAACAAGAATTAACTAACACAAGATATGGTGGATTTACTAACTCAGGATGTGGTGGATTAAGTAATACTAATTGAGAATTATAAAATTGATATTTAACTGGTGTTGGTTTAATTTTTAGGATAGACTTATATTTATATGGGCAATATGTCAGCTTATCTTCTTTTTTTTTTTTACTTGTAGCTCAAACTGAGTACAACAGAAAAATTTTAGTTAATAAATAAATTCAAGATATCGGCCATAGAAACATTCATTTGATTAACACAATATCCTTCAAACCTGATATTTTATTATATCAAATGTTAGTATTGGCTCCATTTACACTCTAAAATGTTTCTCCATCTTTTATTCATGTTAACTTTCTTGTTCTTTCAATTTTAACATTGCAGCAATTTTTATTGCTTCCCAGATATCTCCTTTGCTTGAATATTTTCCTTTCTCATATAAATCTCTTTTATTGCTTTCCATTCTCATATAAAACTCTTATTGTTTTCCATTGTCTTTTAACCACAATTTTTCTATTAGATTAATATCTGAAGAGGATGGAAGTCTTAATTGAAAGTCATTGTCTTTGCAGCCTTTTTTTGGTGGGGTGGGTAACAGCTTTGCAGAAAGTGAAAAAACATTGTCTTATATGAACATATCTTTGAACTAAAAGATTGTAAGTTACAATTTATGTGAATTTCCAAACCAAGTAAATGATTGCAGGTTTAATTTTGATATGTCATATCTTGGTAATGTAGGTGACCATAACTTTTCACAGATTTTTCTTTATTATCCATGAACTACCATACATTCTTGGAGAAAATAGCTTTAATTTGAAAATATGTTAAAAATGCTAGATGCCATCAAATTATTAGTAATAATAAATTAAAATCAATGATTAAGATATTCAAAAGTATACTATTAAGATGTTAAAAGGATATGCCTATTCTCTCAAAGATTCTTACCTTCATTTGTGACTCCCAACAATCCCTTTATTATAAAATAGCCTGACAATAACCAGTTGGGCATTCCCTTAGGTATTGATGCATTGTGCATCTCTGTTTATGATTGAGAATAGCAAAACAGCATCATGGTTGGGTTTTGAGAAGGTTATTTTTTTTTATTTGACATATGAAACAGCCAAGGTGACTTGAAAGTCCCACTTAGTCAAGCCCTCAATTGAAGATCTGAATGTATGTTTAACTAGGTTTCACCTGCAAGTTAATGGTACACTTTTATCAGACTGGGTATCATAATGGGTATATTGGGTTTTGTATATATTTGTACTCCAGCATCACTTTGTTGTGTTGCTCTCTTACACAATAAAAAAAGAAAAAAGGTTTTGATCCAACAAAGATTAACATGTAAAAATCAACCAATCCAATGCAATTTTATTGTGAAAATATTATTGCATTATAAAATCTGATGCAGTGTAAAGTTTAATGATTGGCAGAGAATGCTGCTAATTTTCTGAACATGCCAGAAGCTATTTAGCCAACTAAAAATTTGACTGATTGTTTCAGCCCATTTGAAATCTTCTTATTATTGAGGAGGGAATCTCTCTCTATAATAACTACAAATTGCACTAAATATGGTAGGGTCAGGGTTAGAAGTAAAGTGTCAAAAGAAATGGGCATTTTTTGAATCTACACACATGAACACATGAATGGCTCCACTTTAAACTTGACTTTCTCTCATACCATATGGAGCATGAAGCACATTGATATGGCATAATGGTTAGCAAGGTTGTCTTGCTAGATCAATTACAACTGAATAGTGAGTTTGATCCTCACAGTGTGCTCCATACTTTTAACCTTGTGGCACATCTAAGCTACATTAAGAAAATCACCATACCATCAGGAGCGTGGATAGGAGGTAAATCATTTCTCAACATTTAGGTTAAGAACAAAGTGCAGTATCATTTCTTGTGACAGACTTACAATGTTGGGACTTCAATAGGAAAAAAATGAGTGCATGTTTTACTGTTTTCTAAAAAACAAACAAAGGAAAAAATAAGAAAAAAAAAATTCCATTTTAATGCCATTATTTATGTGGCTCATTTTATTGCTAGTGAGTAATTTTTTAAAAAATCATTATTTATATTGCTATAGAATTTATATTGAGAATCTGACATTGTGAAATTAAAATATTGAAATCAGATATTAAGTTGGTAAGAACAAATATTTCACTGTCCATTTTGTGAAAAGGCAGAGAAGCCATATTTTGAATGGAACTACACAAATCAGATTGTGCCAAATGTCTTATAAATCCTCAAAGTCTTGTTTTTTTTAATGCTGAGAAAAAATTTTCAAAAAGCTTACCCCCACTCACTAACCAAAAAAAAGAATAAATAAATAAATAAAACAAAAAACCCACAGATTAATCAAAATGAAATTGAAATCATAGATTTATGCAGAAGGATGGGCCACAGAAATTTTTTCAAATAAAATCTTTTCATTATTTTAAATTTTCTTTCATATTAATTATTTCTTCACCCAAAAAGATGTTGTTGTTGCTACTCTAAATGTTTTCAATTAAATTTGCAATTCAGGCAAACAACACAGACAATGGTGGAAGTGACAGCCTCATTTTTTCAAGCACTATTAAAAGCCACAGCCAAAAAATTATTAATATTAATGCCAATCAATAACCTTACTCATTTGCAAATCAAAGCAGAAAGCCAGCTAACCGTAAATACAAAATAAGTATTAACAAATTCATTGCCTTTTTAAATTTAGCTTTAATTTTGGTAATGTTCTTGTATGCATAAATATATCCGGTCCCTTGAGTTAACAAAAGTCTGCAGTCAGCTACAGTTATCCTTTTGGTTAACAGATGGAGTGTGGAGGTGGAGATATATATTTATTTAGTTAGGGGAGTGACAAAAAACAAGCTGACATCTGGTTGCTGTCCTCCCACAGGTGTGTGTGTGTGTGTAAACAAAACATTAATGGGAAGTCTATGACTATTTATAGTATACATGTTATCTGTGTGAACTTCTCAAATATGCTTAACTACGCCCAATGTGCTCTTTTAGTGTGTTTACCTTATTAATGATAATGAACGAATGACGAATGACGTCAAGGTTGACAATGAATGTGGCAGTTTTTTTTATTATATGTACTAAATGGTCAGTAGTTATGGAAGAGGGATTTTCTCACATTAATCAATCCATTCTCATCTCTGTCATCTGTAACATGTAGTCCAAGCAGTTTTTGTCCAGATATCTGGCGATGTGATAAAACACAGGGATAAGTAGATTCAGACCTTTTCCAAAGAGTATTTAGAGCTACTCTGTGCGTGTGAATATATTGACCAATTAATTAAATAATTTGGGCACATTACTGTGGAGTAAGAATCATCACCATCAGTCTCATGATGACTGGGTGTGGTCACAGGGTTGCTGTGCAGCTGAGCACCTGACTCATTCTTTTCATAGGATTCAGTTGTGTACCAATCTCCACATTTCCATGAACAATCTTTCAGTCCATTTAGTGACTTTGTCAATCTATAATTTTTTTTCTCTGTCTTTTCATTCTTATTGCCTAGGTTAGTATCTTGTAGGATGACAACAGTCAGTTACAAGCCATTATTGCAAAAACATATTAGCATGTTAGTGAGTTAGATTCTCATTAGGTGACCCACATGTGGTTTGGTTTGCTATATTGAGGGTAAGTTTCAAACTTTAATATCCTGTTTTTTAGTGTTACATTTTTTTTTATTTCTCACATGTTTCAGTTAATTGGGTTTACAACTGATAAAAAAAGAGAATCTTTGCTTATTTGGATTAGAACTTATGGGCTATATCACATTGAAAAACCAGTTCTCATATGATCAAAAAAGTTAAGCAATGTTGAGCCTGGTCAGTACCTAGATTGATGACAGCTTGGGAATACAAAGCATTTTAAACTTGTATGTGTGGTTGGTGTAATGGATAACAGCTCAGAATTGGAAATTGAACAGCCAAGTTCCAATTCCAGTTGGGTTCGTCATATTCACTTATGCACAAATACCCTTAGGAAAGGTATGAATTCACCTCTTCTCTTCCCAGCTATGGGTTAATTAGTAGGAATTTTACCAGTAAATCATTATTATCTGCAAAAAATTCTTACAATCTAAAAGTATTTTCTGACTTAAAATAACTGTCAAAAAGTTGATAAAACATAAAAATCAAGTCAATCTAAATAATTTTTAAAATATTTTTTTATGTCTGGTTGATTTTTCACCTTCATATTTTTTTCCTTCAACAAATGACCCAAATACAAATCCTTTCTATAAAAGATGATAACATTCATGGCTGAAATTAATATATTTCTCAACTACACCAGACAATGTTGTTCAAGCACATGTCAGGCAGTCACTTAAGTGCCATACATGATACACATTTGGGTGATCATGTCTCTTTCGATCCATGACTGACTAGGCAGAAGATTTTTATGCAGTAGGTTGCCATTTCTTTCTGCAGTAGATTGATTGCTAACCAAGGCTATAGAACTTAATCTGTCCTGCTATTCAACCCACAGGTGGAGGGATAAGAGAAGGATTAAGGGCATTTGTGTGTAAGTGAATTTGAGTGTAATTCAAGTACATGTACAAAAACAGAATTTTAAATGCTGCTTTTGCAGACAGGTTTTGTGTACTTGGAAGGTTTGGCAACACACTCCTCCCTACCATTTCCTCTGTTTGGCCTTGACTTGCACTTAGCTAAACACTGAGTAAATATGGACTGCAGTCATTTCCTTGAACAGGAATGTGAGCTGGAAATAAAAGTAAAAATAAAAAACAAATTTTCATACTTGTGTTTCAGAAAACACATACAACTGTCCATATATATATATATATATATATATATATATATATATAAAGTGGGAGGATATGATAAAGAATTTTTTTGATATATTTAATTAGATCATTTCTAAGAAATATTTATGTGTAATGTGTTTGTTGTGATGTATCAGTGTTGAAAAAATGCAAGCATATCCTAAATTACTTCAAAGTGAAACTGATGAATTTTTGTCTCTCATATATGAGAGGGATGGAGAAAAGCAAATGTTGTTGTTTTTCTGATGTACTAAAATTTTGTTCATATGTAAGAGTGTAGACTATATATATATATATATATATATATATATATATATATATATAAATTTAAAGACATATGGCAAGAATTTAAATATCCTTTTTTTAAAAGTTGAAATTTTATTTTTAATTGAAAGACATTTGAAATAAAAATTACTTATTTGAAGTTAAAACAAGTTTTAAATTGATTTATAATTTGCATCTATCTTTTGTAATTCAAAATTAACTTCAAATATGTCTTGATTGTTGACAGAAGAAATTCATGTGTAATTAAAAAAAAACTCATAAAAAATAAAGAAAGTCCATGAAAATGAAAAAATAAAAAAAGAATAATAAAAAAAAAAAGAAATAAGCTGGAAAGAATAAACTAAAAAATAGATGAATAATGAAAATTCTCTTTTCATTATAATTAAAACGAAAATTATGAATATATAGAGCCAACAATAATGTACAAATGCAAAAAAAATAGAAAGTAACTAAACATCTTGAAAAAAAAATACTTTAAGTTTAGAAAATCAAATACAGTTATTATTTTACATTGATTTTTGTAAAACAAAACCAGACAAGACAAACAAAGAAAAAATCAAATTCTCTCTTGTTTGTTTTGACAGGAATCCCTGTCATAACTTTGGCTTTCATTGCAAAGCATTCACAATTTCATAATTTCAATACATCAGTCCATAAAGCAAAAGCTTAGCAAAATAATCTAAAAATCTATAAACAGAGATTTCAATTCTCACTGGATACCTCACTGTTATGGCCCTGTGTCAGAGTAGCAAAACTTTATAAATAGTCAGTCAGTTAAGTACGTGATATACGCTTTGGGTGATCATGTCTCAAAAGAGACATGACTGACTGGGTAAAAGATTATGCCGCAGTAAGTTGTCATTGCTTTTTGTGGTAGACTGGTTGCCAGCCAAGGCTATAGAACCCAATCTGTTCTATTATTTAACCCATAACTGGAGGGAAGAGATGGATTAATACCTTTCCCAAGGGTATTTGTGCATAAGTGAATGTAAGGAATTCAACTGGAATTCGAACTCGGCTTCCCGAGTTGTCGTTCTGAGTCGATATCCACTGCACCACAAGGCACATCCTTAGTCACTCCTCCCTAAAAAAATAAAAATTGCTAGTTAAAGTGAGAAAAAGAAAAATAGAGATTGAAACTTTAAGTCTAATATTAAGTGTTGTATTGATCAGAAAAATAAAACACTTGTTTGAAACAAAAGTAAAATTCCCCCCTCCTATGTGCAGTTAATCAAATTTTGGGAAAAGTTCAAAATAACTCTTGATCAGATTTTTAGATTATATTTTTGTAATAAGTTAATGTCCTTTAATAAGCACAATCTTTAGATGCAATGGCTTTTTTTATTAATGGAGTCATAAGAACTTCAAGAAATTCTACTCTTTAGATCCAATGTTTCTAACGGTATTCTGCCAACTATTGTTTTTTAGAATACTGTTAATGAAAAATGTCGCTGCAAAGACAAAAGCAAATGTCTACTTGAAGGAGTTTGTAAAACTAAAGGAATTATCTACAAAGTAGAAATAGAAGATATTATACTTGGATGTACTGAGGGCAGTTTTAAAACACGATGGAATAATCACAAGTCAACATTTGAACTAGAAAAACTTAAAAATAACACCAAACTAGCTGGGATGGAAATTAAAAAAAAAAAGAAAAAATTTGTTAATTTACATATCAAGATCCATTTAATAAATGGATCTAGATATGTAAAGTCACAAATTTATTCACCTGAAGAAAGTCAACTTTGAACTCGAAACGTGTAGTAACACAAATACCATTATGGACACTTAATGTATTATACAAAAGGCAAGTAATATTATTAATAATAACAATAGATCTACACTTTAAACAAAACATTCATGGCTTCTCACACTTTTTTCACCTATACCAATTTCTCTCATTGGAACAAGCCCTATTTCTGTTTATATATATATATATAAACAGACACACACACACACACACACACATATTATCCAGTTACTCAGACAAATGGATAAAACTTTAAGTAGGAACAGGTGATTTGAAGATTTAATTTCATTTGCTACCATTAATGCTCTATCTTGATATTGAGGCTTTAACTAAAGACACCTTAAGTTAAAAGCATTATCTTCCAGAAATATCCTGGTTGACCTTTTTTTGTAAAACAATCTTTTTATTATAGTTATATATACTCTCATCCTACACCTGCTGCTTTGAAAACATCTGTGCCACCAGATAATGACCTTAGGGTCAGGTATAGATTAAAGGCTAAAGCATCATTACCACTAACCCAAGGTACCCTAGTAGTACCTTACAATAACACCAGACTTTGTAGATTTTCATGGCAGTATAAGAATGTCAGATGAAAATGCAGCCTCATGATTTCTTCAAACTGTCACAACTTTCCAATCAGAAAATAAAGTATTATGCTATGAGATTTTAATTAACTGACACTGCTCTATTTTTTCAACACAAATTTGAGTTGGAAAGGTGAGATGCCATTCCACATTACCCAGTTCGAAATGACTGGTATTGTTCCTTTAAAACTGATAGTTCATGCCAACAAAAGAATCCCATGTACTGTGCTATCTTCCCAGCACTCGTTCCCTTCAATTGATTTACAAGCTCGGTCCAAGATTTACCCTGTTATTAACACAGGCAACCAATTTTAGTAAAATTGTTCTGCACTCTTTTCTAATAATGTTCCTATTCTTCGCTACACTTCTGAGATATCACTCATACATACATACATACATACATACATACATTTTCTTTCCTGTTATTTATCCACTATAAGGATGCATATACAAAATGTTTAGGAAAAGTAGCTCTTTGCTTATTTTTACATTCCTTTAGCATTTCTCTTTTGCAATAGAGTTAACATGCATATCTATGAAAAGAAAAAAAAATGCTTGTTTAGAAGCAGAACTAAGCATTTTGACATAAGAAAATTGCTTGAGTAAATAGCTAACATAAAATGTCAAAATTAAAGAGGGCTGGCAACACTTGAATTGCCATCATACGTTTTGGATTATGTTAGGCAAATAGAGACAAATTTAAGGTCATTATGCAAATAAGAATTCTATGAGAATGGGCCTTGTTTACAGTTAAATACAAGGCTTGGTTTTTGGTTCGAACCAAGGTAGATGGCAGTTATTTTTTTATTTTTTTTTTAATCATATCACCCCGAACAAGGCGGTAACGCCACTGATGAGCAGAGGGCTACGTAAGAGTGAAAAGATTGGAAAAGAGAAAGCCGGAAACAACATCCTAAACAGGAAACAAGGGATGAGCCTCTACACCTGTTCAATAGATGTGGGTGGGGTGTAAACCGGGCTATAGTTTAGTCTATCTACTCCAATTGAGAAAAAAAAAAAAAAAATAGAGTGAAAAGATTGGAAAAAGAGAAAGCCGGAAACCACATCCTAAACATCTCCTTACAATATGATAATATCTGGATGCTACTTTGACTATTCAAATACCAAACATTCACCATTATAGATTGTAGCGAGTGAAGCTCCTAGGCTTAAATTCAAACAGAAATATTTATCAGATCATGAACGACATGAATCGATATTTTGAATGTCTGAGTAGAATGAGCACATGAGTTTATTTAAAATGAAATAGTCAGTAATATTAATAAAATTATTTTTTAAATCTTACCGTCTATCTTCAAAGAGAATTAAAATCAAATTGGAACACATTTTGGGCAAAAATTCAGAATGTACATATTAAAAATAAAAAACCTAATATATTATATCTTCCAGAATTCTGTTAAAAATAAAAATTCCAATATCATCAGTTTTCCTATTATAATCAGTACAAATAAACTGCTTGAGATGCAATGTTAGTGTTGTGCTTTTTTTTTCTCTAAACTAGTGCATTATATCATGGGTAAAATTTATATATAAACAGTGAACACAGAGATACATTGTAAACAAAATGCAAAAATGTCCTATGGGAAATTTTGTACGTGAACAAATGAAGAAAAAGGCTAATAGTTTGAAATTCATTTATATTGGATGAGACAATTTAAGTAAAATATTTACTTCAGGAGTGTACCTGGAGAGTACATCTGGTGCTCTGCAATTTCTAATAGCTGGCTCTTGCTGAATGTTTGTCTCTGTGCAAGAAGAAAGTTATCTATAGGCAATTGAATAAATAAATAAGACCCCCCACCGTAATAATTACTGGGATTTAAGGATTTAACTGTCAAATTTTCTAATTGCTGCTCTAAATTTTGAGCAAATTTTGTCACTCTAATAGAACAAGGTTATTATCTGCATAATATATATCATCAACACATTGTAGATCTTGGGCAAGTGTTTACGCTTTATACTTGGTACTGGCAATTCATTAACATTTGCATAAAAATATTTAAAATAGCCTATTTAAAAGAGCCTTTTATTTATAAAAGACCTGTATAAAACATAATTTAGAAATAAAAAAAGATAATTAATATTTTCATAATGTTGAATGAAGGATAAGAGAAAGACATTTAGGATTAAGCATTTTAAAGTGGTTTATCCATTATGAAATTTATATACTACAACTAGCAGTATAGCCTGGCGTTGCTCGGGTGTAAGAAAAGCTTTAAAACTAATCCATGGTCCTGGAGCTCAGACTCTTTGGACGTTGGCACGAAAGACTAAAAAGCAATAGTTGTTTCCAGTTAAAGCGAAACCGTAGACTGAAAGAAAACTGAATGGATGTAAGTCAAATTTTGATTTCCTGGTATCGATATCAAATAAGTTTTTTTCATCGTAAACTGAATTTTGAAGGCTAAATAAGTCCTCTGAGTAAATGGTATCATGGCTGAGACTAAGAACTACAATTATACCTACTTAGAGCCAAACCCGAAGCAAAAACTAAAATAAAAGGGCTGAAAAAAAAATACAGACATACAGGCAGATAAACAGACACACACACAAACATCTTGCCTTTTATATATATATATATATATATATATATATTATCGATTTTCTGCACTATTGTAAGAACTGCAACCTTGAAATTTCTGAATATCATTTCTTATGTCTTTGTCTATGAGTGTATCAAAAGTTGATTAAAATCGGACAACTCCTTCTATAACCCAATTTTTTCGATTATCGATATTTATCGGGGGTACCTCGACACAAAACCTAGCTCAGAACACTCGCAGACACTTATAGTACAATTGTGTAAATTTTCAAGAAAATCAGTTCAGCTGTTTCGGAGTCTATAGGTAACGGGGACACACACACACACACAAAGTTCCATTTATAAATAAGTTTAGATCAGAGAGAATGTTATCATACTTTCCAAAAGACAGTTTTCATATTCTCCTTCTATAAAACCAATACATCTTTACTTACATGTTACAATGTTTTTTTTAATCATTTCACGTCAAGTAAGTTGATACAGTGACTAATACACAAGAGATTACTGACTGTGAAAGAATCTGAGGAAAAAAAAGCATTATCATTGCATTTAAATTTTTTAACATCAAAGTTAACAGGAAAGCAAGAAGTTAGAAGAGTCTTCCACAAGTGAGAAATGTAAGAGAAGAAACTGTTAAATTAAATGTAAAAAACGAGATCAAGGTGCCAATCCAGTACTGCTCTTAAATTTGTAAAGTTGAAGTAATGAAGAGGAAAGCTCATCAATGCAATTACTATGAAAATAGTTATAGGAAAAGCACAGGGAAAGTGATTGAAGCTGAGATGCCAGATCAGGACCAATAATATTGCAGATTCTTCTTTGGATTTTTATAAAGAATCTCAAAACACATAACAGAAGCACCAAATCAGGTGTGACAGCTATATTCAATGCAAGGAGGAATGGTAATTTAACATAAAAATACATTCAATATTTTTATTTTGGATGGATAGATAATAGCTACGTGATATCTGTCTTTCTGTACAGAAGTGAATGTTGGGTAATCTCATCAAGGACAAAGGAGAGGCTTGAGGCAGCAGAAATGTGGTTTTACAGAAGGATGCTGTGGATACCATGAACTGAGGGCAAAGATGAGGCGTTGGTGAGGATACAAATAAGAAGAAAACTCATACTTAACATCAGGAAGAGACATATGAGGTTCCTGAGACATGTAATGAGGAAAGAAGGCCTGGAGAATTTAATACTCACAGAACGTATAGAAAGAAAGTGAGACAGGGGAAAGCAGTGCGAGACATGATGGGCCTGAGCAAAAAGATGGCGAAGTGGGGTTTGGGAGAGATACCAAAAAAAAAAATATTAAGAGCAATAAGAGACAGGGCCAAGTGGAAGTCCATGATCGTCTATGTCTTGAAGGAACACAGCACATGAAGAAGATAATGGCTATGGAAAATAGATTTCAAACTTGCCGATGCTTAGCAGAGGCATTGAGTGACAAACTGCCTCCCACTCATAAAAAAATATTATTGTGCTAAACAAGTATTGAAATACTGAAAGTTGAAACAGACCACTACTGCAGCAATGTTGTAAAATAACCTGTGATATAGTCAAGACAATGCATTTTGAGTAAATTAGATATTTTTAGTCTGTGCTATATTATAAAAAGCTGTTCTTTTGCATGTTTTATAAACAGCAGTTTAAACTTTCAACATTTATGCTTGGTTTTCTATAGAGATCCAGATTTTCATAAAATTCATCACAAATGCATATCCTAATGTAGAATGCTAATTTCTGATCTTTATATAATTATATGTTGATACAATAAATTTCATAGTCTAAAAATGAAAAAAAAAAGAACATTTTTTTTTTTTTATAAATATTTAATAAATAATCCCTTTCTTGTTAATACACTGTTATGGTGCCCTCCTACAAGGAATGAACTCTTCCACATGCTATATATAAATTACCTGTGTGACTTCTAGAGAGCAGTCAACTACAGCAGTTAATGACAGCTACTAGTCAAGCAGTGTAATAATACCTTCAGGCTTAATTATTTCTTATATTACTTATTATTAACACTTCTTTTGAATATCTTGTTTCTTATACTAATACACTGTTTTGAACCGACCTTCTTGTTTCGTGTCTTACTTCCAGCACAAAGCGTTCACTACAATTTTGCAGTGAAGTTTCGCCACAACTCCACAATAAATTGTTGACAAAGATCCACAACATACAATTTACCACATACAGTGGTAAACATTATCACTTCAACTGAACATAGACTGGAAATTTTGGATCAAAATTCATATATGTATTATTTAAAATAATATAGATAAAAACAACCACTTTTTGAATGAATAATGTGAAAAAGTCTAAATATATTAATAAAATTCTAGTTACTTATAGCTGAAAATAAAAATGGAGAATGTATTTTGATGCTAAATTACCAATACTCAATACAGTAGATTTGTATTACTGTGCAAACAAGGTGAGATTAAGGATTTCCTATTATCTTTTTAAAATGTGTTTTCAGATACTTAAATGAAGGAAAGAAAGTATTATAGAGGAAATCATCTTATGGTTTGTATGTAAATGGAAAGCTGAGGATTTGTGCTATACATAAGATTATCAGATTTTGACAAAAAATCAATTAAAAAAAAAAATGATGTATAAAAATAGGAAAAAGTAAAGCTGTTTTAATCCTAAAAAGAATCCTTTTTGATAATCTAAAATCAGAAAATTATGATTGATTCTTAAAACAGAAATCCTTTAGTTTGTAATCTTACATTTGTTTGATTACCAAAGCAAAGGATTAAAGAAAGAAAAAGAAAATGTGACAGGTGGTTGGTGCTTGAACATTTCTATGGGATACAGCTTTCCATTCAGGGAAAAAAGTTTATCTGGCATATGTTTATCAGAAATATTTACCAATCAGACTTAGTAATGTTGTTATAAATCATAATTTGATACACAGAGATGTTTTACTTTTCTGGTTGAATTCAATAAACCCCACTGAGGATATTGTCCCACCCCTCCAAAGCCAAACTGTTGGCAAATCATTGTGTAATATCATTTAAAATGAAGGTTAATACCAGCTCAAAGTAAAAAAAAAAAAAAAAAAAAAAAAATTCTGAATAAAAATTTTGTTGCTAATTATGAACCAGGCCCCTTCAGGATTTATATAATCATGGCTCTCCACAAAATCCTATTTCTTGTAGTTCTTAGTAATGTTTGAGTATTTACCATCCATTCTCACAGGCAAACTTGGTAAGTTGACTGCTGTTTTCCTCTGCCCTACCTTTCCAAAATACATTTTTTTTTAATCATTTCACCTCGAGCAAGGCAGAAATGCCACTGATGAGCGGGGGCTACATAACTGTAAAAAGATTAATTAGAAAAGAGTGAGGAGTACAAACTAGTTAGAAAGAAGCAATAGAAAGCTGAGAATGCAGGTGCGATGACAGATACATAGGTGGAGATAAAGGGAAGGATATATGGGGGTGGGGAGAGAGCTAGAGTCCAGTGGTTAATAGATGAGTATTGACATTGCATTTAAATTTCTGGAGGTTGTAGCCGTCAGAAAAGCAAGAATATGGGAGCGTGTTCCACAGGCGGGAAGTGCGAGAGAAGCTGCAGGAGTAGAATTGTCGTCTGCATTTGGCTAACCTGACTGTGAATGGGTGGGACCCAGTTGCCAGTCTGGTTGCACGGGTAAACACCTGTTGAGGAGGCACCAGTGACCTAAGTTTGTCCGAGCAGAAGCCATGAAAATATTTATAGAACAGACAAAGGGAGGGCACATTTCGACGGTTGGGAAGTGGCTGCAGTCGAGCCGCCAGATCAGTACCTATCACATTACAGACTCTCCTTTGGAGCCTGTCGAGAACACTGAGGAGAACGGCAGGGGCACCTGACCATAAATGGCAGCAATACTCCATGCACGGACGGATGGTTGCTGTGAGTATAAAATTTTCCAAGCTGCCCTTCATAATGTGTGCCAGACATTTCAACTACTTCTTTCTGATTTTAAATATGAGGATCTTTCAAGTCCCTATTTTCTTTAGAACTTGTTCATGGGTTCTATCCATGGTATTATCACCATCTGTCTGTAGAACCATGTTGCTATCACTTTGAGTTTCTTCATCTCTAAGGAGATTGCCTTATACATATAACAATTCCTTTTTACTTTTTTTTCGTTTTTTTTTTCTAAGAAATTTTCCTATTTCTTAATGCTTTGCTTAGTTTCTGGCAAGTAACTTTCATTATTCTGACATACTTTTGAATTTCTGTGACATTTTTTCATGTTACTATACTCTCTAGATAGTTGAATTTTATTACCTATTTGATTCTGATGTCTCCAATTCTAAGTTCACACCTTTAACTGTCTACTTTTGACAAGTTCACTGGTTTACAAAAAAAAATAAAAAATTCTGAGGCTAGCATGTGAGCAGGTGTTTTTTTTTACTAATTTTCATGTCATGAATTAAGATTTCTGAACAATTTTGTTCTATCACCTCTAGTTTTTTTTTTTTACTTTCACATGTCACATTTTTATTTTACTGTATATAAATTCAAAATATATATTTATTTTATCTATTACAAAGAAAACAGTATAGATACAACACATTAACAAATCTAAATTATTTGGATAATACCATACATGTATGTCATAGTACAGCAGACAAAAGTTATTTCTTTTGTTTTTTAGAGGGGGCACGATATTGCATACTTTACATCCTATATATCATACAGTAGCATTCAGTACGAGTCCCCCATCATGCCTTGGTAGTTTCTTTGCATCTTAGTAATATCTTGGATGAACCTTTCTCCATGCTCTGAGGTTTAGAGAGAAGTTAAATGTGGGAGAAGAGAAAGTGAATTCCAAGTGATATTTAGCATCCCATATCCTCATAACAACTACAATACAATTTTGTACCTTTATATTACTAAAAAAGCCATGACAGACTGACTTAAACGCTTCCAATGCTCTCAGTTCATTTAAAATAAGCTCTGCAGTAGCACAATCAGTTTTTCATGTCTAAGAATGAAGTGAAGTCCTTTTGTCTTGAAACTGGTGATCAGGTTCCACTGCTTAAGCCAGGATAACAGTTCTGACTGCTAATTAGATATATACAAATCCCAGGCAATGTCCCTTAGCACTTCTTAGGTGTTTCAGTAGGGCTCACTGCCATTTGCTTCTGAATAAATAGAGACATTGTCTTCAGAAGAGACTGACTTCACAGAATTTTTCTTTGAAGGCAATTTTTCATATGATGAAGGAATAAGATTTTTATGTGCTGGTTTATAGGGACAAGGAGATCATCTGAGTGAGGAATAGGTCTCACAGCTGAAGAAAGCTTGGAATATTTTTTTGGCGGGAGAGAGGAAGAAGCATTGAAACCAGTTGTATTTGTTAGACAAAAACAACACTCCTCTACTTAATGCTTCTAAAATGAAGCTGCTATCTTTTAACCACCTTAGACTATCTTTCTCACATAAGTTGAGCTTTTTCTAGTAGTTCAAATACATTTTCATAGGTACCTCCACTTTTCAGTATAAATTCTCGATACCTGATTTTAAAATGAAATTTTTAAAATAAATAAATTATATTTTAGCTTTAAAATTAGCTTTGAAAGTCAAGAGATTAAATTTAGCAATCCCAGTAAACAAAATACACTGGCATATTTTAAAGCAAAATTATATTGATTGGAATCTAAAATTTTTCAGATTAAAAAAAAAATTTAAATGTACCGCCATTTTTTTTGATTGATCGACACATTTATGTAAACAGTAGCCACATTTCTGTTTTAAAAATCTGGCAAAAATAAAATATACATCGCTGACATGTTATTGAAGTTAATTTCTTAAATTAAAACTTACCTTTATCTGATTTCAAACAATTGTACTTGCTTACTCTCTGAAATATTTGGTAAAAGTTTTTATCAGTTATGGTAGTCTGAGTATCTCAAGTGTTGACAGCTTTAATGACAACTGGAAGCTGTCAAGAAGGCTAAAGTAGGGAGACCAAAGGTGACAAAAATATACGAATGTAATTTTTTATGTAAGGGAAGACAACCCTTGAATTACATGTCCTTTTAATGATAAATATCACGTACAGCCACCCATACAAATAAAGATACGGGCAATCAAAATGCACACAATTAAAATGTTTTAATTATTTTAAAAATTGACGGGGTCAATCATTTGTATTAAGCTTTTAAATTTTTTATTAGTAATTGTAGTCTTCATGCATTAATTACATACCCTAGCCGGTCCAATAGAGGAAGAAATTTAACAATAATTTTGAAACTTTTTATAATTTTTATATATAATTAAAAAAAAAAAAAATGAAAATAATTCTTGTAAAAATTTATTATTCATTGAATTTTTTTTTCTTTTCAGACTATGTTATGCTTAATTTATATTGTTCATAAAAGCAATCAAAAGTTTATCCACATAAAAATTGATATAGTTATTGCATTTTTCGCAATTCGGACCTATTTTTTAGGAAGTCAGGGACTATTGGAGAAAAAAACAAAAAAAACTTGATTAGCATTTCCCAGTGACTCCTGAATTTACTTATGCCGTTGTCAAATTTTAAAGCATTTCTGGAAATTAATTGGTGGTGGTGGGGGGTAACATATGTAAAAAAAAATTATTTTTACCAGTATTTTATACAAAATAATTATTTCAAAATTGATTTCAGTCAATTATGAATAAGTCCTGAAATTTTCATCAAAATCTGACCATTATTTGATTTTTGAAAGAATTTCCAAATTAATATGTCTTTCATGGTCAAAAAAGTGCATTGTGTAATATTACGTTTTTTTTTTTTTTACTTAATAAACGTTACATCAATTTAGGTCTTGCACTAACGTAAGAAAAAAAAAGACTTTCTACAAAAATTTTGAATGTTTTAGAAATAATTAAAAAATTTAAAAAATAATTAAAAAAATGCTTTGATCTTAATGATGATATAAACATTTTGCCAATAAAACTTTGATTTTATTTAGTTTGGAGCCTTTTTCCTTCATACTATGCTGTTTTTTCAGCGGATTTTTGGAGGTATCTACATTTTTATGTTGTACATTAATTGAATGCTTTTGTATAATCTACAAAATGTAGGTATGGATCTATTTTTCATTTGCAATACTCACTATGATAGCATTTATTCCAGTGTTTTGAACAAAACTGTATTGTTCTTGCTCTATTTCTGTTACAGTTTCTATTCATTAGAATTCTAAGTGTAACCTTAACTATGAAGTTCATTAAGCTGATTATCCAATGAAAATCATATTAATTTGCACCTGGCTTCTTCAGCATCACTATGAAGATAGATCGACTAAGATTTTCTTATATTTTACCACCATTCTATATTTCATTTATTTCCAGAATCTTGACAATCCCAAAGCTAAAGTTGATCATGTTACAATCCTATATGGATCTGCTGTTTCTGTTAATCTCTGTCAGTGCTGATCTTACCTCAAATTTTTATATTGCATGTCCTTTTCTCCTGTCATTATAGAAGAGTTCTCTGATAGATTCATGCCATCTTCGAAGTATTATTTTTCTATTATGAGCATATTCCCTGATAATTCTTTTATCATTTTGGTTATACCTCCTGTTATACGTATGGTGATTTTCCAAGTGTAGCTTAGATGTGGCACAAGGTACCCAATGATGATTTAACGTGCCTGCTATATGTATGCTGTACGCTATCACTGCACTTTTCACCGAGTCATCTTTTGTTTACTTGAACTATTATGTTTTTTGTTTAATATTCTATCTTCTCTCCTACACATTATGTCACTGGAGCTTCCTTTATAAGGTGTTCCTTTGAATTTCTGACCTCATTTAAGCTCTGTTCTTAAGATTATCAGTATGCAGCAGTTTGCAAATTGAGTCATCCTGGAGCCTGTTGAATTGCAGTTTAGATGTTGTTTGGGTTGCTTTAATTTTCATTTTAGTCTAAATTTGCATCTGACTGGTGGGTGGCCACTCCCACAGTCAGTGCTTGGAAAGGTTTGAGAGTGTAGAATTGAATGTTTTATTTATTGTTAGATAGTCTTATTTATTTTGTGTGTGTGTCACTTCCTGGGCTTTTCCATCTCCACAAGTGTTTAGTGTTTTTGAAACCAGGTGTTGGTTATTTGCTGTGCATAAATTGGCCCATTTTTCTGTGTCCACTGCATGATTTAAGTTCATATTTGCCTACTATTTCATTACCATGTTCCTTACTTTTGCATTTAGGTCTTTCATAATAACGATTATCTTTTGTGATTTGCATAAGCTCTGCATTATCTAGTGTGCTTGGAAGTTTATTCATTTGAATTATTAAAGCAGGTATCAGTATTACACACAAGAATACATAGACAAGCAAGAAAGGACTCACCATTACTTATAACAGAATAAAGGATCCTGAACAAAAAAGGCAGCCCAAGATGTGAATAATATACTAGGAAAAAGTGTGACGATTCAGTCTTTTATTTAGGTGTCCTATAGATACAACATTGCAAGCCTCTCACTACTCTATTACAATTTGCATGGCAAATGCTCTGGTGAGCTACTTTCTCTAGTTCCACCAGTCGACACATGGGTAAATTGGTTTCATTCTCTTCATATCCCACTGGCAAAAAGTAATCTTCATCCAGACAAATTCTTTTCAAGAAAGGCTACTTTGTGAATCAGACTCCCAAGAGGATACTTCCAAGTTTAGGGTCAACCATTACTTGTACATTTCCTGCTACATCGTCCATTTAGGTAACACCTCATTTTTAACTCTCTTTACCTTGAGTGGCTCTTATGCCTTGCATTGAGTGAACATTAGCAAAGAAAAAAAAACTAAATGATGGAAAGTGTAACAGCTACTAAGTAATAAAAAATGACATTAAAAAAGGAAGAAAAGAGTTCTAGAATGTAATCATGTCTATTCTCCTATATGGGGGCGAAAAGTGGATAATTTTGTCACAAATGAAGAAAAGATTTGAAAAACAACCAAGATATTATGCTACTAAAGAATGTTGAGAATACTATGAACAAAGTATGTGACAAATGAGAAAGTCATAAAATGAATAGGAACTAAAAAGAAATTGTTGCTAGCAATCAGAAAAGAACAGCTGGAATTTTTGGAATACAAGGAGGAAATAAAGTTTGGAAAATTTAATAATAACAGGATGCATCAAAAGCAAGCACCAAATAATCTACTTGACAATTTGCTGTAAATGGATGGAGGAACAAACAACACAGAGAAGCCTTATAAAGAAGGAAATATTGTTGAAGGTAACGAAAGACTGCAATCTGCAGAAAGAACCATGATTGCCCATGGCACATAAAGCATTAAAACCTGTTTGAACTGTAATCTATGAAATGATACTTAAAAAGGTTTTGGATAAATGACTAGACACCAATTTTGTGGGGAAGGGCGTCTGTTGAGCCAAGAACTTTTCAGCACGTCTTCATATGAACATAAATCTATTTTTGTTCACTTAAGATACAGTAAAAAGCATTGTCCAAGTATGTCAATAGCAAATATTTGACTGTACATATTGATATAAATTTATGGAAGCAAAATAGATAACAATACATCCTATTAAAATTATTTGAGTTTCTTCATTTCACATTCTGAATAATAGTTTATTACACACACAGGTTTGAAAAGTAAAATTGAAACTTCAATTTCCTACCAACTATAACATCAAATGATGTGAAATCAAACAGTAAACTGTTAGCTAAGCTATTAATACATATCTATTTTTTATGAACACCATGAAAAGGACAAACATCAAAGGGTGTCAGATTTATTTCATGCAAAAATTGACTGCAAAAGCTCAGTCTAAGAAAAAAAAAAAGACCATAGACATATGCAATGGAATATAGCAGATACAATGATAATCATAATTGTGATTTCATTAAGGGCCTCAAGATCAAAAGTACAAAGGACCCAATATCATCCATGTATAAGACAAGTGTTAAGTTAAAAGTGCACCTTTTCCCACTGTAGGAAAGAGTGTGTATGACCATCTGGACCTAAAATCAGGGTGTCTATGAAAGCCTGGAAGCTGGAATGTTGCAAGAAAATGCTTAGGCATCTCAAGAATAATGGGCCCATTGTTAAAATATTCTCTGTCAAGGATATATTTACAGTAAATGCTGTTTGAATCACTGAAATTAGTACCTCAGTCAACAGATAATCTCAGCAGTGCTTTTAAGATCAAACATCTAAAGGTCTTGAATGTCATCAAACAGGAAGAAAATGCTCTCATTCTTCTACAAATTTGGAGAAAATGTGGACATTGGTGTCTACTATAAGGTTCTGAGATAACATATTTTTGTTATGGGTTAAGGTTAAGTTTCCAGAGAGCAAGATGCCAACTATTCTGATTTCAGGCCAGCAGACATCTAGCCCCTTTTAACCTGGGTCTGCTAGATTAAGCTGTGTAGAGAATTTTGGAGTAGGCCACCAACAAACATCAGTACTTTTAAGGCTGCTTTCAAAGAGAAGTGGGACAAATTGTCCCAGGACTTCATGGTTAAGAGTTGTACAACTTGTTGAATCTGTAATTGAAAATAATGGAAGTCACATTGAATAAATTATTCAACTTGATATTATTGAGTAGTAACAAAAGTTTGTAGCATTTTTAAGTGAATTTCAAAGACAATATTCAAATATTTCCGGATAGATTTATTCAGCTACGTATGTGCCATTTCCCCCCACCCTTTGCCATCTTTGAGGCAACTTCATGAACTTGGTGTCTTTCTGGGTGATGAACTCGCTTAGGTGGTTTTTACAGGCTTCCAGAAAATTGAAGTTCATCAAATTAACAGAATTTTGTAGTGGTAATCTGAAAGTTCAAGGTCAGGTAAATATGGTGGGTTTAGTAAGGCATCACATTGAAACTGTACATATTTCTGTAAAGATATGTAAGTTCTGGTATTGTTCTGAGAGAAGATAAACTTCTGAATGAATGGCCAATTTCTGCTGCTTTTCAATTATATCTGCCTTTATTCAGTACTATTGTGAACAGTATTTGTCTGAATTCAATGTCTGATTTTGCAAAAGCCTGTGATACATAATGCCCATCCATACCAGGTGCAAGGCATCGGAGTGCTGAGTTTGAATTCCTTGCATTCACTTACGTGCAAATACCCTTGGGAAAGGTATTAATCCATCTCTTCCCTCCAGTTATAGGCTAAATAACAGGACAGATTGGGTTCTATAGCTTTGGTTGGCAACTAGTCTACCACAGAAAGCAGTGGCAACTTACTGCGGGATAATCTTCTGCCCAGTCAGTCATGTCTCTTTCAAGACATGATCTCCCAAAGCGCGTATCACGTATGGCAATTAACTGATTGACTGACAAGGCGTCACCTGGAGTAGTTAACAGTGATCCATCTTGTTTATGTCAAGAGTTTCTTTTGTTTCACATTGTTGTAAACAATTCATTTTTCATCACCTGGTAATTGTTTTTGAAAACAGGCCAATTTGTTACTTTTGTGCAGATAAATACAGTCCATCAGTTTTTCTGTTCAATTGTGAGGCACCCAAACATTCTGGTGATTCATATATTCTAGTATTTTCATATGCATTACAACTCATGAGATATGTGAAGTATTTCTGCAATATCCAGTGTGGCATTACGTAATTATTTTTAATTGGTGTTTTAATTTGGTCATCAATAATTACTGCAGGCCTACAGCTGACATCTCCATGACACATTTTCTGCTTGTACAGTCTTTTTTCCTTTCATCAAATGATTAAAACATTTCTACTTTCCTCCATTTTTAACTTAAATTTAAAATTTACAATCCAAACATCAATCTAAGATGCATTAAAATGCCACTTTCAGAATATGCATGCCATAAATTTCAGTCATGTGTGAAATAAAATCAGATCCTCAAAATACTACCTATTGAAAAATGCTTTGAACTTTTGCTTTAACCCAAGTTTTATTAATATCCTTTTGGAGTAATACTTATTTATTTCATAATAATCAAGTCATAAAACTGTAACAATTTTGCTTTTGCACCACACAGGCATACACACATGTAAACAATAAAAACTGAAAAAGTCTTAAATTTTATATATATAAGTAATTTTTTTAATGTTTTTTTTTTTTTTGTTATTTTATTCACATGTTACTTTTAAGAAAAGTTCAAGTTGGTTTGTTTTCTTGAAGAAACTCATGCCACTGACCTATTGTCTGTTGTTGTTGTTGTTATGATCATTGTCATTACCATGCACAGGCACATACACACACACAACCAAGTGGCAGCCTCTATTTACGTAAGTATAGTGAATGTTGGTAAAGAAGTAAATAGGCTTGCTGGGTTGAACATACAGGAGTTTGTGTGTGTACCTATATGTCAGGGTACTTTAAAAATATCTTACAACAGCATAAGATCAGCACCATCAATACAATGGTGGCATGCCTAGTGAAGAAATAAAACATATGACAGTAGAGTCATTAAAATAATGTGAGAGCTCTCCTCTCTTTGTCACAGTATACCCCTCACTTTTGTTTTAAACCTTCTTAAAAGAGTGGCAGCACATTACTGAGTTGGGTTGTGTAGTGGTAAAAATATGTCTGTAGTTAAAAAAAAAAAATGTTTTAAAAAATTGAGCAGGGCTGGAAGATTTGGTATGGGAGAGGGTAAGGAATTGAGATGGAGAGATTTACCCTTAGTTTATGAGAGAAAGCATATTGGTGTGTATGTGTGAGTTGGTATAATTATAATGGTTCTAATAGTTGTTGTTCTTTTTGCAGAGCTGGTGTAAGTGTTTTTGTTGTCTCCTCCTAACTACTTGTCCATTGACAACTGGGAACAAGACCAAGCAAACTGTGTTTGAGAACAAGAGGCTTGAAGGGCTTGTTAATTTTAGAGGAAGCACAAACACAGCTGCCTTTTCTGCAACATGGCACCCATCATTGATATCACTTCTTCAATTTTTTGCTTGAACTGAAAAAGATTAAGTTAAGGAAAATAAAACAAAAGCAAAAATAAGTAACTGTCAAAAGGGTATTGAATTATTAAAAAAAAAAAAAAAAAAAAAATCATTATTTGCTCTTGAGATCCAATCAGAAATTGATCAATATACAAAATATATCGATCAAGAATTTATATTTCATTGGTATTTGCTTATTCACATTCTCTATATAATGACATTTGACATAAAGTAATTTTAATGTGGCTACTTTGGCATGAATTGTAAGCATTTGAACCTTCATATTTTGTTACCAAGCCATTCAATTATCGTTAGCTTTACAAGATAAGATAAAAAGAAATAATTCTCACATCAATAAGGCTCACCTGAGGCTATTCTGTTTATCTAATTAACCATACTGTTATAAAATATTAAGAGTGGTACCTGTTTAATTAAAAACAATACCTAGTCAAATTTGAATAAGTAATTATATTAAAATCAACCCCACAAACTTATAACTAGAAGATTTTGGCTGATTACTAAAACTAAGAAATACTGGTTTTTCTTCTTCAACAAATATATTGCAATCTAAGAATTCCTTATGGCTGAAATCCAAACAGAACAGAAGCTGTTGAGAAATCTTTTGTCAACAAACACAACAACAAAGTTGCTAGGTGCAGCAGAGTAGAGGAATCTGTGGAAACTCTTTGTCAATATAAAAAAGTTATTTTAACTCAGTTATTTTTTCTTTAGAATTAATTGATTAGCTGCTATAAGCAGCTCTCCACCTTTTTGGAGAGCAGAAATGCAGTCATTAAGTTTAATTATACTTCATTGCACCAAGGAAACTAATTCAAAAAACAAATAGTACTCCAATATTGATTAGAGAAACTTTTAATTAACAATATTCAGCCTGGGGTAAGGCAAAGATGGATAAAAAAGTAAAGAAAAGGAAAACTCTATAGTTCATCAAAAGGATACAGTTTTTCTTTTTCAGCTCTCCTCATTCGTTCTTTTTCTTTGTCTTTTACTTTCTCTTTGTATTCTTCTTCACCTCGACTTTCCTGCAAAGCAAGCATCAAATTAATGACAAAAGTTTATTGCATTGGTTTAGAGTTGGAAAATCAAATTTGTTGCTTCTGAATACTGGAAAGACAAAATAGATCAGTTGTTCTAAAGTGACTTGAAAGATTACACAGTTTCTACCATAAAATTGCATTAAAACTTTAAGTAATATTTTCAGCTGTTATGAGAAAAAATAAAGATTAAGCCAGTCTCTTCACTCATTTCCCCTAAAGTAATTTGGCTTGAAGAGAGTTAAAAAAAAAAATTCAGGCATACATCTAAAATGAATTACTTTTGAATACACATAGGTGAGACTGAAACTTATCAGGTCCATGATAGACTAGTTTTAATCTTCTACAAGACGTGATAGGTAAACTGTTGCCATTTTATATTTTTAATTTTGCATATGTGCGCTGTTTGTTTTTGTCAACTGCACAGTATAGTATAGTCAGTTAGGCACTGTCTGTGAGAAAAAGAGCACCAAGACACAATTCATTTTATCAGATATTTGGGAACAACATGCTGCACTGCTTGGCATTTGCACCAAAAACTCCAATATAAACAATTCAGAACAATCATTGGCTTGCTGTGTTCCCCACTCCACAAAAAAAAAGATATACCAAGAGTGATGAAAACCAAATATCCAAACAGCATCATTGTGTTTAGGGTGATTACTAGTGATGGCGATGTTATGCCTCCATTCATCTTACCACAGAGCCTCGAACTCAACATGGAGACCGACATCAAGTGCTTTGAGGAGGTAGTGCTGTCCTGCGTCAAGAGGCAGCTGCTGGAAACAGGACTCTGTACCATGCCATACAAGCAGGAGAATCCAGTCATTACTGTCAGACAATTTCTGTGAGCACATAACCCCTTACATCTGGCCAACTAATTCCCCAGACTGTAACCATCATAATTATTATGTGTAAGTGCAGTTGAATAAGAGACCAACAAAACTCCTTGTAACACCAAAGATGAACTGAAGATAAGGATTACAGCAGAAAGAGACTATCTAGAAGATTTTTAGGAGATTCCAAAGTTGTCTGAAGGCAGAGGTTGAAGCCAATGATGATTTTATTAAATAAATTTACTTTTTAGTATTTCAAGATATTTTTGCGTAATTTTGGTAAATATATCTGTTAAAATAAGATGTCAGTATTATTTTCATTTTTGTGTAATTTAGGCAACAGTTTATCCAATATACCCTGTATTGTACATAACCTCACTACTTAGGATCATACATGAAACAAAACTAATAAATTCAAGAAGTGGTTCAAATCACTTATGATTAATCTAATTTCTCTTACTTTATATATAACTAGCATAAGCATAAAAAAAATAAACAAGATTATGTATGAATTGGCACTTCTGTCTAGGATTTGAGTGTAAGATGAATGCACACTGAAGTGCTACACACATATATATCAATTTATATCTGTGGATTTTTGGTTAAAAATCTAAGTTGTTACTAAATAACAGTTATAATTGTATTATTACTCATTTGCACGAAAGCATGTAGCTATAAAGATTTAATTACAACAGTGAATTGATAAAAGCAACAAGAGATCATCTACATTGGTTTCAATGGAACCAATAAATAAGAAACCTGAAGAGGATTTAACTTTTTATGTTACAATGAATTAATGCTCCAAGTTTTATTAAACAAGGACCCACTAATGATTTAGACATTGCCATCTACATTAACGCACAAAACTTAAGTATAAGTGAAGTATGTTGACATGTATTCTTGTACGTCTATTACTTGTGTAATATAGTGAATGTAGTTGGTATAATGAATAACAGAATGGAATCAATAAATTGAGTTAAAACTTTGGTTAATGTTGTTTGTCCTCACTGTTCATTAATGCATATTTCTCTCTAACCTATCATATATTACTTGGAGAGGGGATAGGCACTACCAGACAACAACCATCACTCAAAGAAATACTATGAAGGATCCAACATGGTACTCTGACAATCTATTTGGTCATTAGATATTTTGATTTGATTTTGAATATAGACAATACAAGTGGATAAAGAATTTAAAACATTTTATTAATAAAGTGAATTAACTGAGAAGTTATGTTATGGATAATAACTGATTAATTTAAAAATAGATTATAATCTTTTCTTAGATACAACTGGCAAGCCAATTTAGTTATTAATTTATAAAAAAAAAAAAATACCTCAAAATTTTGCAATAGAAACAAGATATTTACCCTTTTGCTTTTTTCCTTTTCTAAACTGTCATGTTTGCTAAACTGTTTTTCTTTGCTTCTCCGTTCCTCTTTACCACTGGAGCCAGAAGACAATCGAGATTCTGCAGATTCTCCATTTAGTTTGCTGTTGCCTACAATCAACAGGATAACAAGTGAATTATAAAAATTATATTCTTTATTGTAAAAGTTTTATATTTTTAATAAAAAATATTTATACATGACATCCTTTACAAAGATGAAATATTTGTAAATAAATTTTAAATTTTATATGAATGTTTAAAAATAAACTGTGAAAATACTGTCAGTTACAGTTTTGTTAGTTTATGAAATATGAAGAGAATGGCCACTGCACACAAACATTAAAGTAGTATTAAATTACAGCTTTTAAACAGGAATCTTTTCGACAAAAGTAGAAGAAAATAGGCGGCATCAACTAATTTTCAAAAGTTTGATATATTTTAATTTTTGAAATAATATTTATGAAATTAATTCCTTGAAGAGAAGGAAAAAAAAAAAAAGAGTTAAAACTTTAAAATGTCAGATAAATGAGAAATTAACTCAACCCTTGCCTGAATGTCAATAGATAAGATGTGCATTTGAGCTATTTCTCAGTTTCATCTCCCATAGAATATATCTATGATTAGACTTGGTAAAAAAAAGAAAACAATTGCATTTTCTGGCAAAGCTATGTGCTAGAGCATTAAAGCTGGAATGCACATGTTTTATCTGATCTGAGAAGTTGAAATTTTATACTCACAGTTCACCTATGAAGTATAGAATAATTTCCTGCTGTATATGTAGCATACATAATGCCTTTAGTTGTTTCTTTGGCTATGATAAATACACAACAAATAAGATTATTTTTTGTTTTGTTGCTTCTTATGATTTAGTAGAAAAATTAGTGTTCCGTTCCTATCAGTATCCTCATGGGGTAAACAATGCAAGTGCGACTGAAAGTGGATAATGCTTACCTAGTATCAATGTTGAGGCAGTATAATTTTGAACGAGACAAACAGAAAGATGAGATGGGTGTTACCAGTTATAAGAAAAAAAAAAAAGAACTTATGGAGAAGACATGTCACTAACAATTTATCTAAATTTTAAAAAGTAACTTTTGTTGTAGAAATGCACTAGAAAGTTTTTAAAATTTAAAAAATTGTCTTTTAATTCTAAGAACAAATTTAGTTGGCATAATAATTTTTTTTTTTTGAGTAATACATTTTTTTTGAGTAATACATTTTTCTTTATGCTTTAAAAGAAGCTCAACCATAATTATATTTCAGATTATAATTGCTAACAACTATTTGATTGTGCTGAAAGATTTTTTGTGAGAAATTAACTTGTCTAAGCAGAGAATGCAACATTTTAATAATAAAATGAAATGCTAAGATATCTTAAGCTATAAATATATGACTGAACATCTAAAATACTGTAGAATGATTATGTATTCGATAGTGATCAAACCAAAAATCAGTTGATCTTGATGTCCAGTTGAGAACTGGTATTCTCAACTGAAGCTTGTAATGATTATTAATTTAGAATTGTTCAGCAAAGAATTTGTACATGCATGCAACACACAATTTCAGCAAGATTTTTAGTTTTATCTTTATTTGATACTGTTTTTCAAATGTTTTCAGAACATAGATTATAATAATTATGATAGACAGGAACAATTTTCAGAAATAATTGGTAGATATCCCATAGTTCAGCTATGGGTAGAACAATATAAAGGAACTTTCAGGATGTGCAGTCCTTATATATTGTAATATATTAAAAAAAAATAAAGCATAGGAAAATTACTGACATAACTAGATAAACTGAAATAGTAGAACAAAAAAAAACAAAAAAAAAAACGATTTGCTCATTTTTTTTTTCTGATGAGAAATTTTTAGATGTACTAATCATTTGAATAAAAGGATTTTCTGTGGTAACTATCTTCACTGCATTTAAGCCAAACCTCTTATCTATCAGTTTACTGCTCTGTAATGAGCCAATATACTTGAGAGTATATTATTATTATTATTTTTTTTTATAAAGTTTGACAACAGAGTTTGTTAAAAATATTTATAACTTTGGTAGGGCTATTTCAGAAAAAGAAACATTTGCAAAGAGAATCTCAAAAACCTTGCTATATTTCTTTAATTTTTTTTCTGATATTAAATAAAGCAAGTTGTTTGAGTGGGAGACAATTAGTCTGTCCTTGTCTGAAAATTTGAACCAGTTATATACAAATATGCACTAAATGCTACTTTTAATAAAATCTGTCGATAAATTCAAATCAGTTCATAAAAATATTTTAACTAAAACAATTTCAGGTAATTTTGCAAGTAAAATTGTTTATTTTAGTATCTTTTCAAGTCAGAATCAATAAAAAATATTTAAAAGTGGTTTACTTCTTTCAAAAAAAAAAAAAAAAAATGACCGGATTCTTGCTAAACATTTTTAGAAATATATGCGTTTCACTACCAGTGTCAAAAGAGAGAACAATAAAATAATTTCAACTAAAACTCTCCTAATATTCGTTGTATTTTTTTCTCAGAACTGATATATCTAAATATAAGCTAAATGCTGTGTTTATTATTTCATATATTTATTAAATTCTTAACTACTAGGATAGAACAAAAGAGTATGATTATGAATTAATCTTTTTTTCTTTTTATTCCTATTTACTGATTTGTATACATTTGTATACCATTTTAAAGTTTTGTTTCCCTCTTCTTTTTGGGTGGTGTTGGAATTTTTTCAATTATTTTGATTCTGGATTGAAAGTTATCACTTGACAAGAAAAACTGAGGACAACTCATACAAAAGTTTAAACATTTGGCACCAATGAGCAAAGTGAACAAAATGCAGAAGTGGGAATCTCATGATTTGACTGATGACAAGCAGTTTGTATGATATTGGCACTTGTTGCAATTTGCTGGTTTGTTTTAAAAATTACCCTTTGTTATAATTGTTAGATTGTTATAATTTGGCTCAATGAACACATAATTCAACCTGACCCAAACCAACTCTTTACAATCCAAATACAAAAAGAAAAAAAAGATCCCCATCAGTGTTTGGAGATGGCATAAAGGAGTAACTCATTACTACCATTTTTAACCTGATCAGACCAAGATGGTAGAATCCTTGTATCATGATTTGAAACTAATGTATCAAAAAGTGCAAAAACATTTTGGCCAGTAGTGGTGAAATGAAAGAGGCCTATCCTGCTGTAGGATAACTCAAAATTTCTCAAACAGCCCTGCAAAAACTGATGCCTTTAGAGATTGAGATCCTGTATCCACCTCTCTATTCTCTGAACCTGTTCTTTACGGATTACCATTTTTTTTAGAGTTAATAGAAGTACATGTAATAACAGGTGTACATTAATGCGAATCAGGTAGTTTGCTAACTTCCATCATTTTAGATTTTACCATGGAATAAATTCACTGCTGGTTTGTTGGCAACATTGTAAGAACTCTAACAGTGCTTACTTTGATTAATTAAGTTCTACTTGAGCAAAGTTATATGTTAAATTGCAATTTATTTTGTTTCCATCTGAAATAAATTTTTGTTTTAAAATTATTTTGCTTTAAACTTTTAAATCCTGTAATAAAAGGAAATTTTATCAAAATAGAGGAACATGAAAGGTTACGTCTAGCCTCAGTTATAACATTACCAATTATACTGGCGAGGGAAAATAATTGAATATTCTTTTGTCTGAATAACAATATAAATTTTTAAAAAATATCCTAAAAAGTTGTTAGTGTAAGACAGAAACCAACTATCATAATAGACGTTACATATTTGATGCCATGTTTGCATCAAACAAATTTTCCTACTCAGAAAGGCAGTCAAGCAAGTTATATGCAAGTAGATGCAAGCCAAAAACAGGTAAACCTGGAAATAAAAAATTGACACTTGATGCAGGCAGTAAAAATATATGTATCATTTGAATTTATATGAGAATGATAGATTGTGCATAAATTGTCTTAATAAATTTGTTAAGATATAATTTCAGTTCCCAGTATAGTCCAGTATGCATTCAAATATTAAAAATTATTTGTTTAATAAATAAAATATTTCAAGAAAAACTTCTGTACTCAGTTACCATCACTAGGATTATACACAAGTTAAAAATAATGACTAGGTAGAAATAGGATACAACAAAATTTTAATGTGACATGACCGCAGTGATTTGAAGAGTGGTGATTTTATAACCAGCAGTAAAGTCTGTGAAATGGGATCTTTGGGTAGTCTTACACTGGATGAAAAATTAATAAAATAATAGATAAATAAAAACTTTTGGGAACAGGTGACACTTGACTGGACATTGGAGATTCAAGATTGCTGTCTTATATAACTTATCAGTACTTATTTGATTGATCCTAAAGAAAAAGAAAAATAGCAATTTCAGAGGAAAAAAAATACCTGATTTGTCATCACCTTTTCTTTTCTTTATTTCTATACTGCTCCTGTCTGAGGAAATGTCCTTAAAAAACAAAACAAAAATAAAATACAACTCATTTGAATTATCAAAAGCAGAGACAACACAAATATAATTTAAAAAAATAAAGGTGCCTATTCACTTGTAGGTGAAGAACATACATTTCATGATTAAACTTCATATTGCTTTATTTAGATTAATAAGAACTAACATGTTCGATTATAAAATTGCAAATCAAAGTATAATAATAACTTAAATAGCATGCATCAAAGTAAAAATTACAAACATTAAGATGACAAGTTAATTCATTGTTCTGAAGTTGATATCAATATAAATTCATTGCACCCTGAAACTTAGTCATATAAAATATGCTTTGACAATTACAAAGCAAATAAGAGTATTTTTGTCACTTATGAACTTGTAGCATATAAAGAGTCTTTTTTATCATTATGGACAACGCAAATTAAAAAGAACCAGAAAAATAAACAACATACACAAATTACCCAAATGAAGCAGACAAAATATTTTAAATTTCATTATTCAGTTACATCCATAAAAGACAATTTAAATGCCTTTCTGACAATTCAATATTCAGCATTGAAGTTCACTTTATAAATGATAAAATTAATGAATTTGTTGATAAGCAAAATGAAAAGGAAAAGTATGATTATAGTGCTATGTATGAATTAAGAGATAGGAGAGAGAGTATACTAGTTGACCCATGTTATTTTAACAATGAACTACACAACAGTTTAGTGTCTGATGATTAGCTTGGATTTCAACAGTTACAAATTTCCTCCAATCAATCCCACTTTTACTTCCTGGCTTCAACAGAAAACTGATCTTTATCTTGGCATTCATCCTGCTTCCTTCACACACATCCTAATGAGAACCTGCCTCTCCTGCAAGAGAAATTATCTGTTGACCTAGAATTTCTCAAAGTTCTCACCCAACCAATGTAAACTGGACTAAACGTAGAAATTGCATTAACAATGAGGCAAACCAAATTGCTTTTACTCCTCTATCTCCAAGAGAGAGTTATCCTAAGGCAGAGCATGTTTCTTTGCTGAGGCAGAAAGTTGGTTAATTTTAAAATATGGAGAAAAATGGTGGCAAGAATTATTCTTTAGATGATACCATATTGTATATGTGATGTTTTTCTTTTAATCACACAGTCTATAATTTTAATTCAATATGATAAACATGCTGAAAATTTCTACAAAAGGTGCTGCATAAAGATTTTTTGTGGTAAACGGAATACATGCAGAACTAATCTCTGATGAACTATATAAGCATTGTAAAAATTCTGTGAAATTGTTAAAAACAATTTTACCATTAAATTTAATTTTGATCCATGTAGTGACATATTTGTTTCTCTAAATAGTGAAAATCCCCTCTTTTTTTCTCTCTTTTATGTCATATTATGCATTCACTAAAATCCAGGGTTGTTGATTTTTAAAAAAAAAAAAAAACAGAATAAAACAAAACAAAAACAAATTCTATTTTTTAAGATAATTATTTAAATCAGGTACCCCTACTAAATTGCTAAAAAAGAAAAAAACAGCATAGCATGAAGTAAAAGGCCCCAAACTTAATAAAAACAAATTTTTCCCATCAAAAAGTTATATTAGGAAAGATCAAAGTATTTTTTAATTAATTTTCCAAATTTTGTTAATCCTTTCTAACATATTTTAAATTTTGTTTTGATTTTTGTTAGTGGGTAAATGAATTGTTACGAGAGTTTACAATGGATAATGTAAGTTTTTTTTCTGTTGAAAAACACATTAATTTAGAAAGTCTTGCAAAAATCAATTGTCAGATTTTAATGAAACTTTCAGCATTTTATTCACAAATTAATGAAATTATTTTTGAAATTATTATTTTAAAAAAATCTTGTTAAAAATCTCATTGGGGAATGTAAACCATCTATAATTTTTTTCAATCATTTTGCTCCTTTTCTGAAAATCTTCTTCCAATAGTAAAATAAAAAATGCAATAAAACTATGACCTTATTTAATTAGATAAGCTTTTAATTGCTTTAATAAATAATATAAATTAAGGATGTTATAGACTGAAGAAAAATTTTTTTTGTTTAATAATGAAATTTAAAAAAATTGTTTTCATTTTTTTAAAAATTATAATAATTTATAGTTTCAAAATTATTTTAAAAATATTTCAAAGATTTGTAGATGTTAGGTTATTAAGTGAAGGCTATATTTATTAATCAAAAATTGAAAAGTTTAATACAAATCATCGAGTCATTGTATTTTTAGAATAATCTTTCATTTTTTTTGTGTATTTCAAGTTTTTTTTATTTGGTATGATAATTTTTATGTGTATAGCGTTAAATATCTGATGAAACCTTTGCTCCTTCAATTTTGAAACAAAAACAGACCCTCGTGTCAAGTTGAGAATCTTTTATTTGAAATATTGTTAAAGTCTTTTTTTTTTTTTTTGCCTAATTTTAAATTCTAAGCTTTTCATGTTTAATTGGTTTTCTTTAATTCTTTTTTTTGATTTTAGCAGAAATCTCTTGACTGGACTTTTACTACCATGTTTTTTTTTTTTCTTTTCTTTTCAATTGGAGTAGATAGATCTATCTATCGCCCGGCTCACACTCCACCCACGTCTATTGAACAGGTTAAGAGGCTCATCCCTTGTTCCCTGTTTAGGATGTGGTTTCTGGCTTTCTATTTTCCAATCTTTTCACTATTACGTAGCCCCCTTGCTCGAGGTGATACGATTTAAAAAACAAAAACAAAAAACGAACCAAACTAAAAGGTGGTGTGTTTCAAGGTTTCTTTCTCTTACAGGAAAAAAATTTGAACAATTTTGTCAATTCTGACCACTATAGACAGTTATTTTGCATCTGGTTGTCATCATATGCCAACTCATACGGGGTAGGGGGAAGAGGAGGTTAGAAAGATCAACACTCTGTGCTTAAGAAATAGTTTTAGTCTAAATTTCATGCTATAAGTAAGTAATAATTGTGTAAATCAGATTAATTTAACTTTAAATTTGCTAGTTTTCCAAAAATAACATGTCACAGATGTATATTTAATTTTTGCAAGATTTTTAAAACTGAGAATTAACTTTTGTTACAAATGTGTTGATCGCTCAAAAAAGGCAGAAATTTTTTTTTTTAAATCTTAAAATTTTAGGTCCGAATAAATATAATTTCTGTTTGAAATACATCAGAATATTTTGCTTACTGGAAATAGTAAATTTAATTATTTAGCTTTCAATAAAAATTAAATTAAAAGTTTGAAGAAAACTTTTTTATTCTTAAAAATTACATTAAAAAGTTATCGAAAATAAAGAAAGCAAAAGAAAGAGAAAAATGATATAAATAACTTTAGAGATTAAGGTAGTAAAATAATTTAGGGTTGTTAAATTTACAATTTTTGATTAAATTTTCCCAATTTTGCTAATAGAAAACAAATCTACATTTAAATTTTACCATTTTTAAAGCTTTTGGGTATATCTACCATTAACTTTAAGCTTTGTTTTTTTTCTTCTTCCCAGATAAGGTTTTCCAACTATTTTATTGTTGCAGCATTTTTAAATAAAATATTTTTCATGGTGATCATAGATGAATGATTTGTACATAAACTATCTTGTAATTTTATTTTATTAGTCTGCTAGCAACGTTACCAGCCAGTGTTGTTTTTTTAAACTTAGATCTGGGTTTTTCCAATTCCTGTTTGTGTTGTTTCTTTTTTTAACTTTGAAATTTGAAAGTGTCTTGAGTAATGACATACTTTTTGTAGTTAAACAACTCTTGTCAGCAGTGGCCTCATCTGATTGTGAATAAGTTTTCTTGTCCTATAGACTAGTACATTCCAAACTGAGAAACAATTTTGAAACAGATAAAGCAACAAAATTGGTCTTTCTATTTAAGCAAACACTTGCTCATATTGCATTTTAAAATTTGTTAATGGTTAAAATTTTACTTTACAATAAAAAAGAAATTCAGTTGATTAATAAAATAAAGTGGTTAGTACAAAACCTTACTAAGATTGTGTGTAGAGAGGAGATATGAATAAGTAATTTTTACAAAACATCCCATCAATTCATGTGCATGTACATATAAAACAGAAAATGTTTGTACATTTTTGTGTGTGTACAAACATGCACACATACACACACACACAACTTTAGATTTTTAATTCTTTTACCTAAAATGTAAATGCAGCCCCATCTTATTTGAAATCTCTTATAAAATCAATTAAATTAAGAATCATATAACATGGGTAATGATTAACCTGCTTTCAATTTTGCTTGTAACAAAATTTCAGTACAATCTGCCTGTTGGTTGCACTAGAACAGAATGAAAACTTGTGTATGCAGTGCAAATAAAAATGTCCTACAATATAGCACTGCCTTCATTTAGATATGCATTCCTAAGTGTAAAGAAAACAGAAATGGCAAATAAATGCAATAGAAATTGTGTTAAGCTCAAGCCAAGGGCCTATTTTATCATGAAGTGTGAGAAAATTCTCTGAAATGATGTGTTGGAGTAGATAAGAGAAGTGCACATGTTGTGGCAACATCCTCCACTCTTTTGGTTGTCAGTATTTTTTTAAGCAACAGATAATTATAATCTAAACAGATCAGATGGCCAGAGACAGCCAAAAGCTTAATCAACAGAAAATTAATACTCAGTATAATTCTGAAGGGTTAATCAAGTTTACTTAATTGTTCTTGTATCTCTCTCTCTCTCTCATATGCACAAACACAATTTTAATTTAGGTAATTGAAAAAATAATTCTAAAAAATCTATTTAATTTTAAACTGATAATTTATATAGAATTTTAGAGATGAGGCATTATCATTATTATGTCTTATTATTGAGACCAGCATGCATCTCTTGTCATCATATTTGGTAACCATTTTGGAAATTTGAACCAAACACATTATTTAGTTTACCCATTTCATTTTCCATGCTTGAGGGATAATTTATATCAGTTAATATTCATGAGAAGTTTTATTAACTTTTGGGCTGCTTGTTTATTACTTCCACTGAATATGAGTATATGACTGTTCAGCACTAGGGGGAAAGCTCTAGACATTAGTTAAAACCTATGAGGGCTGTATGTAGCAGTTTGAAATAACAGTGGTGCAATTTTGGAGATTTAAACCTGATGTATTCACAAAATTTTATGAGTAATAAGACTCAGGTTGTGGAATTCATACGATTCTATCCAATAATAAAGGAGTTGTTTCAAAATTCTGAGTGTACTAAGTATAACAACAAACACCTGAAAAAGCCTGGAAGATACAATGGTTGAAATGTTGTAAATATAAGAACTAAAATGAACATGCTTGCCTGAATTGTAAGGCATATAAGTATTTATTTATTTTTTTTTTAATCACATCACCCCAAGCAAGGCGGTAAGGCCACTGGTGTGCAGGGGGCTACGTAAGAGTGAATAGATTGGGAGAAAGCCGGAAACCACATCCTAAACAGGGAACAAGGGTTTATAATTATTCTATTAAATATAGGTACCTCCACAAAAAACAAAAAAACACCAAACAACAATACTTAAGATTTATAATAATAATAATAATAAAAAACTTTCTTGATGCTTTTATTCCAGTTTTAATTTCAAACTAAAAAAAATACTTTGCTGTATTTCAAAAAAATAATTTAAACTGACTGAAAGGAATATTTTTGTTAAAATAGCTGATTAGTGCCCATGTTTAGTTGTCTTTCATCATAATGTAATTCGCTTTATTAAAAAAAATGTTCTAAAAAAATAAAACATACTTTCTGAAACTTTATTTGAGGAATATTAGCTGATTTAAAGTATAATTAATATGAGTTGTAAAAAATATTTACTTTAAGTTTAAAATATTGCAGAAATGCATTTTAATCTAACAGTAGCTGTTTTAATGTGTTGACAGCCTGATGATAGGTTTAACGTTATTCTAGAGACTTTATCTGTAAAACATAATTTAAGAAAATGATATTCAAGTGCTCAATATTTTTAAAAATTTAGGAAAATATTCTCTGTAATCTAATGTTTTATTAAATTTACTGTAGTCATCACTTTTATTTTTTGATAATGCTGGGTATAGTTGCCCATACTTACAAAAAATAGGCATATTTATAAACATTAAAAAAAAAAAATTCTTTCAAAATATTGGTGTTTGATGATTTATATTAAGCTTTTCTATTTATGATTAATAAAGATAGTTTTTACTTAATAATTATGTAAAAGGCTGAAATTAATACAAAATCTTAAGTTTTAAAACTTAATAAAGTTTTCTAATTAAAAAAAGAAAAACAATTCTTGGAAAAATTCATTATGGATTGAAAAATTGTTTTTAAGACAATAGTGTCCTTAATAAATTTTATTTATAAAATCAAAAGATTTTTGAATTAAATAATGCAATAGTTTTATTGCATTTTTTATTTTACAATTCAGAGAAGATTTTCTGTAAATTGGTGTTTGTCTGAGGAAAACAAATTGATGATTTTAATTCTCCAAGGAATCTTGCTTTAAATTAATATTAATATAAAGAGGCTAAAATTTTAATTTCTTGAAATTCCATAAAATTAAGTAACATATGTAAAAAATTCTTTTAACCAAGATTTAAAAAAAAAAATTTGTGAATAAATCCTGAAAATTCAATTAAAATCCAACAACTATTTGATTTTTTGCAAGAATTTCCAAAATGTGTTTTTTTTACCACAAAAAGATGCTAAATCAATCTTTCATCCAGCTGCTAACAAAAAAAAAACAAAAACAAAAAAAAAAACTTGTAACAAAAATTTTGAATGTGCTAGAAAGGATTAAAAATTTTGATTAAAAAAACTTTGATCTTTCCTCTTAATAATAAACATTTTGATGATAAAAACTTAATTTTTATAAATGTTTGGGATTTTTCATCATAGTATGCTCATTTTTAGAAAATCTTTGGTGGTACCTAATTGAATATGTTAAATATTCATTTAAATACATTTCTTTGTAACAGGTCTATGCCAAAATATGAGTTTTGCAAGAATATTAATGTGGATGTTGTAACAACTTAATATTGCAAGGACATTTTGTTGGTGGTGTGGTGTAATAGTAAATGTACCTCAAACTTGTGGTCTTGCACCAAATATATATGTAAAAATTAAAATTTTATAAAAATATATATTCTAGTCATATTGCATTATTTATATGGTTTTGAAATATGACTATTTTTATTTAAATATTTCTTCACTTGCAGCCTGATAGCAAACTAAACTAAATTTTTTAAATACTCATTTATAATGTATTGATAATATAATTATTTATATAATTACATTATCAACACCTTAAATTTTTTAAATAAATATTTCTGACATTTTGTAAATTTTACATAATTAGTAATCAAAAATAAAATTAATATACATTTATTTTTTTGCTCTTTCACTAATGAAAATTACCTTGTAAAAAAATATGCATTGCTTTTTTTAGTGATGTTTTAGAAATCTATATTTACAGGATGGATTTATTGTATAGTGAAATTGAATTCTGAAGTTTATATGTCATGGCTGTAGTACTAATGGGTTTAGTTGAAATCATAAGTGGTTCCTGAAATATACGTATGTAAATAAAGACTTGTAACACAAATATCCAGCTGTGTGTCATCCTTTTAGACTAAAAAATGGAATTATAAGAGTTTGATTGAAATTAATGAATGAATATAAAATATAATAGATTTATGGGTAAGGCATTTGGAAGCATTGTGCATTTGTAAATGTCCATACAACTTTAAATGCCTAAAATTGACATATATGAAAAAAATGTAAAATATCAGCACTATCCATAAGTATTATCAGTAGTAGCATTCAAATAAGGTATGGGAGTCCAAGACAACAAAGTGACAGGCACAAACAATATGACTAATCCCTTTAGACAGAAAAATATGACACACAAGACAGCAGTTTATACTTAATTTACATTTACATATAGATTTGTATTCGAATCCCTCACTTAAACTTAGATAAGATATATAAAATTGAAGTTTTTTTTTCTTCATAGATTTAGAGTTTAAGTTTGTCTGGCTAAATACGTATACATGGAGGAAATACACATAAACTAACAACAGTAAGAGTAATAATAGTCTATTTCACACTAGCATTAATGGTGTTAACATAATCTTCAAGATATTTAAGTTTATTATGATTTTAACTTGATTGACCTTCCTCAATAGAAAAAGTGATGAGAGTGCCAAATTCTATTTTCATCCTCTTCAAGAGGATCAGCCTCAACACAAGACTTTTTATAATTATGTTATCAACTAGCACAGATAATGGGATTTGTGCAGTCATTATCGTTAACAACTTTGGCAAACTTCAAGCATCTTATTACTTTTATTTTTTCAATTCATATACTGTTTTTCTAGGTCTGGGATTGTGACACCTGTTCTAAATATGCACAAGTCATGACAGCATATGTTCACATTATTTTTGGTAACCTTGACATGAGTAAGAAATATTTTGCCATTTGAAAAAGAGATTGTGAAACTTTTTCCACAGTACTATTTTGCTGAGGGAAATAGGGAGCAGATTTTTATGCTTAATATAATTATATAAGTGATTCAAATTAATATAATATATTATCTTCATGTAATATTATCTTTTTTAGCATGTTTTATTGATTCATACAATCTGATATTAACTAAATATTTCTTGCTCTCTTGTAGAATATCACTGTTTTGTCTTTAGGAGAAAAAGATTATACAAAATCTTTTACAGAGGATAGCACTTGATATGTAACTTTCTTATGTGATAGTTTGCACACATACAAACTTCACCAGTAATGGATGTTCACGTACTGGTTTCTAAATAAACATATAAATTGCATTTTCTACATTATTCCTAAAGTTAAGTGCCATATATAATTCACTAAATGCCAATATTTTTGTTTTTTGTTGTTGCTAAGATCAAAGAATTCATATCCATACATTTTGGAAGAGACAGATATTGTTCTACACTGAATAGTGTTTGTATTGAATCATGATAGTGATAGAAATTAACACAATGTTTTAGCTTACCAAATAAAAATTAAAAAATTGTAATAATAGTGAATTCAACAACTGAATCTGAAAAAGAAAAGCAACTTACCCTTTTCTTTTCCTTCTTCTTTTCTTCATAGTATTCCCTTTCTTTTTCACTAGAAGGACTCTGCAAATATAGAATTTTAACTCTAGAATTTCATGTTTTTGCAAATGGTTATGTACAGTTGTACACAAAGTCACATACAATTTCAAATTTTGTTCTATTTAGCTAACAATAATAAATTTGACATTAAAATATTTTGATAGACATATAAAGCTACACAAAATGATGATCCAATAAATTAAAAGCATGTCATCTCAATTGAATGCTTTTCATATTAAAAAAGAGAATAAAATTAAACCAAGTTAAGAGAAAACTTTTTACATTTGAAAAAGTATTCATAAAGTGTATTATTCGAAACGCTTGATATCATTGATAGAATTTTAAGTTTATCTGTCATTAAAAACATGTACAAGTAGCAGAATTAAATTAATGCACATGAAAACAATTATCCTTTGGTTCAATTGTTGCAAAGATATAAACCATGTACAAAAATATTTACCTACTCAAAAGACAAATTAAAACCATTGCTTAACTTTTATTGGTTGTAATAAGCTAGGGCTATGAATGTAAGCTTAAATAACAATATGTTAAATTATTGAATCTCCTTTGCCTTGTTTTTTTGACGTGTGATTGGATGACATTTTGACTAGTTATATATGTGACTGTGGTAAATGTTCTAAGGTTTGTATTTGGATGTTTCAACAAATAATTCACGATATAAAAATTATAAATCAGGATACCAAAGATAATTGGAACAAATAACTGAAACATGCACAACTAAAACAAAGTTTAATCAATGTAATAAAATCATTTATTACAGGATTTTTACGGAAAAAATTACAACTCTTAATGACGAATATATACTGATGCTGAATGTCATGTGTGTTCATGCCATAGAACCAATTTTGAGCATGAAAATTTATAACACATTCAGTTGAGATATAGGCTATAAGAAACATCTGAGATCATTTAAAAAAAAAAAACAAAAAAAAAAAAACACAGCATGCCATTTCTTATGAAATTAAGCAATTTCTAGCAAAAAATAAGATACAGAGTTTGTATTTTTTTTTTTTTTTTAAAAAGAACAAAGATGCTTTTGACTTCAACAAAAAGTAGATGATAGGGTATAGAAGTTCAAATTTAACTTCCAAATGGAAACCAAAAACTTTTTGGTGGTAAACTGGTACTTGGGGATGACTTAGACTAAAAGAAGTTATAAGATAGCTATTCTAATCTCAAATTGACCCACCAAATCATTGGAGGTCACTTTGGGATAAAGAAAGCATGTTTTGCCAAATGTGGTGCAAACCTGAAAAATACTTTCAAATGAAATTCTAAAATTTTCAGGCTTAAATTTGATTTTCCCAGCTGCTTTAGATGTAAAATCTAAAATGCAGAAACTACTAGTGTCTTCATGAGTAAGACATATTTGCCCCAAAGAATGATGCAGTTGAAGAAAAACTCAAAGCTGTTGCAACAGATTCTTCTTGTTCATCTGTACAAGTTAACTAACACAGCTGAAAACTCTTGAGGCTATTCAGAACTCAACTGACTTCCTCAGTTTTCTGGTGTTGCATAGTGTTCCTGCCCATAAAACTTCAGGTAAAAGGTAAGATGTCCATCATGCTTTTAAAAAATCTTAAATCTCCAGGTTGTGCAATGAGATTTGTCTACCTGTTAAACAGCCTCTCCTTTAAGTCATTGGGGCAACTAATCTAATTGAGGTAGGCATAAAGGCGAAATTAATCCCAACAGATTTGCTTTCAAATTCCCTGTGAGGTTCAGCTTTGCCATAACCATCAAAAAGACAAGGATAAGCTCTCAAAAGCACTGACCTCAACTGAACTCATCTATGTTTTTTCTATCGACAGCTCTGTGATAGTTACTGAAATATTTTGATTGCCAAATAATCTTTTCATACTGGCACCCAATGGGAAAAACACTGTCATATTGAAGGACTACATTATTTTTGTTTTGTGCATCAAAATATTTTTCCTTCTATCATAAAGATATTTAAATTAAATAGTTAGCACTAAGCATCATTCCCTTTGTTGCTTTGACAGTAAAATGATTATCTTTTGTTGCTTCTCATAAATATGAAATAGAAAAAAAGATAAGAGTTGATATTCTTAATTTCTACATATTAAAGAAAGATGAATTAAATAAATTTACAAAGATTTAAAAATGCCAAAGAAATTAATTGAATTCTGATTGTTGTTCAGATTTATTTCATTTACTTTTTCACTTAAAAAAACTTTCATCCTCCCCAAACAATGTGGTACTGGTTTTCAACCTAATGAAAACATTGAAAGTAATCCTATGCAAAATATTTAAAGGTTGAATTAATAAAATACTATCATCCTCTACTGTTTCTGCTGAAACAATTATGACATCAAAAACATAAAAAAAAATATCCAAGAAGAAAATGACAGAGAAACCACAGAATTATAGGCGTCAAAGAATACAAGATTTTTTCTTGAATTAAAATTATACATTTGATAGAATTTCACAAACACTTTAATGGAAAAAATGTTACATGTTTATATAAAAATTTTAACACAATATTCTGAGCAAATCTGATTGGCTAAATTATTTTATTGTAAAAGAATTTAAGTTAAAAATAGTTAATATTTTCACTTTATAAACATACAATAATTTTTATTCTAAGACTTAGAATAAACAGATCATGATATTCATAGGCTACTTGCATTAAATGGTTCATGAGATAAATTTATATCAAGAATAAATTTTCTAAATCTGTATTAGCATATCATAATTTTGAAAATGATAACTTACTTGATATCACTAAAATCAGTGTAATGATGTTGATAAAAATGAATGATTAATAGCAAGAAATAAGTTTAAAAATTTTATTTAATCTGTAGATGTGGTTGTTGCTGACAGCAAAGTTAGCTTGCATCAATCTAACTAGCAGTTTTGCGATCATAAAATGGAAACTATCTTTGCAGCTTTCAATTAAGTTTTTACTATCAAATTTACATAGAATCATTACTTGCTATTTTTCTTTTTTACCAATAGTACTAAAATAATACTAAAAGGCTCTTATATAGATTTACCCTAATTTTCAAATGTCAAACCAGGACAGTTTTAAATTTTTATTATAAAATAGCTTTCTTATATAATAATTTCTTTTTTATGACCCAATATACTTCAGGGCTGACACACACATACACAAAATAAAGAAAAAAAAAAGAAAAGAGATAGCTTATATCCCTCAAACCAGACCATATAGCAAATATAACTTTATACTATGTGTATCAAAAATACTTTTACAAACTTTCAGGGTGGGTTCTTGACACCAAAACAAGGTAAAATGTCTGTATAAACATATGTCCAGAAGACTATTGTTATACTTTAATACAGAGACTCATATTAAATGTTCAAAATGTCCTCCTCTTGCTTTCTATACATGCATGCATCTATTGGATCATTGACTGGTAGACCCTTTCAAATACTCCCACATAGTATCACAGACCCACCCCACCCATGTCACATTGATGAGGTGTTTGTGTATTATCAAAGACTGTTGCACAAACCAATTGTTTCAGGTGGTCCAACAGACAAAAATCCAAAGGATTTCCTGGGCATAAAACAAGCCTTCCACTACCTATCTATTTTTCATAGTAGATGTCAGCCAGTGCATCGTAAACAATGCGACAAAAATGTGTTGGAATCCCATCATGCATGAACTACATTAGCAGGGGATACATCCTCTAGTAGGTCTGGAAGCATGTTGAAATAATGTCCCTATAGACAGCTCCTGTACGACATGCGTAGAGAACATGTTACCTACAATTCCAGACCAGACATTTATCGTAAACTAATGCTGGTGTCTAGCCTGTACTGTACCATAGGGATTCTGATTCTCCCATAAATGTTGGTTGTGTAAATTTGTTATTCCATCTCTTCCAAATGTTGCCTCATCAGACTGAAGAGACAAACAATGGCTCAGCAGTTTCTGCAATAAATCATTGCCAAAAGTTTTTCTGTGGTGAGTGATCAGAGGGTGAAAAAACTGGTGCACATTGCAAATGATACAGATACAGAAGTTGCTCTTGAAGTACCCTCCTTGCAGTACTATGAGATGTACAACATACTAAGGCCACTTGATGTGTATTGATACATGGATTATCTTCAACAGCCTGTATAATGTATTCTTAGTGGTGAGGCATATGAGTGGATCTCAGTCTTCCTTGATCCATAGTTTGTGGTGCTACGGATTCTGTCTCTGCAATGCAATGTTAAACAGCAGCAGAGATTGAATGACTTGGTTGCCTTCAGTCTGGAAACTCAATCTGATACTGCTATACAGGCTTGTTCATTTCCATTTGCATGGCCATATGTAAAAAAAAAAAAAAAAAAAAAAATCATATCTGCCTATTCATGATATGAATATACTGTCATTTTTAAACCGAAAACTTCTAAGTTAACTCATTACTCAGTCAGTTAAGTGCCATATGTGATACACGCTTGGGCGATCATGTCTCGAAAGAGAAATGACTGACTGGGCAGAAGATTATCCCGCAGTAGGTTGCCATTGCTTTCTGCGGTAGACTGGTTGCTGACCAAGGCTATAGAACCCAATCTGTCTTGCTATTTAACCCATAACTGGAAGGAAGAGACGGATTAATACCTTTCCCAGGGGTATTTGCGTGTAAGTGAATACAATGGATTCAACTGGAATTCGAACTCGGCTCCCCGGCTTCTTGTTCTGAGCCGATATCCACTGTACCAACGCACATCCACAACTCATTACTACACATATTAAATGTTGCAGACAGACTAGCTACAAATGTACAGGAATGACAAATGTAACCTAGTCTATGTAACAACACGGCACCATCTACCATCAACTTTCTTTAAACTTCATAACTCAAAAATGAAAAATGTTTATATGAACTTTTGTCCTTGTTTTGTTGTTAGGAACCTGCCCCCCCCCAATGTTTTTAAAAGTATTTTTGATATGCCCTGTATAATATTTAAAGAAAAAATAAGTAAAGAATAATGTCTGGTGAATATTTGACAACTTTCTCAAGGGAAGATCCTCAGTAGGATAATTACAATAAAGCAAGGAAAGGAAGTCGTCATTAAATTACAAAGTCAAATGATGAAAAAAGATAGTTTAGAGTTTTCACGTGAAAATAATGAACCAATTAAAAGGAACGATAGAGAAAGTACTTTCCTTTCAGAAATTAATGATCTTTTTTTTTGACAAGTTGCAAAAAGATAAAATGAATATAGCTTATCAGGGTAAATCAATAGACGATAAAAAGGGAGATATAATAATATAAACTCTATGAATGCATCAATAAAATAATTAAAATTGCTTAAAAAAAAACCCAAAAAAAACCAAAAAAAAAAAAACCTGAATTTTTATAAAATATGAGATAACTTTACAATTCTACCAAGTTTTCTTTTGTTTTCAAAATCTGGGTAACAAAGAGTAGTTTAATTCATGATATAATACCATTTTGTATTTCTGCTATGAAAAAATTGTTGATTATTGGTAAGTTTAAGGCCCATACTTTACTGTAATCTGCAGTAAAATTATATTTATTATATTACACAAATCCATTAAAGTTTGATAGGAAGAAAAAATTAAAGTATGTAAACAATTACATATTTTAAGGTTAATTTTTTCTGCTTACATATTCCAAAACATTTGCTTTATATGTGATCATTTCTTACTATAAAGTTTCAATTTAATTTTACTATGATGAGATAATAATTTATTTATAGTAAATAAAATAAAGGCAATCATTTGTCTTAAACTACTAGAAGTGTGAAACCTATAGCATAGACAACAAATGCATCTGATATGGTGCATCTGAACTACTTTTTGTCCCCAATCATCACTTTATTTTTAATACAAAATTCAAAAGTTACAAAAATAACATTTTCATGGTCACCATAGAACATTTAATATGCTTTTATAATCACAGAAACAAATACAATCCCCCAAAATGTATGATTTCAATAGTTAAATAAGATAATGTTTGTAATCACTATCTTAATGGTCTAATAACAGTTAAGAAAAACTGATATACTAATTAAACCAGTACTTGTAACAATGATCATAGTTTCTTACTTTATTATTTGAGTAATACATTTTAGTGCACTAAATTTTTTATACCAAAATTCGATTAGTGCATGCACAATACTCGATTAGTGTGGTAAATCATTCTTTAATTTAACCATACTAATAGAAAAATGATTTTTTATAGTTACCAGTTAAAAGTTTTCTAAAATTTAAAAATGAAAAATAGCTATTTTATTTGTCAAGTATTACTAAGTAATTACAGTAGTGTTAAAAAAAAAAATGGACTTTTATAAATAGATAAATTTTATAATATAATAAGTCAATAATAAAAATACATATTTGAATATTTGTTGTTATTAAAACTTGTTGATTTTTTTCAGGTTTATTTTGAAGGTTTCCAAAGGAAATTTCTGATTTTTCGTTAAAAAGAGTAAAAAATGAACAGATACAGAAATTTAGAGTTATTAAAAAGTATCAAAATATAAAAGATGTATGCATTTCAGTCAGTCAGTTAAGTGCCATACGTGATACACGCTTGGGCGATCATGTCTTGAAAGAGACATGACTGACTGGGCAGAAGATTATCCCGCAGTAGGTTGCCATTGCTTTCTGTGGTAGACTGGTTGCTGACCAAGGCTATAGAACCCAATCTGTCCTGTTATTTAACCCATAACTGGAAGGAATAGACGGATTAATACCTTTCCCAAGGGTATTTGCGCATAAGTGAATGCGATGAATTCAGCTGGAATTCAAACTCGGCTTCCCGATTTCTTGTTCCGAGCTGATATCCAATGCACCACAACGCATATCCTGTATGCATTTACTATAGATAACCTATGAATAAAATTTTTAGTGTAAAATACTAATGACTGATGTTTTAAAAATTTCTAAAAATAGAAAATATATATAATGTAAGGTTCTTTTTTAAAAAATTAGATAGAATTTTGTTTTGTTTTAGATTTTAATATTTACCTATCTGCCAATATAAGATGACAAAGAAGGAATTAGAATTTTTCAGGGTCATTGAAGAATTAAAAAGAAATGTTTAGAAGCAGACCCTGAAGAAGACATGAAGCCAACAAATTTGCAGAAAAACTGATGAAGAGGCAATTTCTCAGTACCACCATTTATATGAAGAACAGAATACTACTATTCAGCAAACAACTTTAAATAATTTTTTTTTTTATAAAAAATCAGATTAATAAACATCAATTCATAGCATTTTTATTGTATCTTCTTATATGTACCTATATTTAAATGAAAAACTATGCAAATTAGAAATTAATTTTGGATGAGATAAAAATTTGAGGTACAAATTATATAATTTCCTGTAAGTTATTATATTTGATTAATGTGTTTTCCATTAGTGTGTACCTTTGGGATTCTTGTATTGTAAAAGTTATATTTTAGGAGAGATTTTTATTAGGCTGTGAATGAAGATTAAAAAAATTATTTTGTACAAGAGTAAGCCAGGACATACTTAGGATAAATAAGTTTGAACCCATCTAGAAAAGAGCATAAATTATTCTAACCAATCAATGCCAATTTGAATCAGATATCCAAGATTTTGAACAGTTATCAACATGGTCAGATTATATCAAGATTCTAACTGAAATGATTATATGCAATTTTGTATATTCTAAATACCTACTCATTAAAATATTGGTTATTTGTAATGATCCCTTTAGGATTTTATAATATATAAAAATGATAATATAATACATTTGTCAAAATCTATCAAGAACAAAGGACTTATCTTCTAAACAATTGTTTTGAAAGCCTATTCAAGTGAACCAACTTATATATGAAAATATATATGGTTCCCAAGGTTTCAAGAGATTTGGTAGAATATGATACTATGCGACACTGGTGGAATTAAAGGGGTTAATGTAAAATGTGAGCTAGGAATATGGAAGGGGAAGAAAGGAGAAGGACATCTTTTCTTTTTCCTATTGAGAGTTTGGCATACAGGAAAAACAGATTTGAAAAATGATTATCTGTTTTGGAAAATACATATTATCAGAAGACCATCTGAAAGGATTTTAACACTATAAAGCCCTGGGAGAAAATTGTTAAAATACATTTCAGGTTATTTGGTAACTTTGAGAATCAAAAGTTGAATTATATCCACCAACAAAAGCGGAAATTACGATTGGTAGGTAAAAGGGTCATCTCGAATATAATTGTGGAAATGTAAACAAATCAAGAAGTAGGACTTTATATGTCGCTCAAAAAATTGAAATGAGAAATGAACCTATAAGGGTTCATTTGCATGATAAAACAAAAGTTATAGGAAACAACTTGCTGATGATAGGTCAACATTCACTTGAACAAACAAAACCAGAGACTGAGAAATTATATTTGTTATTGAAAATTGAGATAATTAAAATTAATGATTGAAATAAGATCAGCCCCTTTGCCCACTTAGTTTAAAAATCAGAATTGTCATAAAAACAGCTGAAACCACCACACGGGGATAGGCTTAGATGCAATACTAAGAGAGGATGAGAAAGGAGAGTTCACCTTTGCCCAATTGAAAGTAATGGTGCTAGACATAAAATAAAGCAGGTATGAGTTATAAAGAAGTAGAGAAACTTGCAACTGCTCCCAATAGAGAGAATGATTCTTCAAATTTGAAAAGTTGATTAAAATTGCAGAATCAGGAAACAAAGAACCCTTGTTAAAACTAATGAAAAACTTGAGGAATTACCAAAGGCCCCAAAACATGCCAGCCTCATGTCACTTTTTGACTGGAATCCATATAAGCAGATTGCTCTGGTGAATGACTTTGAACCCTGTTCCAAGATTTAGAAGAAGCAAAGTGTCTTTATAGAAATTTAAGCAGGAAGGGTTGATTTTTATTTTAAGAACTATATAAACCAATTTAAGATTAATCAAAAAATCTTCTGTTTTTATTTCTGTCTGCAAAAAATGCAGAGTAAAGTGTGGCTTAGATTGGCCAACAATCAACAATCCAATTGACCAGTGCAGGGTTGGCCCTGTGTTTAATTTATCATCTTAGAACCAAACCACTATAGTAGTTACATCATTGGTTATAGGTGGCATGTGGCAGGGGCATATTGTCTGGTTACAGCTGAACAAGTTTTGATCCAGGATTGATTGGGGCGGGTTATATTGGAAATATAATAAAAACTATTTTCACCTGTAATGGATTTTTGTTTATATTAAGAGAGAATGTTCTTATTTATCATCAGAAAGCAGAATTGTTTTTTGGTTTATTTCCAAAAGAATAAGGAAGGTAAAACAAATCACTTGAAATGTCTTTATAAAAATGAGTAAAAATCATGTTCAATTGAATTTAGCAACAAAAGTACGACATAGTTAACATGAAATTTTGACTTGCTCATTAATTCAGTATCACATTAAAGAATAGCAAATGTAAAACTATGACATCTTAGAAAACAAAGCAAACATTTCTAATTGGCTCTGACTAATTAGCATTTACATTAAAAAAAAATCTTTCAGCATTATTAAATTCATGTTTTTAATATAAGCTTATTTATTAGATGATGTATACACATTTACACATATGTTAAAATTAGATTTGAAATTTATTCTAATCAGCATTTTCATTTTTGTATTCTGTTTTTATTTACATGTAGCATTGGTAGAAAATCTTTGGCTGTTAAGATTGATTTCTCTCTGCAGTTAATGTCTTAGAACAGATGCAGCAAAAAAAAAAAAAAAACGTTGGAGGATGATTATATTTTTCATAAACTAACATTGGTTAATATTTCAAACAAATATTTGTTAATTTTCGTGGAAGGTATTATTAGAATTTAAAAATTGGCCAATAAGTCTAGCTCAATATTTTTTATTTTAGTAAGTTCTGTGAATTTGTTGTAAAAATCAATATATATGCTTTTTTAGATAAACATCTAAATACGTATGCTCCTTGTGCATGACAATAATTAAAATAAAAGCATGCATAGCTTCATTGGCTTCAAACAGACCCAAATTTCTACAAATGATATTTCTCATTTGATAAGGTCTTACACTTCACAGCTTTTCTTTCAATTACATAATAAAAATGATCTCTCTTCATACAGTTTTCCTAATCCTCGTTTTCAAATTTTTCCACTGCCTTTTTTGAATTTAGTTAGTTTTGTCAACATGACAAAACCATCCAAACATTAACTTGATTCATATTCAGAGATCATGTTCTAAATGTTTTTTTTTTTTTTTTTTATATCTCTATCCAGTAGTATGAAACAGTAGAAGAAAGTGAACATTATTGTAGGTATATTAAACAAAATAAATGAAACTCTACCACTGGTGGAATAAATGGTGTTTCAATAAAGAATATTGAAAAAGTAAAATTAAATGACATTCAACTGTCAAAAAATCTTTTAAAATGTTGCTGTAGAGAAAGAAAGAAAATTAATAATCTTGCACTTATTTCAATTGCTTACATTTTTCAACAAACACTTCTTTTGTGACAGAAAGAACACATTTTGATTATCAAATATTGAAAAATGGAAATCTATTTTCTGATTCTTTCCCTGTAAAAAGTAAATTGTCAAAATGACAAAATTACTTTAGTAAAATATACTAGAAAATGATTATAAATAAAAAAGCTATTATACTATTATAAACTCATAATTTTTCTGTCTTTAAAATATCAGTTCAGAGTACAGCTTTTTCTTCGGATGACAAAATAGTGCAGGTACATGTGTTTAAACCATAACTGTTTAATTCCCAACAAGGAAAATTAGCTTATTTGTTAAGTTACAAAAAAAGCTAGCAAAAGCTTAGACTAAAATATGATTGTTTAGTTCTTACTCATTAATATTGTTTAAAATTTATATTTATTAGATTAGAAAGTATGTCAGATCTATTTCTAATATAAATAAATTGCAAACATTGTGTCTGCTTATTTTTAATAAAATCTGTTCATACTCACAGATAATCTTCCGCATATTATAATTGAAAGATATAAGAAATGAGCTGTAACTTTGACATAGATTTTATTATGTTATTATTCATTTCTTGATGTTTCAAAGTACTTTCAATTTCCTTCCGAGATCATCTTCAGGGGTGAGAGTTGTGGTAACAAAAAATAACCGCAAAACTGTGTTTCCAAAAAAATTACCATAAATTTTCTTCTTGCTTCAAATATAACAGTTGACAAATTGCTTAGTGTTCATTAAAATGTGATTTATCCAAAATGGAATTTTTTTATGTTATAATTTCAATTATAATACACAAAAAATTATCTGTGAGTATGAGCGTATTTTATTAAAAATAAGCAGACACAATGTTTGCAATTTATTTAATCTGACATGTCTAAAAGAGAATTTACTGCTTAAATACACAAATTTCTAATATAAAGTAGTCAGTTCTATTTATATTTTACCTGTAAAAACGTAAATCTGAGTTAAAATTATGTTGTTGCAATGCCCTATATGACCAAATAACATTGTGCAACAATAAAAATATATTTCATTCTGTTTTTTTCATTAGATGTCTTTAGGAGCATTTAATTTAAACTAAAGTCATTCAAAAAAAAAAGATTACATCCATATTTATATACCCAATGAATTTTTTTTTAAATCAAAGGGTCTAGACACACGTGTGTATAATAATGAAAGATAAGCATCATAAAAATAGTTAAAACTCTACATAATCATCAGGTAAAACCAAACAAAAGAGAGTGTGTGTGTGTGTGTGTATCTCTCATACATTGCATTGTGCATGAAACTTAGTTGTGCTACTGATGAGAGAAAAATGTGTGTGTATATACACACTCAAAGATAATTTGTAATTTTTACATGAAAATCTTAAGTTTCTATGTTTTTTTTTTCTTAAATATTTAAAGTAAATGTGAAAGTGAATAGGTAGATAGTTGCTCAAGGGTAAACTATTTGCATATGCCTAAAGATGAGAGAAACCAAAAAAGGAAGAAGTTGATTATCTACAAACATGCCAAACTACTGGTCATCTGATATTTGAAGTATGAAGTATTTTTGAGATTACAAATGATTAACTTTAAGATGAGTTAATGAATGAAATTTTAATGAGTAATTTAGTGTTTTTTCTAAAAAGAAACCTATTTTCACTGGAGGTGAAAATAGGTCATTGAAAAAAAAAAAAATTTTTTTCATAACATGTACTGAATAAAGAAAAATATTCTTTCTGAAAGTTAAAAGTTTGAAATGATAAGTTGACTAATATTTTTGAAAGATGAATTTATTCATTACTCATGCTTGTAACATTGGTAATGAAATATATTCCCTCTCATTAACAAAAAAACAAAAAAAAAAACCCAAAAAAAAAAAAAAAACCCAAAAAAACAAAAAAGAACAAAACAAAACACTGAGGTAAGAAGCCTGTGAATAAGTGGATTTTGCTAAGTTATAAATGATGTCCATACAAAGAGTCTAACAAGCAAAGCTGACAATCCAGTAATCAAATTTGCCCTCAGTGTTTCTCCTTGTGATTCACACTGGTCATTCAGTACAAAAAGGACTTTAGAATGACTTGTTATTGAGTAGAAATAGAAAATCTTATCCAAAGAATGTAACAATAAATAAAATATTTTAACACAGATTTATATATGTACTTAAAAAATTTTTTATGCTATTCTAAATGGAATGAATTTCAATAATTCAATATAGGATGAAAGCAATAGATTTTACTTTGAAAATAGTTTGGATGTTTTTACATTAAAAACAAAAAAAAAACAAAAAATAAAAACAACAAACTTATTTTAATAAGTCAAAGAAAAATAATTTTGGAAAAGCAGCCCTTTAACTTATATTCTAGTAGTTTTTAAAATTTGTAAACTTAACCACCATTTAACAGTTTACTTTTGATTTCTGAGAAACTTTAATAAATTTATAACAATGTTTTGGGGAATTTTATTTTTAAAATCTACCATATTAAAAGGATTAAAAAAAATTAAATTATCTAATTCCTGAAAATTATTAGTTTGAGTAAAATTTTCTTTTTAGTTTTGTTTCTACAAAAATGTCAAGTTTAAAGAAATTATCTTGCTTCTTTGTTTATTGAAAATAGTTTTCACTTTTTATAAAATGTCAGTGTTACAAATGTTTATTTGTTGGTGCAATTCTAAATGAATTAAGGTTCTACTTTAATACCAAACACAAAAATTAAAACTTTATTCAAAGTTCACTTAGTTTAATACCCTAACAGAAGTGATCTGTTAGAGTCTAACTTCTCCTTATAATGATCTTCAATAACTCAGTAATCTGTGACTCATAACTCAAGATAAGATATCCTTACAGATCAAGTATGAACCAAGTACAATATAAATTGAGTTAGATTCAAATTAATGGCAGGTATTAAAGTTAAGATGTATTTTATTTTATCAATTATTAATTGGCCCATTGAGAAAACTGTATGGTAAAAGATAAAATATCTTTTTTCTTCAAAGATTGATTTATATATATATGCACACAAAACTTTTTTTTTTTTTTTTTACATATTCCTTGTTTTTATGTTATCTTGCGTTTGATATTGCATTTATAAAATTCACGACACTAAAATGTGATTCATGAACCCTAGTTTCTTTTTATTTGTAAATTAATATTTGTATTTAATTGAAGAAAACAAAGCACAATTGTTTATTATTAATAGCAGTAGGGTATAAAAGATTTAATCAAAAATATCCTTATGGCCTAATTTAATCTTCATGCCATTAGCTTTGAACTAATTCTTGACCACAGTAATAGGAAGTTCTAGCTACCCTGTCATAAAAAAATACTATTAGAATAGATATAAAGAACAGTCTATGTTGAAGCAACAATTGTGTTGTCCATGTTAACATAACCTCTGCATAGCTGTTACTTTAAAAGCTGCATTCAACTGTAGATTTCTAAAATGACCACTGGCTGCCATGTTTTAGACATATATAGATATTCCTGTCATAAATGGTGTGCTTAAAAACAAAATATGAATTTAACCCTCTAGGGCCATTCGTATCATATTTGATACAGTATGAAAACAAGCCTTGAAAGAAATATTTTCCTGAAAAATTTTTTAAGAGAAATATTTTATAAATTTCAAATGAAAGCAGTACTGACTGCTCAGTCAATGAATACCAAATGTGTCCTTATAGGGAAATACTGTATCAAATATGATACGAATGGCCCTAGAGGGTTAACTGAGCACAAATAACATTTTTGCCTTAGAATAGATGTTCTTCACAATATCTAATGAGGAACTACAATTTAATTCAAAACTGACTTTCTGAATTGAAAATCAAAGTTTTGCTTGAACAAATACCATAAAACTATGGAGATAAATTAAATTGGAGTTTTCTTCTTTTAACTCCAACTCTTGAGGTTGACATGACTGCTAAAAATAAACAAAAATTCTACTCTACCCAACCAAAATATCACATTTTTTAGGTAGTTTTAATTCAGCTAATTTTCTGTAACACTGAAACCTGTAGAGACTGTAGCACCAATGTTATTGTACAATGACAATTATTTTTCAATCAAAATATCATGAATGGGAAAAACTGATGGATTACATACAATGTATAATTAGTTTCAATTATCTGATAAATAAATTTATGACAAAGATTTAATGTGTAATAAACTGTAGAACTTCTTTAAAATATTTTAACTACAGTTACAACAATCTCAAGAAAAGTGATCAGATTACCCTTAAAATGCAGCATTATTAGATAGGAAACTTCTATTAGGAAAAGGTTATTTTCTTTAGCTATAAATATATGATGAATACTATATATTTTACATTCCTTTTTAGCATACATGAATAAAAAAGCATTGCTATTCTTCTCAAAACCTTTTTTTAGAGCTAAGAACTAGAATGCAAGATTTCAAAGAGTTGAATGGTCTTATATATATTTAAGTTTAAGAAAATTAAAACCTGTTTTCAATTAATCAGAGTTGTAAAGAGAGGTAAAAAGCAACTATTATAAAATTTAATAATAAACTAATCGACTGCCACTTTATATATTCTTATCTGGAAGTACATTGATGAAACTGTGTATGAGAGATTGCTGAAAATTTACCAATCCAACTCACTTCCCAAAATTACTATTTTGAAGTTTGGTCATTAAAATACTGATTTTAGGATGTGGCTAGAACTTTTCATCAAAGAGAAGAAATAGACACTTACTCCGATTGAACTATTAAAAATATACATAATTATTTAGAGCAATAATTGTTAGGTCTTTTGCCACAGCAGTTAGTTTTCTGATATCAGAGGTACAGCAGAGAAATGAATATCTGTTAGGTGTGTAACAAAAAGAATTTATTTTAAACCAGACAAATATGTCCATCTTTATGTTAACTAATGTTATAATTGAAATGCAGTTTATATAAATAATTATAGTAAATACATAATATTCTTTCTCTGTGAAAACAAAAATTGTAAAACTGAATAATTAAAATGTCAATACAGCTTTTATCATTACAGGCCATATTGGCATAGTATTATGACAGAGATGCAAATGGTTCTTTTATTATGGATGATCATAAATCAGATGTCCTGATTTGTCAGAGAGATATGACAATATTCCTTGGGACCAAAAAGCAAAAAAATTAAGAAAAGTGAGAAAGTTATACAGTATATTTTATCAACAATTGCCTCCTTCCTCTTTTCTTAATTTATATCCAGGAAATGATCTGATGTCAAATATCTAAAGCATTAATGCTTTTGATATTTTACTTCAGATCATTTTCTTTATAACTAGATACAAAGGATGCTCTAAATCTTTATAGTATATATAAAATTCCAGGGTTAGTATATAGTCTGCATTCCTTTCTGGTTGGCAGTAAACAAATGATATTTCATATCTAACAAATTAACAATAACCAAAATGTAGGTAAATAGGAGAATATAGCTAAAATTTTCGCTCATAAGTTATCCACAACAGATAGGATATAATCCAATATGATATTATATGGATCTATTTCTTCTTTATGAATAGACAAGTTAAATACAAGTTTCATATCAACAAACCTCTATATAAGACATAAGAAAATTACTTTGTATGTTACTAGTGGCAGCATGGTAAAAATGACCTGTTTTTCTTTTATAATAACTATAGGAATAACTGCTAACTTCTGCAAATGTAGATACAGTCTTTCAATTAGATAAATTCATATTGAAAATTTTAAACTACTTTGGAAAAGTATCATTTTATAACTTGAAAAAGCTATCTGACAGTTTGTAAATCTTTTGCATACTAAATTCAGTCAGTTAGTTAAGTGCTATACGTGATACACGCTTGGGCGATCATGTCTCGAAAGAGACATGACTGACTGGGCAGAAGATTATCCCGCAGTAGGTTGCCATTGCTTTCTGCGGTAGACTGGTTGCCGACCAAAGCTATAGAACCCAATCTGTCCTGCTATTTAACCCATAACTGGAAGGAAGAGACGGATTAATACCTTTCCCAAGGGTATTTGAGCGTAAGTGAAAGCAATGGATTACAACTGGAATTCGAACTCGGCTCCCCGGCTTCTCGTTCCGAGCCGATATCCACTGTACCACAACGCACATCCATACTAAATTACCCCCCCCCAAAAAAAACAACATTATATATATATATATATATATATATATATATATATATAACACACACACACACACACACACACACAGTTGTTGTAAGCATAAACCCAACAATAAAGTTCAAGTACAGAAATTATATATATATATATATATATATATATAAAAAGAAGATATTCCCAAATTTGTTCAATCAGACCAACATGATACAGTGAAATATAGCATTAAAATTTTAAAAATGAAAACATACAAATTAATACTCAAATCTAATAAAAATCAGTGTCTCCAAATTTCATTTATTACTCAAATATTTTTAATAGCTAATCTATATTAGGGACACAAAATTAATTTGCCTATGCATTCTTTTTCTAAATGTATTTTAAGTTTTTCTTTTACTGAATTAAGATTATCAACTAATACTAATATCAACTAAAACACTGAAAATTGAACAATAAATTCATCTAATCAGTAAGTTAGAACATTATTAGTATATGTTAAATTTTTATCTGTAAAGTCTAAATACATAGAGATTAAAGTGATTTACAGGAGTCAAATGAACTTTAAAACATTCAAATTCAATTTAAGCCATTTTCTTGCTTTATGTAGAATTAGCAAATATTTATCAAATGCTTCAAATGTACATTTTGGGAATCTAATGCAAATAAACTCATGATTTATAAAGAATATATTTTGATTTTGTAATAAATATTTCCATATGTTAATACCTTAAAGCTATAACTATTTCTCGTCTTCTTCCACACACCCCCTCTCTGTCTCTCTCTCTCTCTCTCTCAACACACACTGGTTACTTTACGGGCTGCGACTCGCCGACAAAATTATTTTGGAGAACAAGTGTAAAATCAGGCATGTCCGATAGAAATTTTATCAACTTTTTCAGTTATCGGCACTTGGTAAGTTTGAGTTTCTGTTTAATTTATTCTACTGAATGTGTATTTTATTCACTTATAATTGTTATTCATTTCTTTATTACTAAATTATACTAAATTGCTCGGTTGTTTAAAGGTCGTTCGATATAGATAGTTTGAAAATTTAGTTATTTTGCTAGTGACCTCTTCCAAGGAAAGAATTTCGAAGACCGTTAATCTTTGAAGTTAAAACTTAGTAATTTTATATATCCAAATGTATAAGGAACGAAGAAAATATTAACAACGTTAAAAAAACATTAATTTAAAACAATGCTCAATATAGAAATAGATCTGAGTATTTATGATAAATCAGTTAGCAAATACTATTTTTAAAATAGCGTTAACTGCCTGATGAAACATCGTTCCTTCAATGTCGAAACAAAAAAAGACCCTCGTGTCGAGTTGAGACTCTTTTTTGAAATATTCTTAAAGTAAGTCATTTTTTTTTTCTTCTGCTTAATTTTAAATTTTAAGCTTTTCATGTTTAATTGGTTTTCTTTAATTCTTTTTTATTTTAGCAGAAATCTCTTGACTGGACTTTTACTACCATGTTTTTTTTTTTTTTTCAATTGGAGTAGATAGACCTATCTATCGCCCGGTTTACACTCCACCCACGTCTATTGAACAGGTTAAGAGACTCGTCCCTTGTTCCCTGTTTATGATGTGGTTTCCGGCTTTCTCTTTTCTAATCTTTTCACTATGTAGCCCCCTGCACATCAGTGGCGTTACCGCCTTGCTCGGGGTGATTCGATTAAAAAAAAAAAAAAAAAAAATAAGGTCATGTATTAGTTTCTATTTTCAGCAAGAATTCTTGTGATACTAATATCTATTAATTACACAAAATATTGTGTACAGGTGAAACTGAAAGATGGACATCATAGGCAAACCAACTGATTTTTTGAAGGTGATGATGGTAAAAATCAATCAAAAATAGTTTAATATTAATAAACTATTTTTGTCAGGTTAGAGGTAATTGTTAGCAGATACACAAAAAGTGCACCAGTAAAAATAAAGAAAAAGTGAAAGCAACTTGATAAAAAAGAGACGATGCTTAAGTTTAAATTAAAAACATGAAACCATTATGGTCTGAGGAATAGGCAACTTCAAACAAGTAGAAAGAACTAGGTAAAATCATGGTACTAATGGTGAGGTGTATCAGCAAACTTAAATTTTTTTGTAGGATATAAGTGCAATTACTTTTTAATTCACTCATAAACAAAGCAAACATTTTAGTCATATCATCTAAAAGAATGAGTAAGAATGTGTTTAATCAGCAGATAATATATAATTACCAAGGAAAGATAAAACAATTCTGATTATGAACTAAGAAACAGAAAACACTAAAAATATAAAAATCACTTTGAGGGCTCTTCAGAAATAAACAAGGTTCTTCAATATAATATGCATTTGAAGAGTATATTGATGAATGCCTCAAACTTAAAACAGAATGACATTTTCCAGCATGTTTGTAAGAAACTTTACAAAGAAAGTTCCCTATTTTGTATCCAATCATTGATTTCCTAACATTCAGGGTATTTAATTACAATCAGTTTGTTGATATCACAAACAAACAAAAATAGCTTGTACACATATACGCAAAAGATCATAATTATTTCTCCGAATATACATATTAAGAGGGGGGGTATTTTAAATTAAAGTAATAAAATTTTACATGTCATCAGCTTATTGTACTGAGACATCAATGATTTAATAATTCTAAACTGATATTATTGCATATATTTATAAACAATTACAATAAAATTTAAAAATGACTTAAATGTTTCTGAAATTTACAAACTATCAAAATAAGTATTGTTTATATCACCATTATATATATATATATGTTAAATTTCAAAAGTTGTATCAATTTCTGAGACAGTATATTTTATAGAGATGTATTTTTCAGCTCTGATATAATAACTAATCAAAAATGTGTGATAGTAATGTAAATAATTGATTACTGGATCTTTAGTATTTCCTATCTATGTGTGCATGTGTAAGTAATGGATTCTTAGAAAAACTTAGCAGAATCAGTGGGGATTATCTCTTATATTAATAGCTAAATCTTCAGCAACATAATACTGTGAGCTGGGGTATCAAACAAAAACTTAGTTCCACTGGGTTGAGTATACTGTGGTTATAGTTTCTAAATTGGAAGAAAATTATATTTTATTCTAGTAATTCATTTGATACTGAGAATATTTAAAACTGAAGGATTCAAGTTAAAATGAAAACAGTTTAGAATACTATACTATATAGTGTACAATAAATCATTGCAAGAAAGGTTATTTTTTTCTAATTTTTTTTCTTCTAATCATTTCACCCCAAGTAAGGCAGGACCACCATTGGTGCATAGTGGGTTACAGTGAGAGAATAAAACATGGTAGAGGGGATGTCAAAGAAAGGATAAGAGATGGATGGGAATCAAGGAGATAGAAAGTGGAAATTGACGTTGCATTTAAACTTTTGGAGATTGTAGATATCAGAGAAGTAAGCAAATGGAAGGGAGTCCCACAAACAGGAAGTGTGATAAAAGAAACTATTACAGAGGTGGTTACATTTAACTATTTTAATAGTAAAAGGGTGAGATCTTGATGCCAATCTAGTAGCACTTGTAAATACATGTGGTCAGGGAACCAGGAAAAAAGAGTTTGTCAGAGCACTTGCCATGAAAATATTTGTAGAAAAAACAAAGGGAAGTCACATCATGTCAATGAGAAAGTGACTGAAGCAGGCTGTCACATCAGGATTGATTATATTACAGATCCTTCTTTGGATTTTGTCGGAAACCTCAAGATGAATAGCAGGAGCACTTGACCAGATATAGCAACTGTATTCAATGCACAGACTAATGATAGATTTATAAATGTACAAAATGGATTCTGATGAGAAAATCTTCCTGTCCTGGCACAGTGACCCAACCTTCTGAGCAGTAAATGCTGCTATGGATCAAATGTAGTCATTCCATTTGAGGTCATTTGAGAGAGTAAGGCTAAGGACGTGCAATCTGTTGCTCTCTAAGAGACTAGTGTCATCCATTCTAATGGTAGGCAGGAAAGTGTTCTCTATGGTGGTTAAAGGAGAGCAACTTCGATTTAGAGGAATTAAAATTTATGAGCCATTTCCTACCCTATCCCAACACAGATTGAAGGTCGTTTTGAAAAACAGAAGTCAGGTTTACTTTGTTAGCCTTGGCAGATTTCTTATTGAAATGGAAGTAAATGGTAGTGCATAGACGCTTACTTGGAAACAGATTACATCAGGAAGATCATTAATGAAGATCAGAAAAAGTGTAGGACCTAGGATAGAGCCTTGAGGGATGTAATACATTGTATTTTGGAATGTAATTCAGTAGAAGCAAACTAACACTAAATAATAAGCCATTTTGTAATAAGTGTTTATATATCTAAAAATAAGAATGTCTAATTTAAAAAAAATAGAATTAAAAAAGATCTTTAGATTTGCATGTTCATTTTTTATCATAACTGATCATATAATTATATATGATGATTTTAATCAAAAACTTGTAAATTCATAGCTGTACTAAATCAATGTGCGTCGTGGTGCAGTGGATATCGGCTCGAAATGAGAAATTGAGCAGCCGAGTTCGAATTCCAGTCGTATTCCTTGCATTCACTTACACGCAAATACCCCTGGGAAAGGTATTAATCCGTCTCTTCCTTCCAGTTATGGGTTAAATAGCAGGACAGATTGGGTTCTATAGCCTTGGTCAGCAATCAGTCTACCGCAGAAAGCAATGGCAACCTACTGCGGGATAATCTTCTGCCCAGTCAGTCATGTCTCTTTCGAGACATGATCGCCCAAGCGTATTTCACGTATGGCACTTGACTGACTGACTAAATCAATAGCCATAATTTTCAAAAATACAAAAACATTCCAATTAAAAAAAGATAAAATGATGTTTATAATTGTTAAACAAGAATGAATATGCGAAAGATAAATAACTGACCGTGTGAAAACATTAATTTTGTAAATTTAAACAAAGGCAAACTCATTCAGCAGTTTTCTTTTTTATTTTTCCATGGTTAAACAGCTGAGTCTACAAACAAAACTTTTCAAAAACAGTTGACAGTAGATTTGCCAATAATATAGAAAATAGTTAAAAAAAATAAAATTCCTGAAACAACTTCTGATCAGTAAATGGCTGAGAACAGTTATTTTTATTATTCATTATTTTATTTTAGATTCATGGTCATGTTTGTTGCTTCCTGTCAATAACATTATAATAAAAATCTAAAAGTTTTTCATTTTCTTTTATTTTAACCACAAAACTGCAAATATGGTATTTGAATATTTATTGCAAGAAAAATACTGTTGTTTTGCAGTTAGGAAGACACAAATTTGTGGGTTACCAGTTTAAGCAGTGTTTTTTTTTTTTAATAATTTAAAACCTCAACTTATTGACTATATTGTAAAATTCAAAATAAAGCTGACTTTTTTTGGCTAGTTAAAGAACTAATCAAATATTATTTAAGTAAAAAATTTTTAATTTACAATAAATTGTACATATCTAATTGAACTTTTTGCCTTAATAGTTTAATCCTGGTATACATTTTTTAAAGCCTTAAATAAAATATAATTACATATCTGCATTTTATTTTATGAATTTTCAATGTATACTTCCAACTAAACTGATACTATAGATATCATTTTCATTCTTCATGCAAAATTTTAGCTCAAATTTAATGTACACAGATCAGGGTTTTGGCAAAGATTAAAATAAATGAAAGAAGTATCTAATCTGATATCTTGATTAGCTGTAGACACAATTGATCTAACCTGTTTTATAACTAAATTACCATGTGAATTGCTCATGTACAGATAAACCTATATCTCATTCTATAACAGAAGCTTTTGAAAGAGCAAAGTTGAAATTTGCTCAATGTTTGATTATTATTATAATACTACAAAAGACTTTGCCCAAAATATTTGGCAGATAAGATCATCAATATTATTAAAACCATTTATTATTCAATAATGTAGATAAAATTTTAAGTGATGAAAAATGTTTAAATTTTAAAATCTAACAATGTGCCATAAAGATATGAGGAAGTATGCAAAATGAATAATAAAAAATAACCAAACTACTTTTTTTGTCTTTTTTTTGGGGGGGGGGGGGGAATGCTTGAGTATGTATTTCAGTATTCTGGGCTATGTAATTTTTCAATTATTTCCAATGTTAAGAACCTAAGAATATTAATAAAAGCAAAACCATGATGATCAGTCAATACAAATGTTCTATTTGAGAATTTATTGGATAGATACAAAACAGCCAAATTAATCACAAACTGCTAACTCATGCAGTTCAGTTTAAGTTTGAATCAAATAAAAAAAAAATTAAGCTTTTGTAGTTTGAAGGAAGGAAGAAAAAATGGAATGTCACATTGTCGTGGGGGAGAAACAGCAGCAGCGACAGGCAGTGATTTCTTTTATAGAAATATTGTGAAAAGAGAAGAATTATAGGAAGGAATAAAAGATTAAAGCTCAACTGAAAATAGAGGAGTTGGAGATTGTTTTTTTCTTTTTATACAAGGAAGGTTATGAAAAGGAAGGAAAGGAAAGAAAGACGAGAGAGATCCTGAAAGAAGCTTTCCTTTTTCTTTTTTGAACTACAAACTGTTTAGGTGATATGGAGTCTGGAATGGTGAGACTGGATAAAGATGTGATGTTAACGTTTAGCAGAGAAGGTAATATTGGTCGCTAAACTTCAAAAAGTGTCTACTTACTTTATACTTTCTGCAAGGAGATGCACTTGCCCTCTACCTTGAAATAAGAGATGAGGACCAGTTGAACAAGGACATGATAGAGACTGGACTAAAGAAATTGTTCACTGACGGGCTGTTTGCAGCTTATGAAAAGCTAAAGAGAGTGAAATGACTGGGGAATTAGTAGACATCTATGCCAAAAATATTAAAAGGTTAGCGGGGCTGGTAGAATATCTAAGGATAGAACTGGATCAGATAGTGAAACTAGTTTTCATGACAGGCTTCCTAGATGATGTATCTGTGGCACTGCAACAAGTTCTTTGTGTAGAAAAGATGAACTGCAGCAAAATGATACCAGCTGCAAGGCTCTTCTTGGTCAGTATAAAGGCTTTGGGAGCACAGAACATTGGCAGCAATTGCACAAAGTGCAGGACGAAAAGAAAACAAAGGTCATATGGAATCATGAGTGATAAGCACTACAGATGTCAGGGTTCACACCTAATTAGAGACGAACAAGTCATCAAGATTTAAGGTAATGAGCTACAATTGCAAGAGATTGATGCATATTGCAAGGTATTGTCCTATGGCTCAGGGAAAACAAGTAAGGGAGAGCTTCTACACCAATAGCTACAGAACAAAGGTGCAGTACCAACCTCTACCAATCATAGATGTGTTGGTGGGTGGTGTAATAGCACTTGTTGATACCAGCTGCACAACCAATTTGCTTGACCTAAGCTTGTAAGTGAATGGATTAGAATTTGCACTGTGAAAGCAGTTGGTGGAAGGTAAAATGTAAAAGAACCCAGCAGGTGAATATAAAAGTAAGTGGAACAAGGATAAAAATGGAAGCAATTATTGTTGATAGCACCATTGACAGGGTCGACATTGTTGTCAGAATATACATGATCAATAAGATGGGAAGTGTGACTGTAAAAAATGGTGAGGTATAGTTTAGAGAGGTATGCTGTGCCATAGATGCTTAAGTTCTGAACTCTAGCAAAACTGAAGACAAGAAATTCATAGCAGAGTTCAATGGAAAGAAATGGCATGTGGAATGGAATTGGATAGGAGAGTCTCCAGTATTAAAAAACAAGGTGAAGTACTACAAGAATTCCTTTAAGTAAGAAAAAAGAGTAGAGTTCAAGGAGGAGGTTGAAATATGGATTATGGAGTGTATTCTCTTGATGTGGGAGTGTAAAGTGAAAGGGCAGTAGTCAAAGCTACACAAAGAGAGAAGTCAGGTTAGTATTAGACTTTCGAGAGTTAAACTGTTATGTATAGTGCCATACTGGGAACAATATAATTGATGTGTGTGATGAATAAATGAGAAAGTGGAGGTAGTTGATGGAAGGAACTATGATCATGGACCTTAAATCAGCATACCTGCAGTTACATGTCGTGGAAAAACTATGGCAGCACCGGCTAGTGTGCTATAAGGAGGAAACTACCTGATTCAGCTGGAGTTTTGGACTCAATGCTGCACAAAATTATGGCAGAGGACCTAAAAACTGTGCTAACAATGGGCAGTTAGACAAAAGAAGCCACTAATTTATGCATTAATCATATCATGATAGATATAACAAAGATATCAAAGGGAAAAGTGGTGGATCATTTTAAAAAATTCGAATTGACAGCAAAGCCAGCAGAATCCTTAGAAGGTTGATTGAGTGTTTATTTGTTTTACAAGCATATCAACCCCGGTGGGTCATTTAATCCTTAGAAGGATGGGCAGTGCTGGGATTTAAGCTGAAGAGAGGAAAAGTGGGTGAACTGGTGTTTGGAAGGGACAATTAGGTTCCACAGGTAACAGGAAAAAGAGTTTGAGAGAATTGTTCTCATTCTGTGGAAAGCTATTAGGACACTACCCATTGATGGATGGCTGTGACTGGAATGCAGCTATGTGAAAAAGAAGAGCAAGTGGGATAGACTGGGAAATTAAAGTCAATGATGAAACTGTTGCTGCAATGCAGGAGATCTTAGCTGAGGTAAAGAAAGAGATCCCTGTGTCTGGGACATGGCATATCCCTAAAATGAAAACAGGAGTGATGTTAGCAGTATTGCTACATGTGTAGTTGTAGAGATTGGTGGTTTGGTCATGGAAGATGCAACATGGCTGAGAAAAAAAAGGACAACTATAGCCACATCAATGCGGCTGAATTGGATGCTGTGCTAAAAGGTGTTAATTTGGCTTTAAAGTGGGTTTAAGAGAGGTGGAAGTAAGGACTGATTCAGTCACAGTACTAAGTTGGGTGTATTCTACTATAGAGGAGAGCAAGAGAATATGGATAAAAGGTGCTGAAGAAATTATAGTAAAGCAGAGATTAGGAATATTGGGAAAGTTGATATCTCAATTTGGATTACAAATGAAAGCAATGTTTGTGCCTTTGGAAAGAAATAAGATGAATGCTTAAGCTTGTGTAAACAAAAAGTGTTTGGTTGTTAACGAAGAGGAAGAGGTGCCAATATGCCCTCGAGGGATCAGAGAACTAGAAGAGTTGCATGGTAGAGATCATATGGAAGTGGACAGGACTCTATTTGGTGTGAAAAAAGTTGACACAATTATAAAATGGAAAGAAATCCAGAGAGTGGTCAGGAACTGTGTCAAGATGTCAATCAATTAACATTTTTCTAGCTCCTGAATGTGCATGATCCTGGAGAGATTGAAACAACAAACAATTGGATGAGGTTAGGTGTTGCTATAACACATTATCATGGGGATGCATACTTATCGATGATTGACTGTATACTTAGATGATTGGCAATATGGGGGAAATTGTGTGTGGAAACTGTAACTCTGGTTGCAGAACTGTAAAAGGTGATTCTTGAATAAGGTTTACTAGTTAGTAGAGATGGTATTAGACAAGGGTATGGTTTTTTGCTCTGGACTCTTCTAAGTAATGCTTGACAAATAGAAAAATAAGGTACTACAGGCCAAAATGAAATGGAATAGTAGAGTGACACCATTGGACCATGAAAGTAATAGCTAAGAGAGAGGAGGGATAATGTCTGTAGAAGTGATGTTTTGGTACAACATAACACCTAAGGTCAGACATAGAAAGGAGACAGTACTGCAAAGATCAATTTTCACCTATCAGTGGAGGTACCTGAAAAATATATCCCTGAATACTGATAAGGAAGTGCCAGCCAGGATCCAAATAGGGGAAAAGGTTTGGGTAAAGTCACCAAACACACAGTGCATGACACAATTAGGGAGAGGGATGATGACCAAAGTGCAATCACCTAACAATCTGAGAGTTGATGGTATGCCACTGTATATTTTGGATTTAAGGTGAGTGGATGCTGAACATGGAATAGATAGAAATAAAAAAAGTGCCTGACTTGAACATAAGACTATGTCATGTGAAATGATCTTTTAAGATCATGGGGGGACCTGTAGTTTGAATGAAGGAAGAGAAAATGGAATGTCACTTATCTTATGGTGAGGGAGAAGAAGTGGTGACAGACAGCAATTTCTTTTATAGAAAGATTCTGTGGGAAAGAGAAGTATGTGAAGGAAGAAAAGCTATAAAGTTCAACTAAAAATAGGAGCTGGGTATTTTTTTGTTCAACAGAAAAGTTGCAAGAGAAGAAGATTTATGAGGAAGGAAAAAGGAAAGGAAGAGAGAGAGATCACAGAAGAAGATTTTCTTTTTCTTTTTCGAGCCACAGCTTCTTTTATTCAATATTTCACAAGTAAAGCTCATTTACTAAAGAAACAAAAGAATAAAGTAAACAGGTCTCATGTTCTATGTAGATAAAAATAATGTTTAAAACTTGAGCATGACATTACAAAAATTTATTCTAAAGGAAATTAAAAAGAAAAGATAACTTAAAATGCAACAGAGTTACCTATGTTGATATTTATACCAACTGGATAGTTTGTATTAAACAATGACCATAACAATTGAAGTGTAACACTCAGTTGAACTGAGTTGCCAATGTTGTCATGAGTAGTTGCTGAATAGTTTGTGGCCATCTTACTTCCCCAAATTTGACCAAAAAACCAAATATCCTAATTTGGTGGGAGGAGGAAATGTGAGCTGAGAAGTTTTTAATACTCTCTGTGCTGGATAACAGATACAATAAGTTAACTTTGATGATAACCATAAAATATAAATCACATGGATGATAAATCCAAATCTAATGATAATAACAGGTTTAATAAAGAATCTTTTGTCAACTATGATACATAAATCAAATAACTTGAAAATGACAAAATATAAAAGGATAGAAGACAAAGAAACATTGAGTTTTGCCCTTTAAAGTGCACATTTTATAGCCTTATAAGCAAACATCCCAGTCAATGTTGATAAAATGGGATTAGTTTAAGAACAAAAAAGCTAGGTTGTTAAGGATGAGTTAATTATATTGAAGCAGAAAGTATTACAATCGTTTGTTTTTCTTTTAACATTAGACATTTAAATGTTGAATTTTTTAAGCCAGAGACATACAATTGCCATGCTTAATATATACACTTTTCCCAACAAAATGACTAAAAAATTTCCCTACCCACTATATGTGAAGGTGAGTTCTTTACTTCAGCTAATATTTAGCCTTTACTATTGTAGACTATCAGTCTTTCCTGAATATTTCCTGTTAAATGAGAAAGTGTCTTTTTTTCTATTTTTTTTTAACCATGTGCCCTAAATTCCAAATATATTTGGCAGTGGAAAGAGAAGTTAACAGAGTTAGGAGACAGAAAGTGTTATCACAAATGAATGTAACAATTTTTGTAAATCTAATTTTTTTTGTACATACACACATTAAATTCATGATACATTGATGATACTTGTATAAAACTAACATTTTTGTGAACAACTATCATTCATAATTCACTTCATTTCTTGAGACAATCAAAAGTTTCTTTAAAATGTAAGAGAAAACATCCTAGATTATATGAAAGTACATCTCTATATTGCTATATATTTATGTGTAGAAATGTTTAACCACCAGGAAATATTTTTTATTTTACAAACAGAAATACAGATAGCAAAAGGCCTTTGATAAAATAATTGTCAGCTATCATTATTTTAGTTTACACACACAAACTGATAACTTTACTGCTTAGATACTATATCACTGATATCAACTGAATTATTTCATTGATGTTTAATTGTATATGCAATGAATATGTAAGTACATAAATTAACTAGCAATTGGAATTTAATCTCTTGGTTCATGTTAGTTAATAATGTTAAATTAATTTATAGTGTGTTGTTTTAAAATAATTTCATTGACAAAATGAGAAAGTATTATGCACATAATAATTGACTAAATGTGTTGAGAATATAAATAACAATGAAAATTCTTTATGGCTGTTAATAATTAATATTTAAATATTTATAATGTTAATATTTGTATTTGCTTTATATATATATGTATACACACACACACACACACACACACAATGTACAAATACTGATATAATCATTTATTTTAAAAGGGAAGCCATAGTGATAAGGTATTCAATCAAAGATTCAGACTTTTTTTATTTGACAAACAAAATGATACTAAATTTTATATAGATCCTCAGCATATTATCTGAAAACAAAGAGAATCAACATTTGAAATTAAATAGAAATATACTCATAAATCACTAGATAAAGACAGAGTTAATCAAAAACAGTTATTGAGGTTACTGCCTAATGGTGGAGGGTGAAGCCTGTTGGAAGTGTGTAACTTATCTTTTTCTCTCCTGCCCTTTGTTGCTAAGTATTATGAAAGAATAATGATGTGCAGAGCATACCAGTTAACACTTATTGTCTGGGTTCTGCCAAGGTCATTTCTCGATGGCTATATCATATATAAAAATGGTTGTCTACAAAATTATAAATGGACACTGGCTTTAAAATTTGAATCCGCATTAATTTCAGTGCCTTTAGAGCTTTATTGCTTTTAAGGGAAAAGTGAGAAAGTTTCAGCTTATTTTGAATGAAGAAAGGAAAAATAGACAAAGAAAATTAATTATCATTACTTTTTATCTATTAACACAGAAGATGCAAGAAATTATTTAAAGTATTATAAACAGATTATAAATAGCATAACAAAGATAAAATACTACCACTGTTTCATAATAACTGTGATATTTGCATACATATTTTATACACTAAATTGAATAACTTATGGGATCTTGCCTGCAGAACTGATGTTTTGGTACAACATGGTGTCAAAGGTTGGACAGAGAAAGAAGACAGAAAAAAAGAAAAAAAAGAAAAGATATTTGGTTGTTAACAGAAAGAGAATCAGGAAACTCATTTTTTTTTATGTGTGATAACATTTCAAATTAAAACTTTGACAATAATATGAAATGTTACCACCTGAAAAATTAGCAAATTTTAGTCTATATTTATACAAGATCATGTCTAAATTCTCAACACACTGCACACAAGCTTTGTCAATCACTGCTTTTTTTGCTTGCATTAAGCATACAATTCATAGTCAAGTAACATTGTAATGAATATACTATCTCAGAACATTTAATTTTGCAGCAAATGTTTGAGTTAAGTAGGTAGCTGTCTGTATTCCAATGTCATATTCCTTGTGTTTTAAACTTAAAGATATTATTTCAAAGTTGCAATAATTTCAAAATTTTAAACATTTTATTGCAGCTTTAGACAACTATAAGAAATACTAGTTCATATAGTTTCAGGTTACCTAAAGCTAAGGAGTAAAAATTGACAGTTTTTGCTACCTTGCTTCCTATCACTCCGAGAGGGTAAATATTGCTTTTAAGTACGTTCATTTAACTTATAACATTTCTCCCAGTACTGTGGCAGATACACATTACAATTAAAGCAAATTCTTGTAAAATTTGTTAAAAATGTCTTGAATTGATACAATATTTAGATGGTAGTAAATTTAAATATTCACCGTAATATAAATTGATTTAGTAAGTAAACAGGTAAACAGGTTAAAAAAACAAAAAAAAAAAAACAAACAGATGAGGAAATTCATATGACCACCATTAAATATTAACCACAATTATACATTGTTTCTATTCCATAATAAATCAGCTGCTATTTACTAAAAAACATTTTCGATTTTGCTGTAAGAATTGATTTATAAAAAAAAAAAAAAAAAAGGAGGGAAATAGAATAAGAGATAGAATAAATTGACTAGTATTCATATTAAAAATAAAATACAATAGCAAAAGAAATGTTTTGAATAATGTTGGCCTTTATGGTTCATTAAATATCTTAAAAAAACAAGTTGCACTTTTTGTGAGAATGTACAAAACATATTACAGTTTAAATAAATTTTTAGCATTTCTTTTTCCTACTAAGAAAATAAGTTTTCATAACACTTTGCTAACAATGACATCCATGTTATCAGTACAAAATAAGAATTCTGAGTGCTGAATGTAAAAAAAGAGAGTGTATAGTAGATTGGAGAATAAATGAAAAAGAAACTATAAATGTTATAAAAAAACAAAAACTATGAATATTTGTAGACTAAGAGCTGTACCAAAACAATTTCTATCACAATCACCAGAATAAAAAAAAAACAAAAAACAAAATGAATACGCAAAGTTTAAAATTAAAACAAGATTTTAATATTTTATGCAAGGAGTAGCAATAAAAAGGCATGTTGCACATATTATTTATGATCATGTCACAATATTTTTGATGCATAATAATTTTTGACATTGCAATATATTAGAGATTAGTGAATAAACACATTTATTTAAATATCTAAGAAATTTTACACTTTTAAAATATTACAATAAAAACAATAATGTTATGACTTATCATCATGATGAAATAATATTTATTCAAATAACTTGCAATAGAAGTATCTTTTAGTAATATTTCTGTATCTTAGCATTACAGGGAAAGGATATTTTTAATAAAACTACTGCTAAAAATTCATAGTGGAAATGTTATAGCCTGTACATTCTTAATAAAGTGCTCGAAACAGATGTTAACAGTAGATTTGAGTTTTTTCTGCAATGAAGATGTATGTTAATGAAAATGAAAGTGAAAATCCTCTTATATGATTATATCTAATAAATATTTATATTGTATGTGAAGAAAGCTTTTAACTGAAATGATTTACATTATTTAATAAATAAATCCCTTCAATTCATATAGATTTGTTATTCTGTCACTTAAGCATTTTTCCTAGTATATACAAACTTTTAAAGGTAAATTGTCTATCCATTATAAAGAAATGATTCTAATTTTGATTTGATGACTGCTTTGAGGAGTTCTTTTAATATCTTCAACTTGTGGGATTTGCTACTCAGACAAGGAATGTAAAAGAGAGTAAGAATCTAAAGTTACCAAGTATTAATAATCATATATTGAAGAACTTTCTTTCATAAATATATCCTCATATACTATGCAATATTTCTAACAGAAGCATGGGTATTGTCATGCAGAGAAATCTCAAATCAACTTCTTTGCTAAGAAATTAGTATTTTCTGTTCAAATGTATCATTCAAATGAGTTGGTTGTTCGTTTCTAATTTTTCTTCAAGTTCATATGTTTGTGCTGTTTTTCTTCGAAACTTATGATTATCAGTTTTTAAATTCTGATATTGTCTAGATATTCTTTGTGAGTTTAAGATGTTTTAAAATTTTAAAAACATTCATACTATGCTTGCATCTACTACTTCTTTACGACGAGATTTAGTGATTCAATGTTTAGATTCTAAGGCACTTTTCCAAGATTAATTCGTTTGAAGAAAAAAACAGTTAATTGTATAGGCAGTCAGCATTTTCACCATATATTAAAATCATGACTGCAAACAACTCTCAAAGAGTATATACATGCATAAGCCATAAGGAACAGGGTAAACATCAAAGATATTTCTAAGATTTATATAAGATAGGAACTTTTGTATCAATGCAATAAGTGTGATGCTCGAACTTCTTTCCAAGTTAAACAAATAACTTATTTAGAGAAAGAGTGTGGACATAAGTCTTACTTTCACAATAATGAGATAATCTACCAATTCATTTTAAGTTCACCTAATACAAAGCTTGAGAACCACACAAGGTAGAGTGGTTACTGAATAAAGTGATATGAATGTAAGAAGGTGGTAGAAAGTGAAGTTTATGAGGATAAAGAGGATAGATAACAATTCACCCAAGATTTGAAGTTAAAATTGTAATGTTCAGTGAAGCATCCATGCAGGAGTGTGCTATCTGAAATAGCAGTTGGGGAGGGAAGGAGGTCTTTTTCCTTACAAATGGAATATGGAAGCAATAATGGCGATTTAGCTGTGGATGTAGCATGACATGTCCGAGCTGATGAAATTAAAAATGGAGCTTATCTGAAAATTTGCAATAGAATAGTGATAGACCTATGACATTGCATTTGTAGAAAAGGGACAGTAGGGTGCAAAATAAATCATCACCCACAAGTTGGTATAAACAATTTTGAACTTTATCAAGGCTGGAAAGTGAAGGTTTGTGCAGTTCCAGCCTAAATATGGTAGCAATTCTCTATTTTTGGGCTAATCTGATTCTTGTCAAGATAAAGTATAACAGAATGAGTTGGGTAATTTTTGGAGTGATAGAATGAGATAACTGTTTTTTCCAGCATCTTCAGCAATTGTTATTGTGATATGAGGAACTAATAGCAAGTTTCATATTTACTGATAGCTCCTAAGTGATTGTTTATTTCTTTGTATTTATGAAAAATTCAAAAATAAAATGTACTTTACTGAAACATTATTTGAGGAATATTAGCTGATTTAAATTATAAATAATCTGACTTAAAAAAATTAACTTTAAGTTTAAAATATTGCAGAAATGTATTTTTTAATACAACAGTAGCTGTTTAGACATGCTGATAGGTCTAATGTTGTTCCATAGAGACTATCTGTAAAACATAATTGAAGAAAATAACATGAGTGCTTTTTTTATATAATTTTTAAGTACTCAGCAATTGTAAAAATTTAGAAAAATATTCTGTGATGTAATTTTTTATTGAATTTTAGAAATGATGACTATAGTTATTGCTCTTATTTTCTAATATTCTATATGAACACCCATATAAAAGGCTGAAATTAGTATAGAATTTTAAAAGATTTAAAACTTAAGTTAAAATTTAAAATAAATGAATTAATAATAATTGTTAATAATAAAAATTTAAAATAAATAAAAAAATTAATTTAAATTTAAAATAAATGAAAACAATTCTTGTAAAAATTCATTATTCACCAAAATTTTATTTTTTTCTTAAAACAGCTAATACTCTTCACAAAGTTTCAGAGAAGTAAATTTTTTAGTTTTGGAAGATTGTTTTGTATAAAGAGAGTTACACTGTGATGAAAAACAACTAAAAAAGAGGCATTAATCAACTATTTTAGAAAAAATAAAAAATGATGAAATTTCTTCCAGTCCATTGAAATTAGTTTTTAAATAGAGCAAAGTATTTTTTGTATTGGTAATATTAAATTTTATCTATTAACTTGCAATTAAAACTAAAATAAAAGCTTCAAGAAAAAGATTTTTCATTTTTAAAATTTCATTTTCAAATTTAGGTATCATGTTTTCTGTAGGGTACCTACAAATAAGCCATTCTACCTACTTTCAGATCTGCTTAGGTCATAAAAATGTAGAATATAAACATTCTACTACTACTAATATTCAGAAAAATCACAACACGGTGAATATGAGAACTTTTTTAAAAAAAGCAAATGCCAGAGGACTCAGGATTCTAAACCTGTTGGTTCTTTTCAACTGGATATATATGAATGTACAATACATGATATGCTAAAAGTCTGCCACCTTCTAGCCCAGAGGTAGAATCGCTGACTGAGGCCAATTCGGTTTGTCTCTATCGGAATTTACCCGATTAATATACCAAGCATTCTACGTTTATATATATATATATATATATATATATATATATATATATTATAGATTTACATTCAAACAAAAGCAGGATGTCTACCCAATAAAGAAAACCCATTAATTCCTTAGAAATGACTGTTTGCTGTTCATATACGAACATATAAGATATGGCCTCTGAAAGCTCAACAAATGACATAGATTTTTTAAATAAGGTAATTGGATGAGCAGTTACAAAAAGCATGTCTGGCTTAACAGTGGTTTCTCTTATAAGAGGAATGCAGGAACAAACACTGCCAGAAGACCCTTGAACGCATTAGTTGGTAGACAGATTTCCACTACAAAAATAATAACAATGGGATATCAATGTATCTAAAGATTTAAAGTAATTGTATGTGTGTGAAAAATGGAGTTATTTCAGCTTACATTCATTTTTGTCAGTCAGTTAAGTGCCATATGTGATACACGCTTGACGATCATGCCTCAAAAGAGACATGACTGACTGGGCAGAAGATTATTCCGCAGTAGGTTGCCATTGCTTTCTGTGGTAGACTGGTTGCTGACCAAAGCTATAGAACCCAATCTGTCCTGTTATTTAACCCATAACTGGAAGGAATAGATGGATTAATACCTTTCCCAAGGATATTTGTGTGTAAGTGAATGCAATGAATTCAGCTGGAATTCGAACTTGGCTCCCTGATTTCTCGTTCCGAGCCGATATCCAATGCACCACAACGCACATTCATTTTTGTATGAAACTTTATTTAGTAGGAGTAATGAAAGCAACAACCGCCATTTAAAGTTAATAAATAATCATATGTAAATTGTAGCAGTATATTATTTAGATAAACAAGCAACTCTTTAAAAATAGATAGGTAATGTTTATCAGTCCTCACCTAATTTCAACATTGGACTTTTGATTAGTATTCCTTTTGCTCTTTATTGAAAGTCTAGAGTTTTTTATTTTATGACTTGTTACTAAGCAGCATAGATTGGAAATAATGAACAAGCCCCTGGCAAGATTTGAATTTGCATTGCTCTTAAGTGTCCATCTTAATGTTATAGCTTCTTTACTGATTGTGAAAACTTCACCAATACATATTAAAATTAACCTAATTTTCTCTAAATTCTACCTTGCTGGCATGATGTCACTGTTTTTTTGTTTTTTATAACTTACATAAGTAGAATTAGATATAATCATAATGTATTGACTTGAATATTATAGGAGAAAGGAGTTAACATGTCTTAATGTACGATTTTTTTTAACACTTTAGTTAACTCAATACAAGGTCCAAGAGTCACACAAGATAGGGTATTACTGAGTGAGACTGTTGTAAGAGAAGGGAAAGGAGGAAGAAAGAAGTGCATATTATGAGGATATGTAGGATAGATATTGGTCACTGGACTTGAAGATGTTAAGATTGTAGTTCTCAAGAAAGCATAATCTCAGGAGTTTGTTCCACAAAGTAACAGTTCTGAGAAAGAAAGTGGACTGAGTGGAACTGTAGCTTAATAATGAAAAAAAGCTTTTGTTTTGCACAATAAATATTTTTTTGAGATAATTCAATGATGAACATTAATGTCAGATTGAATATTATACATTGAACATACTACTTGATACATCATTGTGTACACACACACACACACACACACACACACACACAAATACATGAGAGATGCTTCTAAAGTTTTCACAGAAACTGGAAGTACAATAACACTATTGGAAAAGTATGTTTTTAGCTACAAAACACTATTTCTACCAAATAGTCACTACCATTAGAGGTTTATTTTTATGAGTGTTGAATAAGAGGTTTATTTTTGTGAGTGTTGTGCAAGATTGCTTGAAATGTAGTTTGTTATACACATTGTTGTTGTCACTAATAAACGGATTTTTGAGCATCCATAGTTTATATCTCTATATATAAATGTTCAGCAAATATTGATGACTATCAATGAAAACAATATTTTTTTGCAGACATGAATTCAGTGACAACTGTTTGTTTTCCTTTTTTATGTAATGTCATTTTACCAGACAGCTATCTGTAACAAGGAAAAAAATATATAGATTACTGACAGGAAGGTTTGATATCTGAAATATTCCAACACCTGTAGTTGACATTGTGAACCCATAATAAAATAGGAAGCATTGTTTTGAATTGCTTACATGTTTTAAAGTAATGTCTATTTTATTATGTTGGGCCACAGCACCAGAAGTAGTATAATAGGAGAGATTGAACCAACCCACTAATAATTCACACCTGACCTCTATTACAGATAGCAGAGGAGTTGGCATCTGGCAAAATGGTATATGCATGAAACAATTATCACTGAATCTCTCAATATGGAGAAAATTGCACCCATTACCTTTCATCAATGTCTGTTGAATGTTTATGGTGATAAAACAGTGGATTTGAGCACAGGTGTGTGTGTGTGTGTGTGTGGAGGGATAAAGAATTTCTGTAGTGATGACAGTTATATTCCAGTGAGGAAGTTTACATAGAGTTAATTTTTATTTGCTGATAAAAATACATAACCAATAATGGTGGTCACTATGTGGAAAAATTGTGTTTTATAACTGAAAATTTGTTCTGTTCAGTGATGATCTCTGAACCTGTGGTAGTTTCTATAAAATAAACAGGAGGCATTAATTTTAGATCTTAGAGTAGTAGTACTAGTGTGTGTGTGTGTGTGTGTGTGTGTGTGTGTGAGACTATCAAGATATTAGCTAGAATTCCATATTGCTTATTCTCCTGAGATATAGATATTTCTAATAGAAACCTTTTCAGAGGTGACATATTTCTGTTAGCTGAATGTGTAAAAATAAAACTATGAAACATTTCTATACACTTAAGACAAACTATTTCAAATATTTCTTTTTTAAGAGGAAATATTTCAGCACAACCTACTGCATATGCCATATCTCTTGAAGACATGGGTGATAATGATTCCACAACTTCCTGTTTTTTGTCACTCTTTATAATTCTTACTCATTTTATTCTTCCATCCATGTACTCAAAATTATCAAGTGAGTTACTTGCAATGTGGTTTGTGAGTATTAAATTCTTCATAGCTTCTTTTCTCATTATGTGTCCCCAAATTTAACTTGTCTCTTTTTTTTTTTTTATTGCTAGCAGCAGTTTCTTTGTAGTGCTTGTTCTCTTTAAAAGTTCAATTGTCACATACTATGTTAATGGTATTCTTAACATTTGTTGATAAAAACATTTCTGTTGCTTCAAAGTTATTTCTTCATTTGTGTTGAAATCATCCTAGATTCACTGCCATATAAGAGATTAGACATTATACATCAGTTCTAATATTTCCACCCCTTATAGAAATCTTAAAAATAGCTGAAGGAAATAAAAAGTGACATACATTCTTGATCTAAGTGCTTAATGCTTTGAACTGGAACCTATAAAGTTCTGTTTTGTTTTTACTTGAAGTATAATACTTCAACAGACAAACAAGAAAACACCACTAAAATCATTGGCTGTAAATTGGTTATAATCTTTTTATTTAGTGAATTTCACTTCCTAATAATAGAACTGTAACTTGATGACTGTCTCAAATGCAAATTAATATTCAATGAAAAATTTTTTTAAAATAAAACACAAATGTAAATCAAAATACTTTAGGAATTTTTCTATATACTAAATTACAAAGCCCATTTTGAATCTAAAACAACATTGTACACTAAAATTAATTTCAGTTCGGAAAAACATTTGTTTTTACGTCTCATCTTTGTGATGCATTATATAGTAGCTCATGCTGTATTGTACAATTTATTAGGAAGTTAAAAAAAAATTAGGTTAGTAAGTTACACTACCTTCTTAATTTTATAGTGAACCGATAAAGCTAAGTTGAACAAGATAAATGTAATCAATAAGTAGAGAGAGCTTTATTATCCTTTTCTTTGTACTTGTTGGAAAAAGAACATTTATTTGATTTCTCTTGAGTAACTGTGCAGAAATTAATATAATTGATTTAGAAACAGGGATACATTCTCAACTTTATTAGTTTAGAATAGAAAAGCTTTCTAGAAGCTTTCATTTTAGCTTTAATTGAAAGTTAAAAGATTAATTTACTATTTCAAGTAAGCAAAATACTCTGTAATTGATTGGAATGGATTTTTTTTTTCTAAAATAGCAGATTAGTACTCTTTTTAGCAGTCTTTCATCACAATGTAACTTTCTTAGAGATTAAAAAAAAATCTCAAAAATAAAATACTTTTTTTGAAACTTTATTTGAGGAATATTAGCTGATTTAAAGTATCATTAATCTGATTTGAAACATATTTACTTTAAGAAAGAAAGAAAAAAAGAAAGAAAAGAAAAATTGATTTTAAAAACAATGGCAGTAATTTATATATCTTTCAATGCCTGACAAGCAGTTGACAAACACTTATAAAGTGTTTACATGTTTATTAATGGCCTATGAAAACCATCTGTTAAAACCTAATTTAAGAAAATGACAGGAGAATGCATTTTTTCATATAATTTTTAAGCATTCAGTAATCATAAAAAATGTTCGAAGTATTCTTCATAATCTAATTTTAGAAATGTTGATTTTAAATTTACTATAGTCATTAATTTTATTTTCGGATAATGTTGTGCATGGTCACTCATACTTTCAAAATGGGCAAGTTTTATACACATAAAAACAAAAAAAAATTCTTTTAAAAATCTTAGAGCTTTTCAGTGTTCACTGATTAAATATAGTCTTCACTTAATAACCTAATCCAGAAAAAGCTTTAAAGATTTTTTTAAAGCTAAAAATTATTATAATTTTAAAAATAAAATTCTTGTAAAAATTCATTGCAAAAATTTTTTCTTTAAAGAATAATGTCCTTAATATGTATTGTTCATAAAAACAATACAACGTTTATCTAATTAAATAACATCATAGTTTTATTGCATTTTTTAAAATTTTATTATGTGGAGCAGATTTTTGGAAAAGATTCAACTTAAAAAAAAAAAAAAAAGAGCTGAAAAAGGAGTCATGCGTCTAACTAATAAAACCAAGATTGTAGACAGTATTAAATTTTCAGAAATTAAGTTTGGGTGGGGGTTGGTAACATGTAAAAAAAAAAAATTAAGATTTTATAAAAATAATAATTTGATAAATAAACTCATTCACTTTTGAATAAGTTCTGAAAGTTTCAGTAAAATCTGACAATTCAATTTTTGTAAGAATTTCCAAATGAATGTTTTTCACTGGAAACAAAAGCCATAGTCAGCTCTAGTCCAAAACTGATGCAACCTCATCCCCTACCCACAAACAAGATTTTTCACCAAAATTTTGAACTGCTAGAAAGATTAAAAAATACTTTGGTCTTTCCTCTTAATAATAACAAACATTTTGACAAAACTTTGTTTTTATTAAGTTTGGGGCTTTTTTTTTTTTTTTAAATCATGCTATTGCCATTTTTTTAGCCCAAAAGTGGCAGTATCTAGAAGCTTATATGCTTATTGTATTTACACCTTCAAGTGTATTATAGAAAAGGAGCAACAAATGAAAGAGTTCTTTGACGGGCATTATAGTGGGGTATTGAAATTCTATGTTATGTAATCTTGCCTGGCCCTCTTCTTTTTTAAGTTTAAAAGTAAATGTTTAGTCTAAAAGCTGTGTGTGTGTCTATTGGTCACAAGGCCTTATAAGTGAGAAGAGAGATAGGTCAATCTTTCTTGAAAGATGAGTGAGGAGGCTGGCTGATATTCACAACTGGAGTTTAAATCCTTTGATGTCTTGGGATGGAGGAAAATGACTGTGTTTCATTTCACTGGAATTGTATCTAATCTAAACTTATTTATAAATGGAACTTTGTCTGTGTGTGTATCTGTTACCTATAGACTCCGAAACGGCTGAACTGATTTTCTTGAAAATTTACACAGTTGTACTATAAGTGTCAGCGAGTGTTCTTAGCTAGGTTTTGTGTCGAGGTACCCCCGATAAATATCGAAAATCGATCATCGAAAAAAATCGAGTTATAGAAGGAGTGGTCCGATTTTAATCAAATTTCATACACTCATAGTCAAAGACATAAGAAATGATATTCAGAATTTTCAAGGTTGCAATTCTTACAATAGTGCAGAAAATTGATAATATATATATATATATATATATATATATATAAAAGGCAAGATGTTTGTGCGTGTGTCTGTTTATCTGTCTGTATGTCCTTTATACAAATCCACAATTTTTATCCGATTCTCACTAAACTTCACAAATATTCTTTAGGCTGAGTCTGAGCTCAGGACCACGGATTAGTTTTAAACCTTTCATTACACCCAAGCAACGCCGGGCTATACTGCTAGTGTGTTTATATATGTATCTTTCTTGATTTTTTTCCTATAGATGTTAAATATTTTCATATTCATTTTATGTATTTATTTCTTGCCAAATCCTTGTCTTATGAACATTTCTCTTAATTCAACAGATAATGTTATTTTATTTATTGTAATTGGATTTTTATTTTAAAAACTTTATTTTCCTTTATTATTTTTCTTTTATATTCTCACTAAAACCAAGTATCGTCTCAAATATTTGAACTTAATTTTAACAAAATATTTCAATAACAATCATAAATCATAGGAAACAAATGAAAAAAATTTAAATAGGCAACTTTTTCTATTTCACTGAAACAGACACTAAATACTTATATTCCCATTTTTTGTTCTTTCTTTAATCACTTATTCTCTGAAACCAAGTAGCATCTTTGATATATCTTTCCTGTTTTTCCATGCTATTAAAACCGAATTATTTGCAAGGCGTAATGTACATAATAAAAAAGAAACTAAAAAAAGAGACAAGCTGAATTAGAATAAGATAAATATAAACATTATATTTGGTAGATATCCTATTTTTTTTATTAAACAATGTAACTGACATTTACAGGACTAGGTAATCAAAATTTAATAAAGATGTGCATTTTGGTAGGGTATGTTGTTAGCAATCAATATTTAATAGTAAACAAACATATGGTTGATCTCAATGTTTATTTACCCTTGCAACATATCTTTTTTCTGAAAGCTCACCTTGACATGCTTACATGTAAATGTTTTTCTTATATGCAGTGGGCGGCTTTTGAAGTGAAAACCTCATAAAATATATTTCATGAGAAGTTTTCACTTTTCAACCTGGAAGAAGAGATTTGGATTTTTAGAAAAAAAAAAAGTTTTGAGAATGTTTTTTTAAAATTTTTTATCTACAAACAAACAAGATTATTTTATTAAAAACTTTGAATATATTTGTCTATATTTCTGACATGAGGTATTGTATTTATTTACACTGTATGGATTGTTGTCCTCATTTTTGTTGCTATATTCACAACATTTTGGTTGTTGTACACTCTTCAGGTGATTGAAATTAAGAACTTAACTCTTTATTTTCTTCATTAGGTTAGATTGTACTAGTAAAAGTAACAGAATTTAATATTTAAATTCTGAATCTGGATAAAATTCACTAAGTATATAAAGTGGTGAAAGGAAAAGCTTCAGAACAAATGGTGCCAATATTAACACAAGTTATATTAGAACTAGCTTGAGTTGTTTATTCTTTTAAGCATAAGTTTTATGCTTTCTGACCAGTGTAATCAGTTAAGTTAGGTATTTATATCATTTAATGATAATTTTAATTATCTGAAAATAATACTCTGTAAAATATATTTCACTATGAAAGTTTTCAGAATATATTTAAAATTGATAATAAAAAGTTAAAATTATTTTCATAAAGCACAAATAATAAATAAATAAGAAACATAATCCACATGAATAAATCAAATAGTTTCAATATCTTCTTTTTCATTAAGTAAAATATTATTTTCTTTTTACACTTAAGATTTTGGAGCACGTAGCTCTTTATAAAAAAAACAAAACAAAACAAAAAAAAACAAGTATTAAAAAAAAAAAGAATATTAATGTGAATTTTATATTTTATTGAGAGGTAAAGTTGAGTTTCATAAAGGTTTTTAAAATTACTGATTATAGTTAGAAATCAATTAGAGAATAAAGATCAGAATTGGTACAGTAAAAATAATAAAACTTTGCATAAATTAGATGAGGATTAATAAATGAACAAAAAAAAATAGCAAATGAGACAACAGAAATTGTTGAATAAAAATCAGTAATAAAAGAAAAATTATTTGGTCAGAATTAAAACCATGAATAGTAAGTTGCTTTTTATCTATGCTAAAGTCACCTTTCATAATCTGCACACACTTCAAACTATCAACATTTTAATATAAAAATGCCATCAGCTTTATATTAAAAGTTTATTGGTAAAGATGAATACAAGTTATAATCATCTACAAAATGTTTATTCAAGATTTTTATCACCTGAATGTCATATTTAATTTATAATAACTAAATTTGATTTTAGCATGGACACTGTTGACATGAAAGAAGAATTCAAATATTTTCTCAAATGTAGTTAGAAAAACTCATAATTATCTTGACCCAGTCAAGAAAAGTCAATTATTATTTAAGAGATGCTGTCTCTGAAATAGGTAAACATAATTTTTTGCATAATATATATTTTGTGAGAACTATAATTAAAGTCATTAAAAATAGATAAACAAATCAATGATACAAAATGTAACTATGATAAAAGGAAACTATTCCTAACAAATCTATTGGTAATATTGAAAAATGTGTCTTCCTATTTTATTTTTGTCTATACTCTACCATTTTCTCCCATTTTTATTTTTGCCTAATACGTTCTTCATGCCCTAAAATGAAAAATAACAGTACTAATTTAATTTCAGCATAGTAAGAAAAAAATATAATGTAAAGTGTTAAATTATTTCATCATTATCTAACATTATAACTTTATAATTTTATTTATTAATAAATAAATAAAACAAACAAACAAAAGTTAATTTCTATAACACTAATCGTGGAGAATAGCATCTGTTTTTGCTGTCTGCAGAGTCATTGCATAATTGGCTGTTGTCACAGACTGGCAAATGACAGTCTATCATCAACAAAACTAGCTCACCTGGTGATTTAAGTCATATTGTTGAAGCAGTGCAGTCCATATACATGATGATGACAAACTGTGAAAGCATACCAAACTCAGTGCTGATTAAATTGTTTGCATTCTGTACAGTCTATCCTGTGTCACTAATCCTATAATTGTTTTTCCCTGAAAGATAGCTGCATGATAGTTCAATAGGTTCCTAACATTGTTGGTTTATGATGGCCAGTAAGCATAATACTCAAAATAAGTTAAATTGCAAGAAATTTTATATTTGTTATACATAAAAAAAAAAGTAGTGTGCCAATTTTGAAATGCTAAGAACACTACTTTTATAATACTATAAAAATGATATTATGTAATCAAAACTAAACTGAAGTTAAAAATTGTGATCTAAGGGTATTCACTGTAACTAATAAACTTTTGATTGCTAAATGCTTTATATCTGGAAATACTGATTATAAACTTTATACATCTTTAAAATTATATTCTTTTTATATATATACAACACCTACACTTAAAAGAATTACAAATGAGTGTAGTACAACAAATTTTAAGATGTGATATGTCTTCTAACCATTTTAAAGTATTTAATAATAGCAATGCTGAGATAATTCCAATAATAGTAATAATAATTGACTATAGTAAGATAAACATCAGTTTTGTAAACAGATATAATTATTTTTAGCAATATTAGCTTGTAGTTTATGTATTTTGAGAAGACTAAGCAAGAATAAGGCTGTTAAAACAGTTGTTGAATACATTCATAAAAATTATGTTGTAAGTTGATAACGGAAACTGTCTTTCATTGATCCAGGTAAACTGTAGAATAAAGAAAAACAGATATTGTACATTCATCATTAACAAAACACTTTCAATGGGTCTATGTTCCTAGGACCTAACCATATCATTTGCTACAAAGAGCTTTTCTGACAATTCACTCATATTATCTCTAATTTTACAATTCCAAATATTTGGTATAGAAGAAAGCTCACTAGAGTGTAGAAAAAAATTATTATGCATTATTCCTTTGTTTTATGTTTATTCTTTCTGATGTTATAATACTGAATTGGTAAGAAAGATAAAGCTATCAAATCAAGTTAATTCTTATAAAAGATAGAAATAGTATACTGTCAATACAGTAAGATCTTAATTTTAAAAACATTTATTTGATGGAAAATTATTTTAGAGTCTTTCAGACACAAATTGATATGCACAGCTTTAAAAAAGTTGCTTTTTTTAATTATTTGATATAAAATTAGTAATAGAATACTACTGATATAACTATATTTAATGTTATGGCATCTTTGAAAATATAAATTGTAAAGAGGATATGCTCACATTCTTTGTTCTTATAGCAATATTTTAAAATTAACTTTATTCATGAATTCAATAATTATATATAATCACTACACTTTATGTGAGGGAAAAATGTGAGCCCAAGAAGTGTTGCTCTTCTATAATTTAGCATCAGAAGTGTTAATATTTCCAAGCTATTTTTTGCTTCATTTAAACACTAATTAGAAGTCCTCTTTCAGAGCAGTTGCCAGTTTTATTTTGCTGGATTTGCTACTAAGACAGGAGTAAATAGTTGTGTCATCTGCATAGATATCTAGTTGGGAACTGATGATACTGGGAAGTTTGTTGATGAAGATCAGAAACAGTGCATGTCTGAGTATAGAGACCTGGGGGAATTTTATATTAATATGAAATGAAGTAAAAGTGCATTCATTCAACATGAATGTTATTACATGATTTGTTAGAAAAGATTGGATTAGGCCAAATATTCATCCAGAAACACTGTAGCCAATGAGCTTGTGGAAAAGGTCAGCATGCCAAATCTTGTCAAACACTTATTTAGGGCCATAACCTGAGCTTCATTGACAAATTCAATGATGGCTGCTAAAACATCGGCAATAGACCCAGAGAAAAAGAAGCCATATTGTTTATCTGAAAGGTGGTTGTCTGAAGTAAAATGCTCAACAAATTCAGGATTGATTAGAGACTCTAATACTTTGTCAAAAAGAAGTAAGAGACTAATAGGATGATAATTTGGGGAGTAAGATTTTTCCCAAGACTTCTCAAAGACAGGAACTACAGAGTAGGATTTCCAACAAGATGAAAAGCAAGAAATAGCGAGGCATTTATTGTAAAGTTTTGAGCCAATTTCTTTAGGACAATTGCAGGGATACCATTGACCTCACAAACCTTGTGAGGATTTAGTTTATAATTGATAGCAGAAATCATGGATGGAATAATGTGCATTTCACTCAGTAGAGACTGTTCTATGGAGAAAATCTGGCAAACATACTTCAGATGAGTAGAGAATGAGGCTGGAAGAAAATTTCTAGGCAGTAGATAACAGCACTTCAAATTCATTCAAGAAAGAAAGAACTTAGGATTGGCTCTTGTTCAGTACACAATAGCAGAGCTGCTGCCAGTAATTAGAACCAAACTTACAGACTATACAGTGCCTAATTCTATTATTTTTTGAAGACATGCTTACAGCCACTATAAGTGGTGACAAAAACGTCTACTACAGTTGGACATGCCACTTTGGTATAGCTGGAAGAAGTGTCTAACAGGCTGTAAGGGCTGAATATGCAGCAGAAAACCTTGGAGAAGACTGGGTTCCCTTGGTATTTCTGTGCTTGCATGAAATCTCTGATGCCAGCTTTCACCCAAGAAGAAATTTCAGTTGCAAATTTTTCAACAGAATGATTAAAAAATATCAGTTCAAAGGGCATTACAAAAGTAATCACGAAACAAATCTAAATCAGGGTGTTGATAGCAGAAAGAGATATCTATATGATCAGAATTGTCAAAAAGACAGAGTGTGTTTTATTTTTGATTGTAAAATTTTAATTTTAAGCTATTAGATTTTTTATAGTTTAGTAACAAAAACATCTTCATAAAAAATTTGTTTTTACTAAAAAAGAGAGAGAGAAAAGAACAAATGATTTACTCAGTTAAGATTAAGAACATTTGAATATTTTAATGTCAAAGTCTTATAATCTCTGGTTAAATGTATTTCAATTGCTTCTATTACACACACACACACACACTCTGCCAATTTTAATTCTTTCTTGAATCAAAAAAGTTTCTTGACTTTTACTAAATTAAAATTTTGTAGCTTTAAAAAAAAAAATTTCCAATAGGACTAAGTAAGAGGGATCTGCAATGTAATCAACCCATACTTAGTATTTCGCTTTCAGTCACTTTCTCACTAATGTGATATGACTTCTCTGTCTTTTCTACAAATATTTTTATGGCAACTGTCCTGATGAGCTTTTTTCCCCCTGGTGCGCTGATTACATGAATCTAAGCATGCTACTAAATTGGTATCTAAGTTCCTCCCTTTTACCATCAAAACAGTCAAATGTAACCTCCACTTCTATTCTTTCAGTTTCTATTCTCACGTTTCCCGCCTGTGAAACTACCTTCCACTTACTTGCTTCCCTGACAGCTGAAATCACTAAAAATTTAAATGCAACATCAATTGTCATCTATCTTTTCAAATCTAATTCATTTTTTATCTTTTCCTCAATATTTGCTGTACCCAGTCTTTTCTTCCACTGTAGCTACCTGTGCACTAGTGACAGTTACACTGTGCTTGGGGTGAATCAACATTATAATTAATTAAACTTTAAAGAGAATAACTTATGCTTTAATATTACTTAAAGATTATTTTATTAAAATTAATGACCTACACAATACTTATTTGGTTTTCATAACTCCAATATACATTTGTATACCATAATTACTTAATTCTAATTTTAACCTAAACAATCCAGCCCCTTTAAAAGATGAAGTAGTACAGAATCAAATTTTAAAAAATTTGATTTTGTACTACTTTTGTACTACTATAACCCAACCTGCTGTTAAAAATTGTCTACTTATTTGAATAATGTATGTTCTTAGTATGTATCTTACCCAGACAAAATAAAAAAAGAGTCATGTTTCGATATTAATCTACATGTTCTCCATGTGACCCAAATTTTCAACTCCGTAGTTGAACTTAATTCTCACTTTGATTGAGCAATATTGACACACTTACAATCATATTGTTTAACTTCCTCCAACCATCCCTCTTTAATTTGCTGAATAATGATGAATTCATGTGATATTTCTAAAATAAATAATTTTCATTTATTCAAAATTTAAATTTCATTTATTTAAAATATCACCTGAAGAACAATATTGTTCTGAAGCATAAAAAATTTTTGTGTAGTGATATAATGCTTTTATAAACCATTGTAATAGCAAAATTACAATATATATATATATATACACATACACACAAATTTATTCACAAAATCTTATGAAATCTGTTATGAAATGAATTAACTCTGACAAATTTTTAATTTATTTGTTTAAACATTATTTTTAATGGATACTCGTATTTGACTAGATACTTTTTTTTTTTTAAATAATTAAACAGTATATTTATTGACTGATCTGAATAATTGAGAAATTTTGTGAGGAAAATATCTGTCCACTGGCAGGATTTGAACCTGTGTTCCATAAAGAAAATCTTCAATTGATTTGATGTGTCTTAGACTGCTCAACCATGAAGGATTTACAGTTAGACAAAACTTGAATTAAACCTTTAAAAATATAATTTCCTGATTTTTGTAATATAATAATCGAGAAATCTTGTTAGAAAAATATATATCAAATCAATTGATGGTTTCCCTGAGAGGTTTGAATTCTGCTGGAGCACATATACTTTCCAAACTAGATTTCTTGATTATGCAGGATGGTAGATATATATAAATATACTGTTTAATTATATAAAAAACAAAAAAACAGTATCTACTCAAACACAAGTATTCATGAAAAATAATGCCTGAACAAATAAATTAAAAATAATGTTTAAAAAAATTAAAAATATGTTGAAGTTAACCCATTTCGTAAAACTTTCATGCTTGTTTACATTAGGAAATGAAAACAAAGCAAATATGAATATTATGAAAAATCAAGAAAATTGTGTGTTTAAAGGGTTAATTTGAGTTTTGAGTTTTGTGGTCGAGCGGTTTAAGACATGTAAGATCAATTGACAGTTTTCCCTAGGAGACACAAGTTTGAATCCTGATAGAGGATGCATATTTTGCTAAAATGGTTTTACCTATTGAGTTCTGCTATCGCATTACATTACTTGTACCTCAGTTTTTACATATGCTTGGCTAATCGTCCCAGCCAGGGACTTACATTCAAGTCCACAATAGTTGCAAAGCAAAATGCCATAAGCTAGTAGTGATCTGGCCGCTGAAGCATGGTAGAGTTTCCTGTGCTGCTTCAATCCTGATACAGATCAACACTGTTTAACAGATTGATTGCAGGTGGCTACACCATGGTAGAAATAGTCTATATGTGTTCTAACATTGTGACTAGATAAATGGCATATATATATATATATATATATATATATATATATATATATATATACACACACACACACAGGTTTTATTAAAAAAGACAGACACCCTGACATACTTGTTGACAATACACACATAACAGTATCAACCACATGCAAAAGAAGTTTAAAAATAAAGGAAGCATTAATAATAAAAAAAACATCTTACACGTAGTAATGTCAATTATGAACACGATAACAATGTGAATAGCATATTTGGAATGTAACACACACAACTATATATATATATATATATATATATATATAAACTTCATACACAGTTACTAGTAAAAAGAAAATGAATCTTGATAATGGCTGAATAGTTCTCAAAAAAAAAAGAAACGTTCAGACAATTTTTATATAATTTGAGTATTGGAAAAAAAAAATCATGAGAACACATACATATATAAAAGCTTAATAATACCTTGTCTGTCATTTTCAATGAAAGCTGCATCATAAAAGAGATTACTGCCCAAATACACTACACACACACAAACACATATATATCTATCTAAACTTATTTATAAATGAAACTTTGTGTGTGTGTATCTGTTACCTATAGACTCCGAAATGGCTGAACTGATTTTCTTGAAAATTTACACAGTTGTACTATAAGCGTCTGCGAGTGTTCTTAGCTAGGTTTTGTGTCGAGGTACCCCCGATAAATATCGAAAATTGAAAAAATCAGGTTATAGAAGGAGTGGTCCGATCTTAATCAAATTTGATTCATTCATAGACAAAGACATAAGAAATGATATTCAGAAGTTTCAAGGTTGCAGTTCTTATAATAGTGCAGAAAATTTGATATCGATACCAGGAAATCAAAATTTGACTTCCATCCATTCATTTTTCTTTCAGTCTACGGTTTCACTTTAACTGGAAACAACTATTGCTCTTTAGTCTTTCATGCCAATGTCCAAAGAGTCTGAGCTCCAGGACCATGGATTAGTTTTAAAGCTTTCATTACACCTGAGCAACACCGGGCTATACTGCTAGTATATATATAGATATATATATACACAGACAAATATATATAGACGCATATATGCACACACATACACAAACATGTATGCCTGGCCACTTGCATCTATGGATGCCAGTCTACAAGGGCCCTTATGTAATCCCCATTGCAGATGCTTGCTTAGGCACACTTGTGTTTGCTCCACACCCACAGAGCCCACCTGTGGCTTATATTGCAACTATGCCTTGATTAAAATTTCTGGGTGAGAGTGTGTTATCTGGCGTGAACAGTAATCTAGACAAGGCTAGGATACCCAAAGCCTCTGTCACAATGACTTGTAACGTCGAACTAGCACAACCATTGACAGCTCCTCAAAGCAAGTGGTCTACATAACTTCACTCAGAATGCTTGGATCAACTCATAATATGGTTTTCAGGCACATTCCAAAGGTGCTGCATGCTGTGATCACATCCTTCAGATGAATAACATATAAAAAATCATCTTCCTGACAAAGCAACCATACTGAGATTTGAACCTGGGCTTCATGAGCTCTAACCACTTAGCCATGATCATGTGTGCGTGTGTATACATATACAGATATACAAACATACACACACACACACACACACATATATATATATATATATATTATTAGGACCTTGAATAAGCTATCACTGATTTTTCATGAGAAGTAATGTTTTCTTTTACAAAAATTAGAAATGGGTCACTGAAAGTATTGTCCATTTCAGGCAATTACTTTTCCCCATCTTTCTGGCAGCATTTTAATTGAAAAATCACATGTTTTATGAGGCTAACCATTTTTTGGCATTTTCAAAAGAATGAAAGTGCTGCTCAGCTAGCCATGTGCCATCAATCAGGACAAGTGATAATTAGACAGGGCAATGTCTGGTGAATACAGTGGTGATGTTGGACTTCCCCTTTAAGCTTTTCCAAGTAGGTTTTCACCCATTTTGCAACAGGTTGCTTAGGCTTGTTATGTTGCAAAATCACTTTGTTGGGTCTTTGCTTGTATAGCAGATGTCTTTTCTTCAATGCTCAGCTCAAATGTATCAATTGTAGTGGATAGCTGCAAATTTCTTTTGAATAAAGCAGTACATAAAATTCCTTGCAAATATACTTTATTACTTTATTATTAACACTATGAAGAACAAAGTTGTTTACACTTTGGCAAAATTACATACACTGAATTTCAACTTTGCTTATAATACTTCCTTACAGATGTGTTACCATCAGAAACTGAACGCACAAAGTTCTGGGAATGTCATTTATTGAAAACAGTGAAAACTTATTCCAGATCCTTATATATACAGGTGTGTGTGTGTGTGTGTGCACACACAGAGGAATAAACACAGACACACAGACACACACACAGATATATAATGATATGGAATTAACTGACAATTTATTTGTTTGAACATAATTTTTAATTGATACTCATATATGAGTAAATATACATTCCAGAGCAGAGATGATTATTTATGAGAAATAAAAAATTGACTTTATTTAGACTATGAAATCATTTGTGGTTGAGTGGTCTAAGACACACCAGATCAATTTGTGGCTTCCCCTTTGTTGTTGGAGGTTGCAGGTTCAAATCCTGCCAAATGACATACAGTTTCTCCTAAATAATCAGGCCCATAGAAATATATATATATATATATATATATATATATATATATATATATATATATTAGGACCTGGAATGGGTTCTTGCTGTTTTCCAAGCAATGATGTTTACTGAATTGCTTGTGTGTAGTTTCAGATGGTAATACACCTTAAGGAAGTACTATAAGCAAGCTTGAAATTCAGTGTATGTCATTTTGCTGAAGTGTAAACAACTTTGCAGGGAATTTTATTGCACTACTTTATTAAAAAAAAAAAATACAGATGAAGCACAGACAGAATTCTTGCTGAGACTTACAGCAAATATGCCCTGTCAGAAACAAGATGCAGGAATTGGTTTAGATGTTTCAAAAATAATGATTTGATGTTGAAGATAAAGAACACTCTGATGCATCAAAAATGTTTAAGACGAAGAATTGAAGGCATTACTACATGAAAAATTATGTCAGGCACAAGCTGAACTTGTAGAATCATTAGGTATTTATCACACAGTGTTTATAATGTTTGAAAGCATTAGGAATGATTCAAAAGCAATGAAATTGGGTGCCATATGATTTAAAGCTGAGAGATGTTGAACTGTATCTTGTTACAGCTCTTTCAATGGTAGAAAAGGAAAAGTTTTTACATTGTATCATGACTTGCAATGAAAATTAGATTCACTATGATAACCTGAAGTGTAGGAGATCACAGGGTAAGCCCGGACATGCATCAACATTTGCAGCAAAGCTAAATATCCATGATTCAAAGCTATACAAGCAGAGACACAACAAAGTGATTTTGTAACATGACAACGCTAGGCCACATGTCGCAAAACTGGTGAAAAAATCTGACCATGCATCGAATACTGTTGTCATATCTGGTAAGGTGCCCCTGCCATTCATCTCAGGGTTCTTGACAGGCTCCAAAAGAGAATCTGTAATGTGATTGGCCCCGACCTGGCAGCTTGACTCCAGCCACTTTCTCACCGGTGAGATGTGGCTTCCCCCTGTCTATTCTATAAATGTTTTCATGGCTCCTGCTACGACGAGCTTAGCCCACTGATGCCCTCTCCACAAAAATTTACTCAAGCAACCAGACTGACAATAAGATCCCTTCCTTTTACAGTTAAATCAACTAAATGCAGCTGTCACTTTTACTCCAGCACTTCCTTTCTTGCACTTCCTGCCGATGGAACTCCCTTCCATATATTTGCTTCCTTGATGGCTACAATCTCCAGGAATTTAAATGCAATGTCAATTGCCATCTCTTATCCACTTGACTCCAGTTCTTCCTTCATCCTTTCCACATATGCTCTTTTCCTTTCTCACTTTACCTTCGCAACTGTCATCACACCTGTATTCCCATCTTTCTCTTGCCCTTTCTCTGACAGCACTTGTGACTGGTTCCCCTTTCTCTTTGGTCTCCACCCGCTTAAACTTTTACTCTTCTTTCATGTAGCCCCCCTGCGTATCAGTGGCAGTACTGCCTTGCTTAGGGTGAAACAATTTAAAAGAAAAAAAAAAAAGAACTATTTGGAAACAATGGGAAGTCGTACCCCACTCGCCGTATTCACCAGACATTGCCCTATCTGATTGTTTTGATCAATGTTATATGGCTTGCTTGTCTGAGCAGCATTTTCATTTTTATGAAGATGCTAAAAATGGGTTGACTCGTGGTTAGCCTCAAAAGACGTTTCTCCGTCATGGAATTCAAATACTGCCAGAAAGATGGGAAAAAGCAATGACGAGTGATAGATAACATTTTCAGTGAGATGTTTCTCACTAATTTTTGTAAATAAAACATTACTTATTATGAACAATCTGCAATAACTTATTCAAGGTCTTAATAAACACACACAAACACACATGAGTTGAATATATGGATTAAAATCTGACAAGATGAATAGAGTAAGTCAAAAACAGGTAGGAAAAAAGTGTTTTTAATCTAACATGTTTAACATGAACAAGCGTCCTCAGAGATTTTTTAAAGATTAAAGACAGTTTTTTCCTACTTGTTCTTTACTTATTCTATATATATATATATATAGAGAGAGAGAGAGAGATCTTTGAAAGAAAGCTCATTTTCCAAAACAGAAAATGAATTATGTTACAGTCAAAAAATGAGGAAAAATTAACAGTACAGACATATAACAGCATAGAGAATTGCCAGGTTATTTGCTTAAAGTGCTTGAAAAAACAATACAGAACATTTTTACACTCCATTTCACCAGCAAAAAAAAAGTTTGAATACTAGAAAGATTAAATAAAAAAATCCAAACAAAATCTTTGTTGGTCGTTATCTTCAAACACATAGATTATACACAACATATACAAATATATATACACACATGCATATATGTATCATACATAGATACATATACAATGATTGTCAGATGAGTGCTATTCCCTCATTCCCTTCATTCGTCTGCTCATCTTGGTTGTGTGATCTTAAATGGCTCTTAAGACCTGCAAGCAATCTGCATAGTTTGTGACATACATGACATTCCTTGGGGTAGCATCAGTAAGAATGTCATCTCCATGAATTCTGAGGTGTCATTTGTGTAAATAGGGGACTCAGGAGTAAGATCAGCAAAGGGAGCAACAGGATTGATTCTGGGTTCAGTGGTCTGATGAGACTTCATGTGATTCATCAGTCCTGCTTGAGACAATAGAGACTGACCACACACCTCACAAGTCCAAACAGGGTCATAATCAGCTGGTAAAGATTTATGCCTCCTGCAGATTCTCCTAAGTTCAGCATGAGAAGCTCTGCTCTCCTCATACAACTTGGCACCTCCAAAGATCAAAACCCCATCAATTGCTCATGATCAGCAGTTAATGCCTCCCAGCTGTCTTCAGCAATCACCATTTGCTTCAGGTTCTCCTTAACATTGTCCTTGAACCGTTTTCGTGACCTATACTGAAGTCTTTCTCTAGATGATATTTCACCAAAGAACAGTTGTTTAGAGAGCCTGGAGTCATCCATTCATACCAAGTGGCTAGCACAACACATCTGACTTCTTATCACCATTGACAACACACACACTTTTCATTAAAAATGACTGAGAGGTTACTGTAGCTAAGTTTTTTTTTTATTCAGTTTTCCTTGTGCTCTTTTATCTTCATTTCTGGCCATAAATTATGTAGAAATTGTCCAAATCTTTTGTATACCTGAGCATCTTTTTACCATATCAAGGATGATTTTACTATTAATTGAATGTATGAATTATATTATGTATGTATCTAGAGTTATAGGCATGTATTATTTTCCAAACACCATCAGCACATTGGGGCCGTGTTTATAGTAGATATTATTGAGTGTTGGTTTTTCCTTTTTATTTATAATGAGTGTACCCCTTCCATAAAAAATGTGAGCAGATTATTAACTATTTCCTCACAGGTAATTATACCCCAAGTGTGTGTGTATTTTAAAATTTGTGTATTTAGGCAGCAAATTCTCTTTTAGGCATCTCAGATTAAGTAAATTGCAAAATTATGTTTGCTTATTTTTGATAAAATCCGTTTGTACACATGAATAACCTTTCATGTATTATAATTGAATGATGTAAGAAATGCATGTTAATTTTTGCAGTTGATTTTATTATCCATTTCTCAATGTTCCCAATAAAAATAAGTAGAAATGATGTTTGCAGTTTATATATATATATATATATATATATATATATATATATATATATATATATACTTTTCATTACTCAATAAAGAACTGAGCCAACACTGTCTCGATATTGTCTTTCTCCATGAGTGTGACAGGAGGAAAATATATATTTAAGTACAACTGACCTTATTTATAATAGAGAGGATTATTCTATTATTTTTTTTAGCCATTTTTACATAAAGAAAGATGACACTATTATATTTGTATTATCGACATACTCAATATATATAAAATCCTATAACTCACATTAAAAATTAATCTGGATCAATGTATTTTAGCAAATATTTCTCTTTAAGCCTGCATATAACCACCAAGACATTTCTCTTGTTTAATATGTTATGGTTATTTAAGTGTAGTGAGATAACTAATATTTAAACAAAACACAAATTACATCTATAACCTTTACCTTTGAGAGATTTGGCTCTTGCGATAATATCCAATGTATTAATGAGGGTATTACCATCATACTTTAATTGTCAGAAATATTTTGAGAGAGCAGTCCTATTTACGTATTTTATATTGCATAAAGTTATTTGATGATGGTACAAATTAAATTTCGATGTATTTTTAGTATAACAAAAATAATGCTAGCTTGGTATACAATACAATTAGTCATACATTGCCCATTTAAAGGACAGATCATATTTTGGGGGAATTGTATTTATTTTTGAAAAAAATTGACTTATCTATATTGGACATGTAGATCTTAACATCAGCACTATGCATGATTATATGTATCCAATCACACACACGAAAGTGATATAATATATATATATATGCACACACATTAAAGTGATTATATAAAATAAACAGTAATTTTTAGCAACAGTTTTGCAGTTATTTTTGTATACCATAACTCACACACCTGAAGATGATCTCGGAAAGACATTGAAAGTACTTGGGTACCTTGAGAAATAAATGATAATAACATCTGTCGAAGTTACAGCTCATTTCTGACATTCTTCAATTAAAATACACAAAAGATTATCTGTGAGTATGAACAGATTTTATTAAAAATATGCAAACATGTTTGCAATTTTTTTTAATCTGACACACATACATAAACACACACACACACACATATATATTAAAGTGATATTATATATATATATATAGAGAGAGAGAGAGAGAGAAAGAAAGAGAGAGAGAGAGAGAGAGAGAATAAAAAGTGCGAAAAGCTGTGAATGTTTTGTTTAAAGTGTAGATTTATTGTTGCTATTATTACTATTATTATTATTACTGGCTTTTTGTATGATATATTAAGTGTCCATAATGGTATTTGTGAGGCTACACAGGTTTCGAGTCTTAAGTTGACTCTCTTCAGGTGAATAAACTTGTGACTTTACATATCGAGATCTGTTTGCTTTTCTCATGGCCAAAGTATCATATATAAATAGATAAGTCAAGTGATGACCAGTTCAGAGAGTTTAAATGTGTGTATGCATGTTGGGTTTTTTCATACTCGCATGTTATGTTTCTTCTGTCACCTTCATTGTCTGTAAAGAACTTTTTCACTGACTTGCGAAATTTGATTTCATCTTTATACTTCAGAATTGTTTTCACCAATTTTGATTCAATTCTACATGTTGTTTTGTTGTATCTTTTTATAAATATTTCTTCTTGCATCATGAGTGTATCATAACTGCATTTTGGTAGATAGGCATTACTCTGAATTTACCTCCACTTATTCATGTAAATGTTGGGAGACATACAATTTCTGGTTATTGGCTAGTTTAATGTTACTTCTGTGCAGGAATATTCAGGCCTTGTGTTGTTCTTACATATATTTTTGTGCATTCATTGCATTTTAGAACATAAATTACATTTTTAGAGTTGCAGCTCAGATCTGTTTTTAATTTGAATGTAGATGTGTTTTCGAACTTGAAGTGTTTTCCTTCTATTATTATGTTGCATACTTCACATCTTTTTTGTTGCATTTTGTGACACCCTGTATTGTGTTACTAGAATTTTGATGAGGTTAGGATGTTTTTTAAATTTTGGGGTTGGCGTTTGCTACTAATTATTTTATTTTAGTTGTCATCAAGATTTCCTTTATCATTTTTGTTGAGTATGTATTTTGCTCTTTGTAAATAATTCTGGATTGCTTTTGTTGTGTGAAAACGTATGCTAGAATGTTTTCTTCTTTTTCATACTTATTTTTTTTTTTTTTGGATTCCGTAGAGATTCTAATGGTATTTCTTCTACCAGTTGGGAACTCTTGTTTATTAGTGGAGTGGGGCATCCTCTTATTTGTAATGTTTTTTGTAGTTCCTCTAAGTGTATTCTATGAAAGGTTTCATCAGCTACTATTGTGCAAATTCAATGTGCTAGGGAGTAGAGGATGGATTTTAGACAACTTTCAGGGTGGTGACTCTTGAAATGGAGGTATTGTTGGGTGACTGTGGGTTTATGGTAAATGTCTGTGATGATGTAATTGTTTTTTGTGAGTATATATATATATATATATATATATATATATATAATGCAATAGATAATTATTTTAATAACAGTAAACACACTGATAAAAATAACATTAATATCTTTTACAAAAACCAAATCTATAGTAATTATAAAGAACACAAATCTTCACTCTGAAACATCATTCAAAAATATGCAACTCCTATCAGCGTAAATAAAAACATTAAATTATCTATTACACTATTGAACAGGTGAAGGGGCTTGTCCCTTGTTTCCTGCTTGGGATGTGGTTTCTGGTTTTTCTCTTTTCCAATCTTTTCACTCTTTTTTTTTTATTTTATTTTTTTTTTCAATTGGAGTAGATAGACTAAACTATCGCCCAGTTCACACTCCACCCATGTCTATTGAACAGGTGAAGAGGCTCATCCCTTGTTTCCTGTTTAGGATGTGGTTTCCGGTTTTGCTCTTTTCCAATCTTTTCACTCTTACGTAGCCTCCTGTGCATCAGTGTTGTTTTCGCCTTGCTTGCCTTATGATAAAAAAAAGTGACTAAACCTCATCATAGAAAACAACAATCCACCTGTGAGCTCCAAACTACAACGAATCAACATTATTTATTGTGTTCTTGGTCCTAATTCTGTAAAAAATTATATCAGCCATACCACTACAAAACTGACTCTAAGACTCTCTCAACTGAGCTGAATTTGATCTCATTTAAATACACATGGAGACCTACCAAACCCTATCTGGAACATTTTTTTACAACACAAATATCATAGCAACATTCACATGCATAAAAAAAGACTAAAAATAATGGAGGCCTTATTGATAAAAATGAAAAGCTCAACATGTTTACCATGTTCAGTACATAACACATACCACATTAATACTGCTTACATTCTGTTACACATAAAATAACATTCATCCTTGAAAATGGCTAAAAGTATAGCTGAAAGCACTTGGTTAAACAAAACTTTTAGACAATTTTTATTTAATTATGTTCTCAAAAGAAAGAAATTCCAAGATCACATAAAAAAATTACATAAAAAAACTTAATCACACATTGTCTGTCATTTTGAATGAAACCTGCATATATATATATATATATATATATATATATATATATATATATATATATATATATATGTATAAATCACCTATATATCTGTATAGAGAGCACAATTGATATTATCCAGAGCAATATGATATACATAAAGAAAAAATACATCTAAAGTGGTTAAAAACTAATTTATTTTGACAGGTGTATAAACCCATCCGATCAGGATTTGGTTTAATTTCCTCAGAACATATCAAAAAAAAAAAAAAAAAAAAAAAAAAAAAAAAATTCAAGAAAGGGGAACCCAAGTAATATGACATAGAATAGAAATCTTTAGTGATATCTTGTTAGGGTCATAAGGTTAGGAGGGAAATAGTTTATGTATTAAGTGTAGTGATTGGACAGATTGAGTCATCATAAATCAAGAATGTACACCCCACCATGTGCACATGTATATATACACATATCTTATGGATATATCCACTCTTGTATTCACACACTCACTTATGAAAACTATATAATGCATATACACAACATTAATACAGACATATATACACACACACACACAAAAAGAACCTACATTCAATTACATACAGGAGACAAAGTAGTTATACACATATACCAGTGTATATATCAAATACATAGGAGAATTCAATCACAATTTCTTCAAGACACAAAAATTATCAAAGAATAATTAACACAAAATGAAAGTGAACCCTCAAGTGCAATAGAGTGGGGTCATTTAAAATTCCAGTACTAACACATATCTACATGATTATACAAACCAACATCACATGTACACACAAGAGTCTACATTCATTTATATACATAAGACAAAGCAGTTGTACACATATATGGGCATATATATAAAATACATAGAAAATTTCACCCATAATTTCTTCAATATGCAAAAATTACTCAAGAATAATCAACACAAAATGAGAGTGAACCTGTAAATATGATAAAGTGGGGTAACTTAAAATCCTATTTAACAGGTAATTTAAATTTATTTTCATGACAGCATATAAAAATGATTTAATTTCTCTGGCTTAATAGTAGTCTAGTTTTTCTGAATTTTATTATTCTAATTTTTTCATCGAAGCATAAATTTCATCAATTTCTGAGGCTATTGAGTGTTTGAGATTTAACTTTGATCTTTCATTCAATCTTTAGCATCAACAACTCCCAAAGGATGTTGTGTATTGCAGAAAACTAACTACCTTTGCAAGATGAAATACAATAGAGCATTAACTCAAATACGAATATTCACTAAAAATAATGTTTAAGTAATAAAATGTATATTTGCGCCAACAATCAAATAAAACACCACATTACACATCAGCCATATGTGTGTTGATAATTGAAGATTTTTTTTTTCTAAATTCTATTTTTAAATAGCTTGATTTCAGTGATTAACTAAGTTGAATAATATTTGTCAGATAATTTAGAAATAATCAGAAAATACGATAAAGGGTAATTTTGCCAAAAAATATCAAATTTAAGTTCAAACGTTTTCACATTGTAAACCAATAACCATGTAAAAATTTTATTGAGCTAAGAGGGTTGTTACAAGATTTTAATATTTGAAAAGTAAATTAAAAAAAGGTAGTCAATAAAAATTAAATAACATTTTCAGATATTCTGAAGACAGCTACATTCTTTTTTAATAATTAAAGGAAAAAAAAATTTATGAAATCAAAAAAATTTTTGAAATGGACCTGGCATATTTATGCTATATATTTTTAAAGACTTTTCTGAACAAAGAAGCCAACATTAATTAGCTGCATGACAATGTCCTCATACTACTACAAATATTATGCAACAATCATGGAGCTGGGGTGGGATTAATTGATTACTTATTAATCCTTTCTTTGTGGGTTATTTTAGGCTGAAATATATTTTGGCTTGTAAGAATAATTTTTTTTTTCAAAGTGAATATTGCATGAAAAATTTTTAAAAATAAAATTTTTTTCCAGATACAAGTCCTACTATTTAACCTATAGCTGAGGAAAGAGAATCATATCTTTCCTGAGAACAGTTGCATGTAAGCATATGTAACAATTCCAATGGAATTCGAACTCAGCTCTTATTCATTACATCACCAGCACATCCACTGAGTTTGAATGGAATGTAGTCTCTAGACATGTCATTTTTAAGATTTGTTTTACTTCATCACTACACAAGGATAAATTCAACACAAGGTTTAATGTGAGGCTTAGTATGTGTACGTTTTTTGTATCAAATACAAGTGCTATTTTGAATAGCTATGTTGGTGTGAAATTTTTCAGCATATAAATTGAACATGCTAGTTCAAATAAATATTCTACTTAGAAGTTTTATATAGGTTCAATAAACTGGAGCAAAATAATCTATCATGGAGAAAATTACCTGTAAAATAACAAGTGTACCATACCAAATCAGCATCAAAGGAGTGGATTGAAAGAAATAGTTTGATTGTGCAGGCACTTGTATTTGGTACACAAGAAATTATGTAGAGACAAAAAATTGCCCTATGGATTATTTCTACTTCTACTTTGATAAGTAGAAGTATGCCTTATGGCATGCTTCTTATCAAAGAATGTCTTGATCCTACTTTTTATTAGTACAGTGCAACTTGAGATAATGAGTCTCCTAAAACTAAACATACTTTTGGGGTGAAAGGAAAATCTTATGCCAGGTAAGTTTGACCCTATATCATACTCCTTGTCTGGTTAGAGGTTTGAACAAATTCAAGATATTAGAAAAATTAGCTAAAATAAAACTGGAATCATAATATTAAACTTTACCTCAAAGCTGGGATAAGGTCATAGAAAGTGAGGGGAAACAACTTGATGACTCAATGAGGATATGAATTTATACAACGAAGATTTTGTTCTGACTTCCTCCTAAATGTTGAAATCTTTTTCAATAACTTAATTATAATTAAAAGTGGAGTAAATAATTATGGTTAAACTTTAATTTCTCCCATAAAAATTTTACTAAAAATTATAATTGTTATAAAATTTCAATTCAACCTGGAAATAACTAAAATAATATTGGTACAATGCAAAAACCAAAGTATTTTTTAAATATTTTGTTCTTTTTAATTGTTGAATATGTGTGTGTGGGGGAGAGAGAGAGAGAGAGAGATATCTAAATAGCTTAATTAGAGATTTGCTTTTTTTTTTTTTCAAATTGTAAAAAAAGATTAATGGACAACCCATAAATCTAATATATGTGTAGAGAATTAGGCTTAGATATAGACTCATTTTGAACATTTTAAATAGAAATCTATTTCAATCAAGTCATAACTTAATAGTTCAATCTCAAATCTAAAATAAAGAAAGAAAAAAAAAATTAATATATAACACTGAAGTCAAACTTGGGGAGAATAAATATTTCCTTATAATTGATATTATAAAACCAAAACTAGAATTTAGAAATGATACAGCTAAAATAGATACACTAAAATAGAGATAATGATATTCAAATGTGACATTTCTATTTTAGAAGTAGATTTAATCTGTATCCAAATAGATCTATATAAATAAAATCATTGGAGGCAGTAAACATGTGGCAATATTTCTAAAATTAGTACAAAATAATCAGGCACTTTTATTTAAAAGTTACCTAAAGATAGAAATAAAAATTAATTTAATCAATCAATAGGCTGGATAAGAAAAGAAAAAGTTACTAGGATGACTATTATTATAAGAAAGATTGAATTTAAATAGGTCCAAGTCTGGCATAACTGAAAACAAGATAGCATAATTTTTCTAACTCTGCTGAAAGTTCATCAGTTAGTACATTTTAAAATTGTTTGGTTTGTATTAAACACTGTTTACTGGAGAGAAAAAGACAAGAGAAACAATCAAACATTTTATAATGAGGTTAAAAAAAAATCATTAAGCCACATGAAATGCTTAAGTTTACACTATGATTACATTTATATCATTTGTCTTTGAAAATATTTATAGTTTAAACCAAAATAAGAAACTTAGTTTGTTTTATTGTTACGTAAATGTTTATTAACAAAGAGCAGATTCAATGATTTTTACATTTTATGAGGCAAATTAGAAATATATTGAATCTCTTGTACGCCTCACAAACAAAAGCAAACAATTTGCTTTGCATTACTTATATTGTAAAAGCATACTACCATAAAAGGTTGAAAGCAGTAGTTCCTTTTTTCTATGCTTGGTCACTACTAAATGAGTGAACACTTAACATATCAGATGCTGAAAATAAAAATCTGCATTCCTAGTTACTTGCTTGACTACTGACCACTGTTGCTAAATAAGTGTAGCTTAAAATTCTACACATCTTCTCACTTGTGTCCCCTGAAGTCTTGAAAGATTATTTCAGCTTATGAAGTAGTTACTACCATTGAATAATGACTAGCTTGTAATATAGTCTTAAGATAATATGAAATTATCTCATCCCCATATAAGGATCTTTCTTACTTGTAAAATAAATTTTGTTTTAACCTGAGGTAGCATCTTTAGTTGGCAAAAAGTTGAAAATTTCCTAAGCTCTTTTTGTTTACTTTGTCTTTATTATAAATACTAACTGAAATAAAATCATGCATAAAATGCTAAAATGAAAAAAAAAAAATCTGAGGAATAGGTTTTCAAACATGTTTTAAACGAGTTTTAGTGACTTCATTTTAATAATTTAAGTTTTTAATGTTTTTTCCTTTTACAGGATGTGGCAGAAATACCTCGCACATAATTCTAAGACATTAGTGGCAATGGTGTTTTGATCTAGCTAATGTCTTACTATTATGTGGGAGGTATTTCGGCTGAACATTGTACAACAGCATGAAAATTTCAAGACAACTTTTTCATAGTAATTTCATAAGATATAAGCAACAAAGTATAACCTTTGTGTCTAAAAAAATCAGACAGTTTTTCCTTTGTCACCATTATTACTGTAAATGCCCTTTATTCACTTGTTTATTGCTTTTAAAAAGTGATTAGAAGTTTAATAAAACCCAAAGATATGAAAGAAAATTTATGCATTTTCTTTGTTTTTGAGAATTTATAACAAAAATATTAAATACTATTAGATTGTCTATTTAGAAGAATAATTCTTTATTTACAACATCATAAAAATATGTAAACCAACTAATACAAAGCAATATTTATCATTTGCCAATTTATAAAGTAAATATGAACATTTTTTATTTATAAAAATTTACTAAATTATAAAAACATGTGAACCAACTATAACAAAATGTTTTTCTTTATTATAAAGTTTGAATCAACTGACAATTTGTTGAAGTTTTGCCAAGCAATTCAAAAAACACAACTTGCCAGTATTGTCAATTGCTTTAGCCAAGGTTCTATAATTGCTGTAGTTTCAGGTTCTGAATTTCTATTAATTAGGCATCATTGATCCTAGATTACAAATTAAAAAAAAAAAAGAAAAAAAGAAAAAAAAGGAAAATTAAACAAAAAGTAATCTGAGATATCAAATAATTTGAGTAGAAAATGTATGATGTCCAGAAAATCACATTTATTTAAATTACCTTATTCTATTGTTCATAGATATGTTTTTAATAAAATTATGAATAAGAAATTTCTTTTCATTTCAAATTTATTTCTTTATAAAATGATAAATAAAACTTTATCAAAGGTATTGCATAATACTTGGTTCCTATGCTTTTATAATTTTGTAAAGAGATTCTCAGTAGGATACAGTAATACTGTAGTCAAAAGAAAAATTGTCTTTTTGAAACACTGCTTTGGTGGGGGGGCTTTCAAGTTAAACTTTGCCATATAACCTATCCATGAATTATTTAAATGAAGAATTAAATCAAGCCATTAACATACTAATAAAATTTTAGGTGTCTTAGTTTATTTGGTCTATTTAAGTGAAGGCAAATAAGCTAGTTTTTAAAGTTTATTTTCAATATCTAATCTAAATCTAAACTTATTTATAAATGGAACTTTGTCTGTGCATGTGTGTGTCCATTGCCTATAGACTCTGAAACAGCTGAACTGATTTTCTTTAAAATTTACAAAGTTGTACTATAAGCGTCTGTAAGTGTTCTTAGCTAGGTTTTGTGTTGAGGTACCCCCGATAAATATTGAAAATCGATAATCAAAAAAATCAGGTTATAGAAGGAGTGATCCAATTTTAATCAAATTTGATACACTCAGAGACAAAGACATAAGAAACAATATTCAGGAGTTTCAAGGTTGCAGTTCTTACAATAATGCAGAAAATTGATTATATATATATATATATATAAAAGGCAAGATGTTTGTGTGTGTGTGTGTGTATTTATCTGCCTGTATGTCTGTATTTTTTTCAGCCCTTTTATTTTAGTTTTTGCTTCGGGTTTGGCTCTAAGTAGGTATAATTGTAGTTCTTAGTCTCAGCCATGATACCATTTACTCAGAGGACTTATTTAGCCTTCAAAATTCAGTTTATGACAAAAAAAACTTATTTGGTATAACAAAATCAAAATTTGACTTACATCCATTCATTTTTCTTTCAGTCCATGGTTTCGCTTTAACTGGAAACAACTATTGCTTTTTAGTCTTTCGTACCAACATCCAAAGAGTCTGAGCTCCAGGACCATGGATTAGTTTTAAAGCTTTCATTGCACCAGAGCAACGCCGGGCTATACTGCTAATTAATCATTAAAATTATGTTGAAAATTAGTCAGACAAACCAATATTGGCTGTTCATAAACTAAAGATACCTATAAATTATATTGAAATAATAATGGCTCGTAGAATAACTTTGCAACTATTACAAATTTGTACAAAATACCTTAAATAATCAATGGAAATTATAAAAAGATAGGTGCTATTCAAAATGTAAACGGCTATAAAAATAATGATTATTTATTAAAGTAAGTTAAAAATTTGCAAATGTGAATGAAATTCAAAGGAGTTGAATAAAAATAATTATCAGTAAAACTGAAAGTTTGTAAAGGTAATTTCAACTGGGAAAATGATTCAGAGGAAATTTCATGAAAGCACCACCAGGAGACTACTAACACACCTATCAGACAATGGACCAGTGTAAAAATAATTCAAGTAAAAATTATACAAAAACCGGTAGAGAGAGAAAAAAAATTTAGGTTGGAAAATATATTATGATTTATTGTTGCTAAGTGAACTGAAGAAATTTTAATTGAAGAATGTTTATCACTCAGGAACATGACAAGGATGAATACCAGATAAACTGAGAAATTCATTCAAACAAGGTTCTTAGATAAAAAAAAAGAATTCTATTTTTACCAATAAATGATCAAGGATTAACTTACGATTTGAGCCAACTAACTTATTTGTATAATGACTATTTTGAAGTTGAAAATTCTAACCACTTGGTTGACCTATATAGATTAAAGAATAAGAAGTAATTATTCACACACTTTCATGAATTTAACAAGTCAGTCAGTCAAATGCCATATGTCATACATATCTCGAAAGAGATATGTATGACTGAGCAGAAAATTTTCCTGCAGTAGGTTGCCATTACTTTCTGTGGTAGACTGGTTGCCAACCAAGGTTATAAGAACCCAATCTGTCCTGTTACTTGACCCATAGCTGGAGGGAAGAGACATATTAATACCTTTTCCAAGGGTATTTGCATGTAAGTGAATGCAATGAATTCAACTGGAACAAAGTAAAATATTGTAGAAAATACTATTTCTAAGGTGGTTTGAAGTTTTTCTTTTACTGAGTGATTAAAACTTGTACTGGGAAATAAACCTTAGTCTTCTTGTTCCATGTATTAATCACAAAACAACTAATTTTATGTTTCAAAGAAGTGAAAAAATAGATTCCAGAACATTGTTTCATAATTAAATTTGCAAATATCTAAAATTAGATTGGATAAATATTTTTATTTTTTGCTGAATCAATTTGGTTCCCTATCTGAACCTATAGGAATAGGTTAAAATTAGATACTCCACTCATTTTTGATAAAAATAAAAAAAAAACTTTCTTGAAGCTTTCATTTTAGCTTTAATTGAAAGCTAAATGATTAAAATTGCTATTTCTAGTAAACAAAATAATCTGGTGTATTTCAAACAAAAATAATATTGATTGGAATATCAACTTTTTGAAAGTTTTCAAAAATTATCAGTTTTTTGTCCATTTTTGACAGATTGATAAGTTTGTAAACAAAAGTTAATTCTTAGTTTTAAAAATCTTGCAAAAATAAAATATACTTATGTGACATGTCATTTTTAAAAGATTAGCAACTAATCTGATTTGAAACATGCATTACTTGAAATTTGGAATACAATTATTTCTTAATCATGGAGGTAATATTTTTCTGACGATTGATTGATGACAGCCAGATGTGTTGACAAGCTAAGTTTGGTTGACCAGAATTAATATAAATTTATGAAATCTAAGTGAATGTTTCATAAGAGGAACAATCCTTGAAACATGTGATCTTTTAATGATGTCACTTATGACATTCCATACTAAAAAAGAGAGAAAAAAAAAAAAAATCAAAAACATTTTTGAAAAATATTTTGGTGTGTGAAGTTTGTCTTAAGCTTTTCAATTTCTGATTAGTAAATATAATCTTCCTTTAACAACTTATAGTCTAATACAGACTGTGATTGGAAGAAATTTTCAGATTTTTGAAATTTATATATTATTATAATTAAAAAATAAATTGGGGGGGGGGGGGGGTTAGATTAACACAAATGTAAAAAAAAAAAAAAAAATCCAAACTTTATAAATAATGATTTCAAAAATAATTTTATTCATTTGTGTATAAATTCTGAAAGTTTCATTAAAATCTATTATTTGACTTTTGCAAATAAATATTGAACAAGATTTTTAACAAATTTCGAACATGTTGAAAAGGATTAAAAAATACTTTGTTCTTTCCTCTTAATGATAGCATAAACATTATAAAACTTTTTTTTATCAAGTTTGAGGTCTTAACATCATGCTATGCTGTTTTTTTTTTTTAGCAAATTAGTAGCAATACCTAGTTAAAATTATGAATGAGAAAAGCAGAAAATCCATTTTTGTGTAATAAGCAGTTTCAGATTGATCAAAACTTTATCTCATGAGAAATCTTATTTAGAAGATAAATATTATTACGAATAAGATTTATTTCAATCAAAATCATTTTGGAAATTTTGAGGGAAAAATAAAGATAAATGAGACAGTTAATTTGAGTGTGCATGTGTGTGTAGGAGTGATGGAATCATACAGTATACATACTGAATATAATGCACTTGCTAACATGCAAAAATCATTCAAATTAGAAAGGGTACATTATTTTATTTACTGAGCTTCTATTGTTAACTTTTCAATAGCAAGTTATATTTATTAACTTTAGCATTTGTTATACAAATCTTGGAAGCTGCTTTGAAGTTTTCAGTTTAATAAAAGCATGACTGGATTGCAGCAGTTTTATATCTCATTTTTATAAAAAAAATATTTCAATTACCACAGACACTAATATCTGAACTAATCAAAGATAATTGGCCCATCAGTTTTTCAAGAAATGCAGCTTTAAAAATTCATTTTGCAATTAATTTTGCAAGTTAAAAAATGATTATTATTCATTGATGAATTGCTTTGCCAAATTCACATTCGTCTTCTATGTGTTGTGTTTCTTCAGGATTTGGCTCTTCATAATTTCCAGTCCTTTGTAGCTCTTAGTTAAGTTTGTCTTTTCCCCCATATGCCAACCATTTACACAAGCTTGTTAGGTAGGTTATGGACTACTTTCCTCTGTCCCTCTTGCCTTCAATATGTCTAGTGATTGTAAAATTTTTTCAAGCCTTCCTTCCTCATTATGTACCCGAGAAATTTCAAATGTCTCTTTCCAATGCTAAGTAGGCCTTCTTTTTGTTTTCATTTTCTTTAAAACTTGTTGCTCACATTTTCCGCATGACCAGGTATTCTCAGCACCCTACCGTATAACCATATTTCTGTTGCCTCAAGTCTCTTCTGTGAGGAGGTTGTCCAGTATTCACTACCATATAAGAGGACTGATATTACATAACAGTTCAGTACTCCTTTCTTTGTTTCTGATAAAACTGTTTCTTAATAGTTTGCTTAACTTTTGGAAAGCCTCTTTTACAATCCCAATGAACCTTTGAATTTCGTGTTACATTTTCTGGCCTCTGTTAAACAATTTTTGTACTTGCTTGATTTTGGTACCTCCAATTTGTAACTTGCTGAATCAAAAGTAATATTAAAACAAAAGTAAGCAGATTTAAGCAAGTTTTAAAATAATAAAGTGCAAATTCTAGAAATGTTTTGTGCATCACTTAAGATGTAAACAAATGAAGAAATAAAATAATACTTTCTAAATCTTTAATTGATCTATAAATCATTATTTAGACATCTTAAATTTAATATAGTCTGATATTACCTGTAACTACTCTGAGCAGTAGCCACATCACATGGACTATCTCAACTGATTTACTTGTATCAGTTAAAGAAAGAAAAATCTGCCTACTAATGTTAAAATGGCAACACAAACAAACCTCATTGCCTAGTACATTTGTGAGGAATCACAAAGTAGAAGTAAATAACAAAAGTTACTCTTTTACAAAGCTTAGTTCCAATTCTCTCTAGATAAGAGTGGACAACAATATTAAAGATAGGCTGATTAGCAGAAAGACCCGGTATAAATGACATTTGAATTATATCCCAAATAAACATATGTGAGAACCAAGTTTGTTTTTAGACTTTTTTAGTATTGCTGGATAGTCAGATATTGAAAAAGTAAAAATAACTGACAAATAAGAAAAACAAGTTCTGACCTCATGTAGTTTTAATATTTATTACATTATTTTAAAATTATAAAGACATTAACTTTACTACCTTCAGAACTTTTATGATTAAATATTGAAATAATGCTAATATTATTTAATTTTTTTTAATTTTTAATCAACAAAGGTTTACTTTGTTACTGGAATCATTCTAAAAGATATTGAATATTCTCTTGGAGAACATTCAGTATCTTTTCAAAATAAAATTCAAAATAGCATTTTCTATATTATTAATGAGAGTCAATACTCTTTAATTCAAGAGTATTAACTTTAAGATACCTTATTGTCTTATACTTGCTTATCTTCATTTGATTTAAAATTATTATTTTTTTGCTTAGTACTAAATATTTGTCACTCTCTCACATAAGATAAAATATTATCTTTGTTAAATAACCAACAGCCTATCTGCAGAATGTAAAAATATTGTACAAGAAAACTTGGATCATTTCATTTGGCTGTTTGAGTCTTCTCGAGAGTACCAAGTATACTAAAACCTTGAAAGATGTGAAGCATATGTTTTCACTGTGTTTAAGAAATTATTTACATTTTTTTCAATAGAGTCAGGATCACTAACATCTTTAATGGATAGGGCATTGAAAACATAAATCATATATAATATTAAAATCCTCAAATTAAAATGGAAAACATGACATAAAATTTGAAGTATCAAAATAAAGAATATTATAATCTCAGCAAATAAATAGTGCAAAACATGAAATTTATTTTTAAGTTTCTTTAAACTGGTATAAAAATACAGGGTGGGTTGGGTAAATTGTCACCATTTTATATTTTTAATTTTGTGCCTGCACATTGTTATTGATTTTGTTGACTGTACACGGTAATAGGGTCAGTTGGACACTATAACGCAATTCACTCCACCAGAAATTTCAAAATGGCATGCTGGACTGCTTGGCATTTGTGCTGGAAACTCCAATATGAACATTTCAGTGTGTTAGGGTGTCAATCTGAGGACAGTGCAGAGGATTCGGAAAGAGTTGATAGTCAATATCATGGGGTTTAGAATGATCACTAGTGATGGTAATGTTATACCCCCATTCATCGTCCTACATGAAGTGCCTTGAGAAGGTAGTGCTGCACTGGGTCAAGAGGGTGGCTGCTAAAAGACCCTATGTCTAGCAACATGTTTCTGCACCATGTTACACAAGCAGGAGAACCCAGTCATGGTTGTTAGACAATTTCTGCAACCACATCACTCCTTACATCTGCACCATACCCCGCCACCAAAACCCTTGGTTATTATGTGTGAAGCACAGTTGGGAGAGAGACCAACAAAATCCCTTGTAATACCAAAAGCTGAAATGAAGGCAAGGACCATGGCAGCATTCACCAACTTAAGGAGACCATCCAGAAAAGATGCAGGAGATTTTGTAGTTGTCTGGAGGCTGTGGTTGAAGCCAAAGGCGATTTTATTCAATAGATTTGCTTTAGTATTTCAAGATATTTTTGTGTAATTCTGGTAAATATATCCTTTAAAATGAGATGTTAGTGTTATTCTCATTTTCGTATAATTTAGACAACAATAATTGGTAATGGTATATCATTAGTACAATTTTTTACCAGTTAGTTAATATATGAAAACAATAAGAGATTCTTATTTTTCTTGGTTTGTAATTGTTTTGCTCCTCTAACATAAAAATTAAGAATTCAAAAATTTTTGTTCAAGAAGTTACAGAAGGTTATTTGACAAGTGAGATATTTAATCAAGGTAAGGTATTAATACTGTTCTACTTGTATTTTTTACAGCCCTACCTACATGCATATGCAAATGTGTATGCATACACAAAACAATAAATTCCACCTGAATTATTATTAGAAAATATTAAATAGGCTTGAGAATAACCCACATTTTGGTAGGTAGAAATCAATTTTGCACTAAGTGAAAAGGTCTGAGTTACATGTTAACTTTTTATTTTTGCTATATACATTGAGGTTATATATTTTATTTTTACTAATGTTTACTCAAAACAAGGTTTAAAGGACACTCAAGGTAGAGTGTTATTGTTTGGAGTTGTATTAGCTTAAGAAAGGAAATATAACAGCTAATTCTACACTTGAAAAGGCCAGAATTTAAAATTGAGAGAAATTTTACTAATGAATAATTTAACTTAAAAAGGAACTAGTCATAAAACACTTCCCTTACTATTTTCATTTAGGGGTATGCAACAAAATGTTATAATTGTAAAATAGGTGAAAAATGTGAACAAGTTTTTATGTTCAATTCATTGAATTTTCTTTAAGTTTTCATGCGTAAAAAGTCTTTTTTCTTCTAATTGTTTAAAATTTATGAAATTTATAATTGCATAAATCATATTTATTGGGGTCATAACATTAAATTTAATACAACATTTTGTTAAACGTCTGAGTTACTTTGCTTATATCTTGCATACAGTTGGAATGATAAATATCGACTACTGACTTATTACAAAGGAGGAAGGTGAAAATGGTTGATTCAGTTTCTACAGGCTGATTTTGCAAAATATTACTGTGAATTACTTATTGCAAAAATAGAATTTTGTCATATTTGATAACATTTTTTGCTTCTGAAATTTTGCAGACCACAAAATCTTATATAGATATACTACATTAAAAAGGGAAAGAGAGAAGAAATACAGGAATTAAGCTAGACTTTTAGTTCTATATATATATATATATATATATATTTATTCATTCATTTGGAAATGGGTTATTTCTGAAACCTCAGTTTCAATCTTTCTGTATCTTCAGGTGATTTACAATAACTGATTTTTTCCATTTTTCAAACATATGAAACATGAATTTTTTACTAAACACATGACTGGAATTTTCAAACAAACAAAATTTTTTTAAATTAGGGAGAGGTTATTCAAGGATCTTATAACACATTTATCCATGTTTGTATGATCCTAGTTATAGGTATGATTATATCTGGACATAATTTCTGATCTTTCATTTAGTGATTTTATTTGTTCTGGGAACAAAATAATAGCTAACTTTTCCTCTTGGCACAATCTGTATACATTGCCACCATTGTATGGTTTGGCTGTTTTCACTAGCCAAACAGCCAAGCCAAACTATACAATGATGACAATATATGCAGATTGTGCTAAGAGGAAAAATTAGTTATTATGTTGTTCCAAAATGAATAAAATTACTAAATAAAAGATCAGAAATTATGTCCAGATGTAATCAAACTTATAAATACAAACTAGGATCATACAAACATGGATGAAAGTGCTTAAGATTTCAGTTGTTTGAAAATTCTAGTCACACGTTCATAAAAAAAAATCTGTTTCGTGCAGTGGAAAAATAGCAAAATCAGTTATTGTTAATTGCCAAGTTGAAACCTAGGTTGGAGGAAATAAATCATTTCCAAGAAGAATAAGAATTAAGAAGATAAAGATTGACATTGCACTTAAATTTTTGAAGATCAAAGTTGGCTAGAAAGCGAGAAGCCAGAAGAGATTTCCACAAGTGAGAAGTATGGTAGAAGAAACTTAACATAGAACTTATTGTTACATGTAGCCATTTCAACAGTAAAATGATGTAACCTTGTCACCCATCTAGTACTGTGCTTACATTAAAACATTCTAGGTATCATAGAGGAAAGTTCATCAGAACAATTACCATGCAAGTATTTATAGAAAAGGCACAGGGAAGCTACATTATGGTGGTGAGAAAGGGACTGAATCTGAGATGCCAAGTCAGGACCAATAACATTGCAAATTCTTTTGGGGATTTTATCAAGAACATTTCTCTCTCTGAACCCTAGACCAGATGTGGCAGCAATATTCAAAGCAAGGATAAATGGTAGACTTATAAATATCTAAGGTAGAGTTTGGCAAAAGAACTGTCTAGCACAATATAGTGAACTAGCTTTTTTAGCTGCAGACTTAGGAATTGATTTAATATACTTTTTCCATTTCATGTTAGCTGAAAATGTCAGTCCACGAAGGTATAATGAGTCACTCTCTTGGAGGTTAGTAAAAGCCATAATGATGGAAGGTATTTTCAAGGCATTAAAATTAACAACATTCATTAGCTGATTTAATAACATATTTTAGGTCATTTTTGAGATCAGCTGCCAATTCGGCTTCATCAAACTGATCGAACTTACTTTTAAGACATTTTTATATATAGCAATAGTTTCAGTAAAAAAGACTTGGGAATTATTTGTACCACACACCATGCACCTATTTATAAATTAAATGCATACACATTTTCGAAATACTGGATTAAAAACAAAGATACTATCATTTTTAATGTTTTTGGTTTGTCATTTTGAGAGCTTGTATAAACAATTCAATACAATCAAAAGAATTAGATTAGAAACCTGCAGAAATGTCAATTGCATGACTAAAATATAGGAGTATTTTATTGTTAGACTCTTCCCCTCACTTCAGACTGCTTTCATATTGTTTACTGACAAAGGCAGCATTAACAGTTTGGTTTTAGCCAAATGGGGTAATCAGTAAGTTATTTCAATGCAAAGTAAATTCCCTTTAGAAATGAATTTCTTTTGTTTAACTCAAAAGTGTATAAGAAACAATATTATTGTTAATCATTAGCAAACAAAAAAAGTAGACTTTCAAAGAATTATTACAGATTTCTGACAACTTCGCAAAATGTAAAGACAGAAAAATTACATTTTAAAACAATTTGATTCAGGGTAGTGTTAAAAAGCAGTTAATTAGATTTTTATCTAAATTAAATGTTTTTTGGGCAGGAGAGAAACTTATCAAAGAAGAATTAAAAAAAAACAACAACAAAAAACAAAAACAAAACAAAAGAGAAAATTTATATACTTCAAAGTAGTAAAATACTATCCTTTCATCACATTGTTTTTTGAGGGTACAAAGGTTAAATATTGCCAATTTCTCACTATACTTATTTTTTCATCTCCAGGTAAAAAAACAAAAAAAACAACAAAGCTTTCAATAAAAAAATTACCCCCACCTGCAACAAACCATTATCATTTCTTAAATCTAGTTTTATATTAATAACACCATCATTAAGTCCACACATATTATCTAAATTGTGAATTCAGATTATATACAAACCATAACAAATTGGATATTGTAGATCAAGTAAAAGTTATCAAATATAGTTGGCTTATGTTTATAATTGGAATTGAGAACATGACTAGTATGAAATATCCTAGGTCCACAATAATTAATCCTACTGTTACAAAATTATATGAGAGTTAAGTGGCATATGAAATATTAATTAACATTGATTTTTTAATATTCATATGAGCTGTGCACAGCCAATAAGTTTTATGAGTAATATTTTAAATAAGAAAATATTTGGTTACATTAAAAAATCCTAAAAATAAAAAATTTCTAAACAGTTATTCCTTTTATAATTAGATTAAAAAACAAAACAAAAAAAAAACAAAAGTAGCTAAAATATTAAATTATTTGCAATAAATCTACAGGTAGATACATAATTACAGATTGAATTTTGGTTTGAAAATTTCAATGTTCAATTTATGTAATTAATAATATCACCATTGAATAAAGTGTATTGATAAAGATTATGATGAAAAATAAATGCTTTTGTTTCATCATTAGATTATATATAGACTTATTGATGTTTATCTTCTATGTGCTGTGTCCCTTAAGGATGTAGATGATTGTGGCTCTTGACAACTTCCCATCATTTGTAATTTAGCAGTGTTTATCTTTTTACTATATCCACTCCACTACTTGTTTTGCCACTCATTTACACAAGCTTGTTAGTAGGTTACTCACGGCTTCCCTTTGTCTTTAATATATATTGTGACTGTCAAAATTTCCAAGCTCTCTTTCAAAGGTCAACAATAAATGAGAGCTGAAAGAATTTGAACATTTATTTACATCATTAAAATATTGATCATTATGTAAAAGAAAACATCTGAATGAATTAAAAAAAAAAACAACTATGTAAATAATTAGATGAAAAATTTTCTGTTGCAAATATCTACAATCAGATAAAATTTTCATGTTTGTTTTGAGCTCAAGGTATAGTTACAACTGTTTATTTGAAATGCTCATTATTTTGTATTATCCTGTAATATTTATTTTTTTTATAATTTGAAATCATGTCTTAAGTTTATATAAGAAGAGTTAAAATTTGGTTAATATACAAGATACTTTAGATATATATTATGTTAAATAATCTCAGTAATTACATAATTTTTCAGTGAGATGTTTTTTTTATTCTATATTAGAGTACTAACTTCATTGAGAAATATTGTGATTTATGTATTTAGAAGCTCAAACTTAATTATTTGAATAGGATAGAAGATAAAATTTATATCTATATAAAATTAGGTAATTCGACTCAATTGACAAAACAGCATAGCATGATGTTAAAAAAACTGATTTTGCTATTTTTCCAGTGCACGAAACAGATTTTTTTTATGAATGTGTGACTAGAATTTTCAAACAACTGAAATCTTAAGCACTTTCATCCATGTTTGTATGATCCTAGTTTGTATTTATAAGTTTGATTACATCTGGACATAATTTCTGATCTTTTATTTAGTAATTTTATTCATTTTGGAACAACTTAACATCCAACTTAATAAAAACAAAGTTTTATCATCAAAAACGTTTATGCTATTAAGAGGAAAGATCAAATTTTGTTGTCATGATTTTTTAAAAAATTTTAATCTTTTCTAATACGTTCGAAATTTCAATTAAAATTTCTTTTTTTGTTTTCCATCAGCAATTCATCTTGTAATGTGACTATTAAGCAAAACGTAATATTATGCAAGTTTTTTTTGGTGTTAGCAGACACATTAAATTGAAAATTCTTGCAAAAATCAACTAATTGTCTGATTTTAATGAAACTTTCAAGACTTATTCATAAATGATTTAAATTATTTACACAATTATTATTTATTTATTTTTTTTTTTAAAGAAAATCTTGGTAAAAAAAAAACTTTTTTTTTTTTTATATCTGTTATCTCCCACACTTCAATTAATTGAATAAAACTTCTAGAAATACATTTATTTATTACTTAAATGCAGGACTCATTGGGGAATGTAAATCATTTTTTTTTTTTTTAATTACAGGACTATTTTTATGAAAATCTGCTCCAATAGTAAAATCAAAAATGCATTAAAACTATGCTAGTTATAATATAGATAAAGTTTTAATTGATTTTATAAATAATATAATTTCAGGATATATTCTGAAGAATAAAAAAAAATTTGATGAGTAGTGAATTTTTAGAAGAATTGTTTTTCATTTTTTTTTCTTTGCTAATTTAAGTTTCAAACCTCTTTAAATTTCTTCCAGTTACTCAGTGTCTGGTTACTAAATCATTAAAAATAGACTTTATTTACAAATTGAAAATTCATAAGCTTAATGCAAATAATTTAGAATGAAGATTTTGAAAATAATTTCTAATTATTTTTTTATGTTAAACTGCACATTTTCTTTTACTGTGGAAACTTATAAGAGATTTATCATTAAAAAGGTCACATGTTTTAAGGGTTGTTCCCCTTACAAAATACTAAACTGTCAACTTTTGGTTACCATAAATACAGATTGATTGATAGGTGCTGTCATCACATAATTAAAAGATCAATGAGTCAGAGTTGTGTGATTCAGAAATACTTTTATTCTAAATTTCATGCCATAAACAAGTAATATTTTTTTCAAATCAGATTGATTTACCTTTAAATTTTATAATTTTCCAAAAATAATGAATGAGAGATGTAATTTTATTTTTATAACTGAGAATAATTTTTTTATTTTTTAACAAATGTGTCAATCGCTCAAAAAATGGCCGAAAAATTGAAAAAAAATCCCCCCCAAAAAACAAAAAAAAAACTCAACATTTTAAATTCGAATAAATATAACTTCTGTTTGAAATACATTCGAGTATTTTGCTTAGTGGAAATAGTAAATTTAATCATTTAGCTATCAATTAAGCTAAAATTAAAGTTTCAAGAGAAAGTGTTTTCATTTATCAAAATTTATTTTAAAACTTAGAAAACAAATGATTCTGAAAACAGTAAATTTGGTCAGGTTTCAATCCTGGGTTAGGAAATGATCGGAGTCTAACCGTACTGATGAGCTGCGATACAGCGAAACAGATCTGTCTGTGGATGACTATAGTGTATATATGTATAATCGTTCATCAGTAATGAATTTGAACACTCTCAGATACTGGTGTTTACATTGTATATAACACGCTAAAGTCCGCCTTCCTCTACTGAGCACCTATAGCTCAGAGGTAGAATTGTCAACTGCTGGGTTTCAATCCTGGCTAGAAGCTATTAGATGTTTAACTGTACTGATGAGCTTTGATACAGTGAAACAGGACTGTCTGCAGATAACTATATATATATATAAATAAACCAAAGGCATAAGATTGTAAAAATAATTTCACTTAAAGTGATGAATTACTTACTTTAGAATAGAAATCACCATTTTTTCATAAAAAAGCACATAGTACAATGAAAAAACAGACTCAAACCTGATGAAAACAAAGTTTTATCAAAATGTTTGTTATGAGTAAGAGGAAAAACCAAGGTATTTTTTTTTTATTATTTTACTAAATTGTTCAATCCTAGCATGTACAAAATTTTGGTTAGGAATCATTTTTTATTTTTAATTAGCGATCTATGTAATATTTATGATTAGTGAAAAACACATTAATTTAGAAAGTCTTGTAAAAATCAAATAATTGTCAGATTTTAATTAAACCTTCAGGACTTATTCACAAATAATTGAAATTATTTTAAATATTTTTTTTTAGACAGTCATGGCAAAAATAATTTTTTCACATGCTGCCTTTCTTTACTTAGTTTATGAAAACTTGAGAAATTTAACTGTATGCTTTTTATTAATTATATTAGTTAAGCAAAAGTCTTTAAAGAATTTAAATCACATTTTTTTTGTAAAATCAAACCATGATTTACCAAAAAATTAGCTCTGAATTGTAACTAAATAAATAAAACTAAGACATTATTTAATTGGAAAAGCTTTTAATTGCTTTTATGAATTATATATATATATATATATATATATATATATATATATATATATATTGTCTGAAGGTTCAAAATTTTTCTGATGAAAAATGAATTTTTACAACAGTTGTTTTCTTTTTTCCAAATTTATTTTAGAATTTTAAATTAAAGTTGTCAAGTATTTGTAAATGAAGTTTCAGTGCATACATTTTAAGAAATGATGTTATTTTACAAAAGTCTGAAATCTTTTATGTAATGATTACATAAATGAGAGGGGTACCTATGAACATTTTTATTTATTATTAATTTTTATATTATCTCAGTTATGACATTTTTTCATAACTGAGGTAATATAAAAATCAATAAATAAAAATAATACCATAAGATATATGTAAAAATTATAGGTACCTCTCTTAGGAAATTTTATCTCATTCTCAATTATTTAAATTTTATTTTATAATCTTTTTAATTTTTCTAGAAAGCATCGTAAAACTGGTAAAAAAAAAAAAAATAGACTGTTGAAAATATGTTAATTTTAAAAAATTAAATTAGTTCAATTAAAACTTAAATAAATCCCCCCCCACATAAGCTCTCAATAAATCGATGAATCTGTTATTCACAAGTCATTGTGGTTAAGACAGACTTTTCTTATTTTCAGCTACTTTTTTTTTTCCTGCTAAGAAAAAAAAACAACAAAAAGTAATGTTTGTTTTTAGTTACATTAAGTAAACTTTAAATTTTCTAATTTTCCTCAAATAACTTTTGAAAAAGGTATAATTTATTTTTTACAAAATTTTTTAACTGTTTTTTACAAGCATAGAGATTTTGATTAAAAATAGAAGAAAAGAAAAGAAGAAACAAAGAAAAAAAGGAAAATGGCATAAAATTTATCTTGGTAGCTCAATCAGCAACAAAGTTACGACCATTCAAAGTTTGTCTGTCACATGTGCTATTGGGCCAGAAACCAATTTCAACAGTGTGTAACTGGATATGCTGGATTCAGGTTAATTAAAAATAATTAAAAAATGTAATTCATATAGTCTTGAAGCAAAAGAAATATAATAATGGAATCAATAATTATTAGAGCAGACCAACCTTAAGATTGGAAAAAATTATGTTTTCAAAATTGAAATAGATATGACAGAGATGGGCACATTTGATTATTCATATAAGTTTAATTTCAACAGTTAATGCCTTGCAATTTCCTGGTATGAATCACAGCACAACAGAGATGAAGCTAATCTTTTTTTCAGGAACACACCAATGAAAAACTCATATTTACCTAATGTAAAAACAGACAGAAGTGCAAATTTGAAAAAAAAAAAAAAAAAAAAAAAAAAAAACAACACATCTTGAACTTGCCATAAAAAAAATATCCATTCCAACTTTAATAATTTTGGGATTAGGAATTTAATAAAAAAGATTTTTCACTGTAATATTATTAAGTCATGCTTAGGCACTTGCTGCGATACCTGTAAGAAATACTCTGAAGATTGACTTCAGTGGACTTTTATACTCACTGGAGTTCTTTATTTAAACATCTAGCCTAATCTATTTCTGTCTCTGGGGATGTATTATTTTCTCCAAAACATCCCCCTTTTGAGATTTATTTTATTAATAAATATTTTATTTATTAGTGTCACCCACTCTTGTTTCTGCGAGTTCACCAACATATTCAACTTTTATTGCAATACAGTGTAAAAATTTTTTTCCTATGAGAATTTTCTGTTGGTTAGTTTTACAATGTGACTTTATATGTCCTACTTTACCTCACTTGTAACATTTCGAATTCTTAAAGGGACAGCAGTCTCTTATATGTAATCTTCCACAACTGAAACATTAATTCTCTTTTTTGAACATTTTTCTTTTTATTTATATGCACATTCTTTTTCTTGAATTTCTTCAACATAGTGTCTCATATTTAGGATTATTTGACATTTGTCTTATATTTCCTGTAGTTTAAGTTTATTATTTTGTTCAAGTTTTGTTAAGATTTTTGCTCATATTTTTGCATCTTTTGTCGCTGTTAACCCTTGAATGAGTATTAACCCTTAAAACATATTTAGAGTAAGTTCATTTAATTTGAGTCTTTCACATTCTTTGTTAACGATCCAAGCATATGTGACAAAATCTGTCGTCATTTTTCGTCAGAATCCTACATTTCCAATGAGTGTTAAATAAAGAGCTATTATTGCTGAAAATTTTTTGCCAGAATATGTACTGTTTCTTCAAAACAAATTTCTCCTATTTTTATTTTTTTTAGTAGTACAAAGTTAAAGTATTTTTCATATTCTACTGGTGTAGTCTCATTTTTTCTTCTTTCATCTTCCCAGTTGTTGCATTCTTCTCTGAAAATGTGTTTTTATCTTAAAAAATACACAGAAAAGATAAGTCCATCATTTGGATTGTATGTAAATTCAGATATGGTATTTGCGAGTGTATTGAAAGTAAAAGAAGTTGGAGAATTTTCTGTTTTCCTCTGTATTATAGTCATCAAAATTATGATGTTTCTGGAGTTCCAACAACTGCTGATGTTTCTGTTGAATTTGTACCACAGAAGCCAATATTTCTTGAATATTTTAAGATAATTTTTTCTTTTCTGCACACAAAAAAAAGAGAAAACTTTAAACCAAAGTAGTTCAAATTTCTTGTCATCCTCATTATCCTGTGTGCCAAAGCAACAAGTATATTTTTTCCCACTTTTCTTGTCATGCCTGCTTTAACTCTAAAACTGTTATAACTTGTTTTCTAGCAGTTATATTAAGACTTGCTTAGGCACTTGCAGTGACATCTGTAAGAAATACTCTGAAGAATGACCCCAATAACGTTTTTTTTTTTACTCACTGGAGTTCTTTATTTAAACGTCTAGACAAGTCCATTTGTGTCACCAGGGTATATTATTTACTCCACCACAAATTTCCTTATATATGTATTTAATTTTGGAAATTGTTTTGAAATTACACAATTTTTAGCTTGAAAGTGATATTATATCAAAGTCCCATCTAAAGACAAATATTGATGTTACATGTGCATCTAACAAAAACCATTAAAAACAATTTCTGATTTTGGTTGAAACTAAACTTTTGATTACAACACTGGATGGAGATGTAATATCAATAACTTGGTCAATTTAAAAGTTGAAGTAATAGCAGACTGCAACCTGTTGGCCCTTGTGTTCATAACTGAAGGTCATTTGAAATCATCTTTCTTCAGTTTTTAACTATATCAGCATACACTACAAGGAATTTGAAGTTTTCTTCAACTTGCTTCTCCCACTTACAATAAAACTACTTTACAGGGTATAGAACAGAAGATTATATGTAAATTTTATTAAACACTTGGGTAGGAGTATCTGACATGGAAAGCACTAATACATAACAAAAATAAATAAGTAACAGATACCTGTTTAAAAAAAATGTTATGCTTATTATCTTTCATCTTAAATATTTGTCAACTGTAACTACTTGATCTACAATATCCATTTTGTTATTTGTATATAATCTGAATTTCTGTTCAGTATCATTAATTCATTCTCTTTTTGGCATTGAAGTATGGAAAGAGAAAGGTGGGGCAGGGCATTGACAGCTTTTTCTATAAACTATAAGTAACATGCAGTGTAAATGAGATAGATACTTAGGAGATTTTTCATTTATAATACAAATTAAGGGAATTTTCAACTCAGAACATCCACTTTCCCATAAGTAAATGGTCAACAATTATAAGTTGAAAAATAAATTTAAAAACATAACTTGTACTTAATACTATTTTGACACATGGTTTACCTATAAATTTATATTATGAAAATACATGTAGTGAAGAAGTTTAAAGATTATTTTTTGTTCAAATGTAAACACTCTTATTACTACACTATATGAAATATATACAAAAAACAATTCTGGGCTTTTTACTTTACAAAGAATAAAATTGCCAGAAGTATATTGTTCTTATCATAATAAACAATAGCAGCAACTTAGAGAACTACAGGGTGAGTGAAAAGTAACTCCCCATTTTAAAATATTTACATTTAGCATGAAGTTTTATTTAAAATTCGATATGGATTTTGTTACCAGCTTTGAGCAACCCAGGAATCGAGTCAACTGATTTCACCAGGAACTCTTGTATTTGCACTTCAAGTTCTTCCAAAGTCTTAGTTTAGTATACTTGCTCCTTTAACTCCAAAGAAAAAAGTCAGTGTTAAGTTACGACTCCTGGTTGGCCACTCATATATAAAATAGAGAGTTACTTTTCAATCACCTTTCAAAATTAAATCATATGAAGGAATTAATCTTTAAAGGAGAACAATTTATTATTAAAAACGAACATAACATTTTAAATAAATGAGGTAAAAGGAAACATTGCTTTGTAAATGGATGATACAAAATTGAGAACAATAGTCTTGTATTCAAATAAAATATACAGAACAGCAATATATTGCAATAATTAGCATATATTCATTGTTAATCAATTTCATGAGAATTTATAACTATTAAATCAACATGATGGCGGTATAGTAGATAAAGTTTGGTTTCAGCTTCTTTAAATACCAGAACCTGGAAGAAATTCACTTAACGCTCCACTTGAAATATATAGGAAATTATGTATTTTTGTAATAATTAAGAAAAACTATTTGGCATACACATAATCAACATTTTCTTTTAATCTGTACATTTTTCAGAAAACTACAAGTTACCAAATTTAAATTAAGAGCTTAATAATAATTAGTAATAGATTAGGAAAAAACTAATCTTTACTGAGAACAAAACTTCATAATTCAGTAAAGAAAATACTAAATTTTTGCAAATGTTAAAGTAAGTTAAATCATTTTTCTGAGAAAAAAAAATCCAATTTTTTTTATGATGTTACTTAGTCTTTTACATTTTAAAAAATTAGATCATATAACTATTAAGGCATGAATTAATGTAAGTTATTGGCATGAAAAATGAAATAGTTGTATATTTTGAATTCCAGTCAGTTCAATGAATTTAGGTTACCCTGTGTGATGTTTCATTGATAGTGCTGAAGTTGGTTTTATCATTGACAAAATAATTATTGAAAACAAAGGTATTCAGGAATTCTTACTTGTTAGTAGTACTATTTATCGCATGTTACTTTGAAAGAGTAGCCACTGTCAAGTAACACTGCCATAAAGACAGCATGACACCTTGACAATTTTATAAATTACAGGTGCAATAAAATAAACAACTAATATATTGATAATATTAAGAATTTCAGTTTAATTTATATTTCCTGAATGAGTGTCAGATTATGAGCAATATCTTTTTTTAAATCAATTACAAAAGAAGATTTTGAAAATGGTATCATCTAAATGATTAAAAATGATAAAAGTGACCTTGCAATAAGATTATGTAAATATACATGATATTGTAAAATATATTACCATCATTAGTTTCGTAGTTGCATAATTAGAATTTACTTACAAAACTATTTTTTTAGAACTTGCAGTTAATCATGCAGCTAACTGTTCCTTATTAAGCTTAATTACTGTGTCTGTTTCGGAGGTAAATCATTTCTCACAAATGCAGAAAAATTCAAGTGAAGAAAATAAAATTTTAATGTTTGTATCCAATTATAAATTAGCCTTTATGATTATAATAATTGTTAAAGAACTAAAGTAAAGAATATAATTGTTTTAAAGTAATGAGTGTAAGTGTGCCTAAGGTATGATATTCTTAAAAGAATTCTTTATTCTTGGTCATCGGTTTTATCCTGAAATAACAACTATTTGATAATTCATCAATTTTCACAACATATTAAAATAAGATTTTGGAGGAAATTGAGGAATTGAACTAATAATAAAAATAGTAATGATTTCCTGATGATTCTGTAATTAAAAAAAAAAAAATAAAAAAGATAAAGATTATTATTCTTCTTCTATGTGCCTTGTCCTTTCAGGACATAGGCAATCATGGCCTTCCACGTCTCTCTATCCCTGGTGGCTCTTAGCACACTTTCTCCTGTTACATCACACAACACTCATTCTGCCATCCACCTGCTCAGGCCTGTCAAGTACATTACACGCTGTTTTCCCCTGTTTCTCCTTCTCTCTATCTGGCCTGTTAGTATCAGATTCTCTAAGCCCTCCTTCCTCATTGCATGTCCCCAGAATTTTAGCTGTCTCTTCCCAATGCTCAGTATTAATTTCCTTTTCGTTTTCATCCTTTCCAAAACCTCATCATTGCTCGATCCATGATATCCGCAGTATGTTTATATAAAGAGCAGTGCAACTATAATTTTAGATTTTTTTTTTGAGTAGCAAGACATTTCTAAAATATATGGTACAAATGTTAAATACCCACTGACACTAGGATTTTGATACATTCTTCAGAACTTGAAATTAAATTAATCTGACTTAAAAACCTGAACAATGTATTAGAAAAGATGACATTTTTAATACAAAAAATGTCTATAACTATTGGGCCTTTGTAAAAAGAACACAGATATTCTGTTGTGTAGACATGAGTTAAGTCATTATATTAAGTACTTTCTATAAACTTTTATGACAAATTAACATTATTATTGGAAGCTTTAATCAGAATTGACAAGTTTTCAAAAGACTAGAAAACTCTTAAGTTTTTTTTTTTGATCAAAGTAAAATTAATCATGAAAATCACATTCTGCCAAAAAAGTGATAATAGTCACAAGCAATTTTCCTTTGTGAAACCGAAATTGTTCCATGATTTCAAATTTAGTTACAGCAGAGAAGATAAGAAGCAATTAAATTTAATTATTTTCATTAAAACTATTAGCATTCAAAAATAAAACATTAGATATTGCAAATTTGTTGTTGAAACAAAAATTTAATGTTGCAAATTTAAAATTCATTTTGTTTTTTTAGCAAGCAGTGAACTAATATGACAGTTTCAAGTAAAATTTCATTTTTAAACTTTGAGAAAAAATTTGTATGAAGCAGCAATATCATTTGTAAGTGTTAACTCAAATGTGTAGTTAATTACTAATAGAAACATAATATATTGTCCCAACCACATGGATTGTATTATACTAAATAAATTAGTAAATTAGAGTTAGGAATGAATTTATGATTTGTAGTCAACTTAATCAGAATTTATAAATTTGACAGCTGATTTGAGAATTTACTAAAAGTAAATGTTATGATGCAAGAACAACAAATAAAGACTTACTGTACTAAAACATGTATTTTTAGAATTACTGTTGATTATCTAAGAATTAGGCATGTAACTTAATAAGTATACAGTTCTTATTTACTAAACAGCTTTGTTTTGGCACTAGGCTGTAATTACAGGGCACATAGTGAGGATCAAATTCACAACTTAGTAGTAATGGTAATAAAATAAAGCAATAAAATCAACTTGTTATTACCATATGACAAGATATCCTTTTTGCAAATATGCAGTTAATTTCCAAATTAATTTGTACAGTAGATTAATTAAAATAAAGCCATTTTGATAATCCTTAAATGATAGTAAATTTACTATTTTTATTTCACTTTCATAGCATTAAAATTCACTGCTTACTGATTACTTATTTGACATGGCAGTAAACAGTATTTGTACAACTCATGTGTTTATCAACAAAGTTGATTGACATAAAAATTTTGTTAAAATTGAAAGCAACTCTTTCAAATGACCTGAAGCAATTAATAAAAAATTTATATATAATTTTTTATACTATAAAATCCAAAAATATATAATAAATTATATACTTTTGAATAATGACCAGCCAACCATCCCTAATAAAATAAACTTGTTTCAGTTTGAGATAACAAAAGATTAAAATTAATTTTAAAAAGTACTGTGCCAATTGTAAAAACAAGATTCAAATAATGTTATTGTTGGTATTATTTTTTATATAAAACATAAAAAAAGCATAGTTTGAAATATTTGGATTTATGTAATATAATGAATAGAGGAGTAAATGATTAAATCTTTTACTAGATAAGATATAGATGATAGAGTACATTTGATAAAATCATTAAAAACAAAACAAAAATAAATAAGCAAGTAAAGCACTATAAACATTTTTATTTCAATATTATTGCAGATTTTACAACAAAGTTTGTGGATGTGTGTAAAGAAAAATTTTTATTGCTTAACTTTATTTAGTCAATACTCTATTGAAATCACAATTCAATAATATTCAATGTAAATTACAGTGAATAAAATTGATATACTTGGCATCTGAATATTAAAAGTGATCAATATTCTAATTTTTTTTTACTGCTGTGCTGTCTAAGTAATACTTCCAGATACACAACATTGTGCATTTGTCAAATGGCTTTTAGTATATTAATCTTTGAAATTTTATTTTCTATTTAAAAATGACTTGTTGCTAGAATTGCATACATCAGAAAGATCAGAACCTGAATTTAGCTGAAATACCCAATAATGCCCAAGATTATTTAGCAACCTAGTTTAACATACAAGTGTTTCTTCATGGTGAAGATACAGGTACTAATTGGTTTTGATTTTCAATATTCATATTAAAAATATAGAACTATCAGCACAAATATATATATATATATATATATATATATATATATATATATATATATACATACATACACACGTGTTCGTGTGTGTGTGTGTAATAGTTGTAATTTTATCAATGACATGAAGAACATTTAATTTTAATTTCATTTGAAAGACTGAGGATTCTCAGTTGGGTAAACCAGTTGAAGGTGATAGCAAGAATAATGTTATATAATGTTGGAGTTAGTAAACATGTACAAAATATCTGAATGAAGTTTTGAAAATCTTTTGCACTAGTATGGTTATGTCAATCAGTTTGAAGTATCACTTCCATGTAAGTAAAACACTAACTGGATTATATTACTGTGTGTGATTATTTACTAGGGCAACACAAAATTGTTTTGTTTAAAAAAAACAAACATGATAAGTGAATAAAAGGGGATACTTACAAGAGATTGTGGAGCAAATCAAATTAATTTTACAAATAAGGTGGTGTTACATTGTGATTGGAAGAGAGTCCTCTACTATGAGGACCTTCTCGAGAAGGAAATTGTTGATTTAATACATACTTTTCCAATTTAGACCAACTTATAGTCAGAATCAATAAAAAGCACTTAGAATTATTTCAGATAAGGTGTATTATTCCACCAATATAATGCTAGACAGCATAATATTTTTTGAGGTTTGGTGAGGAAGTTTTCACTCCCCCATCATATTTGTCATATTTTGCACTTTCAAATTATCATTTATTGCAGTTACCACTGTATACTCTTAAAGAAAAAAAAAAAAATGCAGTTCTATGAAAGACTGCAAAAAGTACTAAGAGGATTTCTTTAATAAGAAAGATAAAAAGTTCGAGTAGGACTCCAAAATTAGGATTTCCAAAAAGATGACAGGAGATAGTGGACAAAAATTATAAATATGTTGTTTAATAAAGTTAATGTTGAAAATAAACTGGAACAATTTTGCCAATCTATGATATGCCTTGTGAACCTTTAATAACATTAATCTCAATCAAAATTATAATTCCTGTAAGAACCATGAATAAGTTCTTGCTGTTTTACTACAGACCATGTTCCTAAAACTGCGTGCATGGATTGTCAGCTAGTAATAAGGAAGTACTATAAACAAGGTTGAAATTCAGTGTATATCATTTTGCCAAAGCATAAAAAACTTTATTTTTTATGGTGTTAAACATGTTGGATTTCATGCCAAAAATAGTATTTGCAGAGAATTTTACTGCACTACTTTATTCAAAAGAAATCTGCAGCTGAAGCACAGAATTTTTGTTGAGACTTATGGTGACTATGCTCTGTTGGGAACAACATACAGAGATTGGTTTAGATGCTTAAAAAATAATGATTTTGATGTTGAAGATGAAGAATGCTCTGGCACACTGAAAAAATTTGAAAACAGAATTATAGACATTACTTCATGAAGACTCTTGTCAGGTACAAGCTGAACTTGCAGAATCATTAGGAGTTAATCAGACAACAGTTTCAAAATGAAAGCATTAAGAAAGATTCAAAAGCAAGGACATTGGTTGCTGTATGAGTTGAAACCAAAAAATGAATAGCCTCTTGTCACTTGTAAACAGCTGCTTCAATGGCAGAGAAGCAAAGGTTTTTGCATTGTATTGTGACTGGCGATGAAAAGTGGATACACTACAATAACTAAGTGTAGAATATTGTAAGATAAACCCGGCCATGCAACAACATCAGCAGCAAAGCTAAATATCCATGGTTCGAAGCTTCTGCTCTGCATTTGGTGGAATCAGCTGGGTGTAGTTTATTATGAGCTGCCCAAATTACCCAAAACCATCATGGAAAATTGCTATTGACTACAACTGATGTATTTGAGCTGAACATTGAAGAAAAAAAAATGGTTGCTATATGAGCAGAGACATGACAAAGTGATTTTGCAACATGACAATGCTAGGCCAACTGTTGCAAAATGGGTGAAAACTACCCTAGAAAAGCTTAAATGGGAAGTCCTACTCCACCTGACAAGTTCATCAGACATTACCCTGTCTGATTATCACATATTCCGATTGATGGCACATGGCCTGGCAGAGCAGCACTTTTATTCTTATGAAGATGCCAAAAATGGTTTGACATGTGGTTAGCCTCTGACATGGAATCCAAATGCTGCCAGAAAGATGAGAACAAGTAGTGGCTAGTGATGGTCAATACTTTCAGTGATGTTTTTCTTACTTTTCATGAAAAATCTGTAAGAACAGGTTATTAATTTAAGAGACTATTAATTATTTTTTTGCATAGATTTTTTATGTGATTTTTTATGAAAAATTGCAGGCAGAAAGTAGACTAACTGAAGACGTAGATGTTTGTCAATATTTTAACATTCCTAAGGATACATCTCTATCATATATTCCATCTGTCAATACTGACAATATTTTTATACATGATTATACAATAGTGTGAAACTGTTATAACTTTTCTATTTACTACTACTCTTAAAAATTAAACTTTGAAAAAAATCAAATTAAACAAAAGAAATTAATTTTTTTTTCCTGCAATTTGTTTTAATGTAGTATATTTACATGCAAAAATATGTGGTTTTCTTTATTCTATTTACTGTCGTTATTGCATTTATGTAGAGGATTTACTAATTTTATATTTGTTTTTAAAACATGAAACTAGAACAGTAAAAACTGAGATCATAAGCTCAGAGGAATGTATTTTATAAAAAGGAATATGCTTAAATCTGGCAGTATTTCAGTAGTTCTTTCAAGAATGATAATACAACAGGTTTAATGAAGATAATGTATCTTGATAAAAATTTTACTTGCAATATTGTAATAATAACGGTAATATTTGTTCTCAATTGCAGAGAAATCAGAATTGTGAGTTTGATTATTTGAGTAGTATTTCTTTTTATTTTAAAACTTCATTTTCACTTGTATTGACCACAAAAGAGTAAGCAATAATCATCTGTCAACTTTTAAATTATGGTCTCTATTGACATTATGACAGGATAAATTGACTAAACACATTCGCTTCTTTCAGGAATTGTTTAAAACATTTTAATATAAGCATCAAAAATCAATACAGAATATATAGCTAAGCTATAATTTCTGGTTATATCCTGATTCCAAAATGAAAATATTTAGCATATTTTAATTTTTAATTCATTTGCTTTCCTTTATTTCTGATTAAATTTACAATTAGTTATATTAGTCAAAAAGGAGGGCTCTAAAAGTGAAGAAAAATTATATATTTTTGAATTTGTTTTAGAGATGCTCATTTGAAATGACTTGTGTTAAAGCATTATTCAATGCAGAAAGTGAATTTATCCATTTATTCAATTTATTGTATAATAATCAGAAAGGGTTCTGCATATATTCTTATAAGCCAAAACATTATGAGGAGGCAAGAATGACATCTGCTGTCTCAACAATTGTATATATCAGGGTCAAAAATTTATATAACAAATATTTTGAGGTGTTGAATGAGTGTTCAAGTTAGAGGCCAGAAGAAAGATTTTAAAAACTTTGATAAAAAGGTCAAGTTATTATAGCTAAAAATCTAGCATAGAATATTTCTGAAATGGCATGGTTTGTAGGGTGCTGATGTTCCATTAAGATGAGTGCTTATCAGCAGTGATCCAAGGAGGAGGGAAAAAAAGATCATTAACTGCCAAAAACACATTGGGTACCCCAATATTTATAAAGAGGTTTTCTATCAAGTATGAGCTAACAGATGGGCTACTGTGAACACATTAAATGTAACACTTTTGAGATTTATATGATTTCTGTAAAATAACACAAATTTCTAAATTTGGTAACTGTCATTTCTGAATACATATTACTCTGAGATAAGGATCCATAATTTTGGGGGTGGTAAGGGTTAATAAAAACAAAATTATTCACAGGTAAGTGATTAGGAATTGGAACAGTTTTAAAAGATTAAATAAAAATAAACTATAATTGAAATCATCCATATATTTTGCTCTATGGTCTACAGAGATGGCGATGGAGTATGAAGGAACATTCTATCAAAAAGCAGGAATAAGAACTTAGTCTGAATGGAAAAGATAATTTCTACTTTTAAAAGAATTTTTTTTTTTTTTTAAATTGAAGAAAGAAACAGTTAACATTTATTACACACAAAGATGAAAATAAAACAGGATATTTTTGTTTAACTTATAATATAAATATGAGAAAACTTTAAAGAAAGTACCGATATTAATGTAATATCAAATTTTTTTGAAATAATAGGTCACCCAAAAAGAGAATTATTAAGAATAAAGGCCAATTTTCTTTCTTTTATTTTAAATATTTTTTAGCATTAGCTTCATTATTTCATAAATCCATACTCCCAGAATATTTTATCTAAAACAGAGAGGGAGAGAGAATAAAATAATTAAAAAGTACTATGAAAATTTCCAACTATGCTGCAACAAACTTTACATGATTGCTAAAGAAAGATACAGTCTATCTAGCATTATTTAGGTGGAATATTATGCCCTATCTTTTAATTATTTCTGGGTGCTTTTTATTTATTGTGAACACTAGTTGATTATCAACTTTTCATAACTTGGCACAAATAGAACATTTTTGTGCTGTACTACTAACAACCCACATACCAGAATATATTCCATTAAGTTCTTTTTTTCCTTGTTTATGTAGAAGTGACACTTCAAAGGAACTGACATCACCACGTTGGTGAAAATGATATTCAAAGATTCATTTAGTACATTAGTCACATTTTGTGTTGCATAACACTGATTATTAAAAAAAAAAAAAAAAAAGGGGTAAATGAGTGAAATTAATGATATGAAAATATTATCTGACAACTATCAACCTCAACAGGCCTGACTGCAGAGCACTGTTTAATGAGAAATCTCTGGTACACTACTTTGAAAAGTTTCATGCATATTATGTCAAACATATAGCATGTTTCTTCTTTCCTCACAAATTAATGGTAAGCTTTTTCTATGAATTTAAAACTATAGTTTTAATACCCTTAATGATAAAAACAGAACTATATTGCCAACCTAAAAAGAAAAAAATATACATTTTTGCTAACAAATTTGTACAGTAGAGGGTATGTAAACATCATAAATGAAACAATATGAGCATAGTTGCGCATGTTAGAGAGAGATTGAGTCTATTAATATACAATATTATTCTAAGAAATAAAAATCTACAAAAATAGATCAGAAAATAAAATTACAATACATTAACCAAGCACGTATTTAAATTTTGAATTATCCCAAAGAAAAAAATAATTATTAAGAGAGAAATAGTAGCAATATCTTGCAATAATAAAAGGTTTTTTAATCATGCAAATAGAATTTAATTTCAAAGTAACAATGAACCATTAAAAGTATTTCAAAAATCATTTTTTGTTGTTTTAAATAGATAAAAATTATAATACTTTCATGCAGAAAATGTGATTGGAAGATAATGAAAAGAAATGAAGAAAAAACATGTTCTTTTAATAAATATATTAAAAAAAATAATACTCAAAAATATAATAAAAGCTTGAATCAATCACCTACCTTCTGGAATCAACATAATCCATAAATCATCTGTCACCAAAAACCCAGTACTTGACCCCTGATGTCAACTGCTGATGTGATAATGGTAAATCCTTGAAGAATCAAATTTGCTGTTTGCCTTTTTTTGCTTAAATTTCTTTCATTCACTTTTTTTTTTCTTTTTTTTTTTTTTAAATTGAATGGCAGAAGTAAAGAAATGTTTCCTTTTGTGAAAAGCACAGAAAAATAGTCTTTGCACTAGTTCGTAAAATGAAATTGATGGTGGTGGAGGTGGTTTTAGTGGCAGTGGTTGACAAGTTGTAAACAGAGCGAGAATTATGATCCTCTTGCTTTGACCCAACAGGTTAATGGAGACAGAAGCCAATTGCAATCCAACATGAAGAGGAGTTGGTATGAGTGATACGATTTATAATTATTAATATCATTTTAACAATAATAATGGGCAAAAGACAGATTAAATCATTAAATTGTCCATAATATCTTTTGGGGGGAATAAAGAAGGATCATCCATAAATACCTTAATTTCTTTCTTTACATATTTTAATTCTGAAGAAAATTACAAAAAAAAAAAAAAAAAAAAAAAAAAACCCGAAAAAAGTGTATATATATTTTATACTATGATCCAGAAATAAAATCTTTTATCCATCCCGTTTTAAAATGTTGTAGAGCAGAGAGGCACTTTAATAAACTATTAAAAAAAAAAAAAAAAAAAAAAAAAAAAAAAAAAAAAAAAAAAAAAAACTGAAGAGTGCCCCAATAATATATTCTCGGCTGTAAAATTTTCCCCAATTTATTCTGTGCAAAATGGAATCTTAATTTTCTGGAAGAAATATCACTGCTCTGTTGTGAATCAACTGACAACATCCACAATCCATCATCAACTTCATCCACTGTTTTCACTTGAGCCTTCTATAAATCATCCGTTTTGGAATCACCATCTTTGTATGGTTTCTGGAAAACTCTTCATCATATCCATTGATTATGGTAGTTAAATTCCTCTTTCAATGATCTTTTTGTAAAGTATGCATTCAGTAATTGTCATCTATGAGGCATATATGATTGGAAGAAAAAACTTGGAGAGAATAACTCATCTTGTTGCTTTCCTGGTATTCTTCAAGAACTAGTAGTAGCAGTTGTAGTGAGGATCCCTTAGAATTTTCCATAAACATTACAACTTCTAAAAAGACCTTAATGGGATTGGGGATGAGAATATAAAACTGACCCAGCAATTCTGATAAGTGGCTGATGAAATGCAAGGTCAACCATTTCCTTTAATTTCTTAGATTTCCTGTGATTTTGTCAAACCTTTTGGATGTATTGATTCAATTTATCAACCAACAGCAGTGTATTATATAAATAAAATGCCATCTTTCCATTTCGTATCCCAGTGTAAAAAGGACATGGCCCATTATAATAACCCTTTCTTGCATTGTAGATAATTATAAACATACATAATTATGCAGTATTTCACATTCCAGAAAGAGACTGGATGATCATGTTGAGACAGGATATTACTTTTACATTAAATATATAAATAAATAAATTTATAATATTTTGCTCTACTCAAAGGTTTGCCAATTGATCATCATTTTTTCTATCCTCTTCATGCTTCAAGCAGAGACTCGGAAACAGTCCATATATGAAAACATCTGAAGATTTTAAGAATTCTTTTAATAAAATTCTTTATCGTTTTATTAAATGACTTCAGAAAATAAAACAAAATGTTGAATTAATCTAGTTTTTCTTCCTCTTCCTCCATTTAAATTTCCAAAAAGCCTCTATGATGAATGTTGCGTGTTGTGTCTTGATGATTTGCTAGCCACTTTGTGCAGACTCAAAAATCGAAGAGTGAGAAAGGCTGCACTGGATCATTCTCACAAACTTCCCAGAGAGCCTTGGAACCTAAGATGTTGATCGTCAATGGTTTCTTCTCAGGGAAACTGAGTGTAAAGACTGCAAGACTTCTTCTGCGCATCAGAAACACCAATACAGTGTCATGATGTTTATCAAGCAAAACTGGATTGCAAATCAAACAGCAAGCACCAGGTGGGGCATTCAGCAAGAATGTGCATATACCCCAGAAGTTGCAGATATGCTTCACAGGTGCCTATTATAATATACTGATAAGATGCATCAAATCAACCTTCCCTAGTAGTGTAACTACATATACCCAGCATGTGTTTGACTTCTCCATAGTACCTTTTAAAGGGCATTCTCTCTCTGAACAAATTCCATCACAAAACTGCATTGAGTTGGACATGGCCAATATTTTTTTTTATCCTGGACACCTGTGGATTATAGAATCGCATGATTAGTGGAGCTGGCTGAAAGGCAGCATATTCTTCATTGGCTGCTTCCATTTTTTCTCTCCTGGGTTATACAACACCTCCTGCCTCAGAGGCAGATTACTGTAGACAGGTTGGTTGCTGAATTTGATGGTCAGGTAGGTTAAGCAGGCAGCTATGGCTGCTTCCTTACTTCCTTGTGAAGAATCACCTATAACCCTAGCTTGTCTGAAGCTGACTCAATCTGAGACATCCATACTAACCTTTGTAGAAGTGGATGATGAGGACTCCAACTTTCTTCGTTTCACATCTGTGAAGGAAAAAAAGAAAATAGAAAAACAAATTAAATTTAAGGTTAAACTTTTATAAATTCATAGAATATTTGATGTATACTAGACATATGAAAGCCTTTTAGCTTCACACTTGTCTGGAGTTCCCACACCTGACTTCCCACCTAGAACTGAAGCACAACTGAGTGATTTATATATAACACTGTCTCTGGTATTTGTCTATATTTCTGAGATGAGATAGTGTTTACATTATTCAGACTATTGCCCTCATCTTTGTTACCATTTTTATGACATTTCGGTCATTGTATTCTCCAGCTTTCTTCAAATGCTAGGAATTTCAAACTGAACCCTTTATTATGATCACTGGGGTATAAAAATACCAGAGAAAACCACCAACATAAAAAAAAAGGTTACTGAAATAGTCCCAGAAACTCAATTGCTCTTGGACACATGGCCCAGTGGATATAGGCATTGGTTAGTTCCAGTGACTTTAACCCAAAGAGTTCCTAGCACCTGAAGAACGTTGTACGCTCTGGCTGAAAATGTAAAATTTCTAGAGAGCCCTCTGACCCCTCTAATTATCACCCTATCAGCCTGTTGCATTGCTAAGGTGGCATTATGGTACCAAGGCTGAAGTATCTACAAAACAATATCTGTGCTAATAGATATTAAGTACAAAAAAGGACAAACACAGATAAAACAGAACAATAATTAGAAAGAAAGGAGAGGTTAAGTTGTTAGAATTGCCAAGAGCACAGTCTGATAATATTCGTTAATGATACTCCAAATTCCTGACTGCTATTAATCTTTATTTATATAGCTATTTCGGTTCACAGACCCTTCCATCTTTGAGAGCGCTAGAAAGATGTCAGCCTCTTACTGCTTTTTGGTAAAGCATTCAAGGCTATTATCAATGCTGAAACGGTTCATCATCTCACATCCCACAACCTATTCTGACAAGCTGTGTGGCTTCTGCTTTGCCAGGTTTACTGCTGATGTGCCAATAGCCATCACTGAATATATATATATATATATATATAGAGAGAGAGAGAGAGAGAGATATCAGACTCTTGACAAGAATGTGAAGCTAGAGATGTTGCCCTGATTTCTCAAAAGCATTTGATAAGGTTTGGCATGCTGTCCTTCTGCATAAGCTACAGGACTATGGTGTAACTGAACAATTTAATCCATTTGTTCCTATCAAATTGCATGAAGGCTATATTTGAATAGGCAGGCTTCCAGATCCTTTCATATGAACGTGGGTGTCCCTCAAGGCTCTATCCTAAATCCTTAGGTCTTATGCTTTTACTGATCTTCATCAATGATCTTCCTGATATAATCAGTTCCTAAGTAGGCATCTATGCATATGACACCACCATTTACTCCATTTCAATAAGAAATCTGCCAAGGCTGACAAAATTAACCTTGCTGCTGCGCTTGGAAAGGACCTCCAATCTGTGATGGATTGGGGTAAAGAATGGCTCATAAATTTTAATGCTTCCAAAACAAAGCAGCTCTCATTTAACCATCATAGAAAAACTTTCCTACCTTCCATCAATATGGATCACACTAGTTTCCCCAGAAAGCAATACACTGTGCCTCCTCAGCCTCATTCTCACAGCTGATCTCAAGTGGAACGAATACATTGAATCAATAGCTACATCTACTGCTAAGAAGGTTGGGTCACTGTGCCAAGCCAGGAAGATTTTCTTGTCAGAATACATCTTGCATATTTATAAATGTACCATTAGTTTGTGCATTGAATACTGCTGCCAAATTTTGTTGGGTGCTCCTGCTATTCAACTCAGACAAAATCTTAAGGAGGATCTGCAATGAAATCGATCCTGATTTGGCAGCTCAACTTAGGTCACTTTCTCACCAACAGAGTGTGACTTCCCTCTGTCTTTTTTACAAATATTTTCATGGCTTCTGCTCTGAGAACTTCATTCCCTGGTGCCCCGACCACATTAATTTAGTGTGCTGCTGGATTGGCAAATAGGTTCCACCCTTTTAATATCAAAATAGGCAAATGTAACTGTCCCTTCAACTCAACAGTTTCTTTTTTTCACAAACTTCCTTCTGTCTATTTGCATACCTGATAGCTACAATCTTCAAAAGTTCAAGTGCAATGTCAACTGCCATCTTCCATCTTTTCCTTTCTTTGATATTCTCAGTAATTTGCTTTCCCCACCCCTTCTCCTATCACTATAACCCCCTGCACATTAGTAACAGTGCTGTCTTGCTTGAAGTGAAATGATTAAAAAAAAAAAAACTTACATGAACCAATTCTACTTTATAAATATTCTTAAATATTAAACAACCAGAAATAATAAATAAATTACATAAGAGAAAAATAATTGTGAGTTTAAACAATTCATAAATTTATAAATTCATTAAATTTAGGTAAAAATAACTATTTTTAACAAAGTTAAACAAGTTCAGTATTTTTGACAATCACAAAACTCTAAGCAAAAGAAAACAATAGTATGGATGTTTAGATTGATTCCTCAGTTTCTAAAATATTGGTTAAGATACAAAAAATTCAAATTATTTTCAGATTTAAAAAATAAATTCTTTCAATGTTTTCATAAGAAAATATTGTATTTAATTATAGTTTGATTGAATGAAGTTATAAGTGATAGAATTGATTTTATTTTGAACTTGTTAGGTTAAATATTTTTTGTCATATCCTTTCAGGACAATATATAAAAATTCAATTGTTTTAATAAAAATTGCATTGTATATAACTATTAATGATCTTTAGCCATTTCAGTATGCAACATTAATTGTAGCTTGACTGCTTCTGATGCCCAATTCTATTACTATAATACATAATAAATATCTAGTTACAGAACTAGGCAATTCTAGTTTAAATCAATATGTTGAGTTAAATATGTTTTCATTATTGCTATATTTATAAATATAAGTCAATGCCCAAGCTTCCAAAATTGGACAAATTTTCAAACACTTATTAGATTTTTCCAGTTTAACTTTTGTATTTTACTCACAATGTTGAAATTACTAAAATATAGTAAATAAAATTAAATAGTATAACTTAGAAAACTGAACATCATTCAGCTTCATTCCCATTTGCTTGATATGTCTTCATATTTTTTCTTAAACCAGTAACAATGACATTTATTTTTTCAAACTGACTAAAGAGGAATTCAATTTATTATCACGTTGGTGACTAATTTTCCAGTATAGAAAATTGAATTCAATCTGTTGGAAGGAAAGATAAATTTTCATAAATAGCAGAATGAAATCCGTTTCAATTCGTAAAAATGTTTTACTGCTTGCTTTCATCCAAAATGCCAAACAAGTTTAAATAAATAACTACCTATTATCTATTGCATATGAATAATGGTATAATTCAATTTAAATGATCATGTTGACACAAAAAATGAGTATTTCTGGAGAAATTAATACATATACAAGAAATTACAAAAATGGTGTATCCTGAAAGTTGAAGTCAAAAATTACCTCATTAAACTAGTTTTTCACAAATGAAGTGTATTGTTTGTGTGCAGAAAGTTCTTAAATTTACAAATAACCATTATGTAATAGAAGTAATGAACATCTTTAAGTCTAATATAAGAATGAAAATATAAAAAGCCAACTTTTTTGTAATCTTTGTGATGTCTATTAAGATTTTTAAAATCACACAATAGTGCTAAATATAGAATTGGAAACTGGTAATTGAAAATTCAGATCCACCAATCATATTTTGAGTTTTGTTACAATTCGATACTAACATGAAATCAGCTAAAAACCGGAATTTAATTATTCTAAAAACTTACAAGGTTTAATGGTATGTATCTGTTCAGCCAGATATCACCAACACTATACCTATTCTAATGCTATAATATTAAATGTAAATGGAGAAGATGTCTTATATGTGGTATATGCATATATTCCATTTGAAGAAGGATAGAGAATAATGATCATCGTGTTCTAGTAAGAACCACTAATGATTTTAGCAAAAATCATATTACCATCTCTTCCTAAAATGTTCATATATTTGAATTTTTGATTTATTGGTTGGAACAAAAGAAATGGCTGTTTTTGTATTGCATAAAACCTCTTACTTCAAAACCATTCAACAAAAATTGATGAAATTAGGCCACAAAGTTCTGTTCTCATTTGATTACCACTTTTTCCAGTTTTTAGATGCATATTTGTGCATGTAGTGTACATCAAAACAAATCAGGTCAAAAATGCCTTCTGACAGTTTGATGGAATAAATTCATAGATAGTTTGTTGGCAACACTGTGATGAACCTAGTTGTGCTTACTTTGACTAATAAAATTTGCTATAACCTAGTTATTGTATTTTTAAGTTTGTGGTTCAAAATAGTCATTAAATACTCTAACCTGACAGTTATGACACTTCACTTTGCTTATCAGGTTTTCTTCAGTATGACAACTTAAGATATGAATATTTCATAGTTTGCACTTTTTTGTGCACTACTACAATATATGGTTTATCGAATTTTTTCGTCATAATACCTGAGAGTATTTTAAACAAAATAGCTATAGTTCTTACAAAAATATTTTTATCAACATATGAAACGAAACAAGCATTTTAGATGATTTGTGAACATTTCAGCCCTATTTGGACAAATCTAGTCATTAAAGCTAGAGAATATTTTCTCTGGTATGTTTTTTTCTGGTGATTGAATTTCTCTTCCACAGAAAAATACCTTTCAGCAGGCTTTAACAATAAAATTACAATGTTGAAAATAATCTTTATTCTTTGATTTATTTGAAAAAATATTTTAACCATGTCTCATGTCATTTTAAGCTGCTCATTTTTGGTTGATAAGAAATATAGTAGTTGATTCTTGTGTTTTGTCCCTGTGATATTTCTTGTTCATTCTTGCTGAAGCACATAATGTAGATTTTATAATATGAAAGACATTTTTTGGAGCCTTTTAAATTCAATGTCAAATGGCTTGACATTTGTTCACAATGTTTATGACTATCAGTGGTTAGAAATTGTGGCTTGTTATGATCAAATAATATTGTGAGATGAACTTATTCCGGAATAAACTCATTTTAAAGTAACTGTTGATAGAAACGTTTTCTTTACCTTCTTGATGTGCTGTCTTAATAATAAACACTTTAGTGAATGTTTTGGCTGCAAAAATTGAAAATTTAGTAGTTTTTTTTTCTGCTGACTTTTAGTGAACACCTTAATTGTACTAAAACTAATTTGTTCAAATGGCCACATATCAGACCCTAGCTACTAATAATTTTTTCTGAACAATGGTTTCAATGCTGTTAAAAATCTACACTTGGTTTACTTATGCATCCTTTTTTTTCTTACACACTTATGTGAAACTTAAAAAACCTTCTATTGTGATTCCAGATTTATTTTGATCTTATTTTTGAAGAAACAATGTTTGCCTTTTCTTCAAAAATGCTCTGCTAAACATAATTTAGGTGTCTTGCTTCAGATAATGATTTTTTAGCATTTTTAAAATCATCACTTTAGAGAGCAAGCAGGTTTTTCTTCACAAATGCAACAAGATGCTATATGCATAAATTTTGCTCACATTTTTTCCTTTGAGATTAATGAGCTTTATAAGAAAGTTGCATCAGGTAATTTACTACAAATTGCTGTCTTGATATATTGACTGCAGTAGCTTTTATATAGGAAAATTGTTAAGCAAAGCATATTCAGTGGTTTTCTGTTTGGGTCAGATTAGGAATTTAGTGTTTTGTGTTTACAGGCTAATTTATACTATAATGTGTTAGAATTTCTGTTAATGAATGTCAGCAGATGTTATAAAAAAAAAAACAAACTTTCTTCACACAAAAACATTAAACCCAAAGTTTAAGTATAAATCCATATGTTGATTTCTTGTATATAAATTACTTATGCTATTTGAACATTCAAGAGATCAGGTTTATTAATGTGTTAATTATGTATGGTGAACTTATTCATGCTTTAATCTAATTCTGAAGATCTAAATAATGTCTGAAAATTCTGTTGGTGAGACCAAAGAATGAAATTGACATTTGCTTATTATAAGTTTTAATGGTGCAGTTCTTACACCAAAACCTCAAGGTATAAATAACACATCACTCAATAAATCCCGGGTCTAACTAATAAAACAACAACTTCTGGTAGTAATCTCCCTTGATCTCTTCTAAGTTATTTGTTCACCACTACTGTAGCCTGGTATTGAACTCACAGCTCTTTAGGTCAAGTCACTGGAACTAACCAAAGTCTATATAACACTGGGCCAGGTGTCCTTGAGGACAACAGCATGTGAATTTCTGGGACTTATAAATCTCATGTCTCAGTAATCATTTTTTACTAGAGTTCATATTGCAATCTTTTTTGATACTAATGATTTTCTCTAGCATTTTTTTTTTACCAGGACTCATATTGCAATTTCTGATGCTAATGATTTTCTCTAGCACTCTGTATTACTGGTTCCCATGTTGTATTAATTTCTATGCTTAGTTGGCTTAGGAGATTTTTGTGGCCTAGCATATGTATAGCATATCCTTAAGTTTATGTAGTTTCCAGTGGCAAGCCAATTGCTAACCCTTTATTCTGTCAATATATGTTTGCTCCCATTCTGAAGTGTATTGTTTGTGTGCAGAAAGTCAACATCTTCATCAGGTTATCTAGTGGAATACTGGTATGTTTATCTAGGGATGAGTCCAAGGCCAGTCTGTTTCTGACTATTGATAGTGCCTCCACCATGGGTACCTTGGTGAACAGACTCACCACATCCTGAAGGCTGGAGCATACAACGGCTGAAATATCGTAAACATGGCAGTAAAGATGAGGACAATAGTCTGAATAATGTAAATAGTGTAAATACTACCTCATCTCAGAAGTGTAAACAAAAACTGAAGTTTATTGAGCTTAGTATATTCTAAATTCATGGTGATTCTGTTTGATGTTTTTTGATACCTGCCATAATTCTATTAATAACTTATCAGCAATAAATATAATGCTCTAGATTTAAAGAATTAAATTTGGCATATATTAGGCTAACAAACATTTAATAACAAACGTTTTAAAAGATGAAATACTTATTTTGAGACAACAAAAGGTGTGCAAAGTACATATAGAAATGAGCCTTGATTAACTAAAAAATTGTTTTCAAAATAAATCAATAAAAGCTACTTTTTTCAGATTAATTAACTTCAAATTCTTTCAGGTTTTTGAACAATATTTTTGCAGCATTTGCATATGTCATTGTGTAATGTATACTTGATTGGTGAGCTGAAATGACCCAGTTGCTTGGTCTACTAATTTTACTCTTAGGGAAATAAGCAGTGAATTCATATTACATAAAAAAGTATCAATTTTAAAAATGTATTTGCTTTAAATAAAAACAGAAAAATAAAATTTCATTTATTTTTTTTCATTAATTCAAAAAATCTTTTCATAAAAATAAGTGAAATTTTTAACTTGAGTATTTGTTAATTTTGAAATAACATTGGATTATTCTATTAGTGGGAGACTTAAAATTTTATAAAAAATAATATTTTTGCAATTATATAAGCAAATGAATTCTACATTTTTAATCACTGATTAGAACAAAATTCAAATGTTTATTATATGAGATTAATTTTTCATCATTTTCTTGATTTGTAAAAGATATTTTGCCACTTTCAATGAGAATCAATTGAAAAAAAAAATGATAACACTTCTCCAGGCTTACTTCACTTCCAGATCTGCCCAAACCACTTCAGCTCTACCACAAAAGACTTGCATTTTTTATTGATATTTATAACAGTAGTCTGGGTTACCTCACCCAATTGCAAGAAAGCTTAGAATTGATAATTCAAATGTGTTTGTATCAGTTTAAATTTGAATGGCAAAAATTAGTTGCCTGAATTTTCAAATCTTAGAATTCCCTAACAGTCACTAACTTTTGGTACTGACTGAATCTAATGGTACTCAAAATGAGATATCTGATGAAAATTTCAATATTTTACAGGTTTTAAGTTATAAATGTGGGGAAAAAACTATGGGTAAAATTGTATTAATGAGATAGAAATGCTAGCTAGCTTTTTGAGAATTTGTAAAAACTGTAGAAAAGGAAGAAAAAGTTTTAATAAAGAGAGTATTGGGCATTTGTCATAACCTAACAGAGATCTTATGACATTTAGTCTACTTGTTTAATTTGAGAGTAAGCATAAAATTGTGTGGAAGAAAAAGATAAATGATGCTTTATCCTACCTCTTTCTTCTGGGTGTTTTGGTGAGGGTTCAGCACTTCGTCTATACTGGTTATAGCTAACCCCTGCTGCTGCTATAACAGCTGAGACTTTTTCAGAGTGCCTGCTACTGTTGCTGCTGCTACTGCTGCTGCTGCCGACACTGCTGCTGCTCATCTCCTTATCCTTGTGATGATGGTGGTTGTCTTTCTTCAGTTTCTCCTCATACTTCTCTTCTTCCTTTTCTTGCTTACGTAGCTTCTTCTCCTCAGATTTTTCTTTGCTTGCAGTTTTTTCCTTTGTTCCAGCCAGTTTCTCTTTGGCCACCAGTTTTTCATCATGACTCTTGCTGTGCCTCTTTTCCTCCTTGTGTCGGTTCTCTTTATCACTGTTCTTCTCAGGTGATTTCTCTTTGCTTAAACCATGGTCCTTAGGATTTGCTTTGTCTTCTTTCAATGTACTGCAAGCAAAAAAATAAAAGATAAAAAAACTCCTGATACTTGAAAAGCTACATATTTTGAAAATTATTACAAATTATTATTTTTGAATTCAAATTATAATTTGTGAAATACTAAAAATGACATTGTCTCCCATTATTTCAAAATAAAGTCTTAGTAAATTGTAACACATCACTCAATAAATCCCAGGTCTAACCAATAAAACAACTTTTAGGTAAAATTTGACTTTATTCACCAACATAGGCTTCTCTAATGATTCGATACCTTTTTTGTAGAACGATTTGTCTTTGGCCTCAAAATATACCTCATTTTCTGATATCACTTCTTTATTGGAGCTAAATCTCTTTCCCTGGAGCATTCTTTTGAAGTCTGCAAACAGCCAATGGTCTCTGGGGAACAGATATGGAGAATAGGGTGGATGCAGAAGCAATTTGAAGTGCAATTCATGTAGTTTTGCCAGCATTACAATCGGCTTGTGACACAGTGTGTTGTCTTGGTGAAAGATCACTTTTTCCTTCCTCATTTATGACTTTTTTGGCATTTTCTTCGATCAAATGGACTGATAATGCTATATAATATTCGCTATTGATGGTTCTTCCTTTCTCAAGGTAATTGATAAACAAAATACCCTGCACATCCCAAAATACAAAGGCCAAAACCTTGCTTGTTGATATTTGTGTCTTTGGTGGTTTGGATAGCTTTCACCTGCTTCTGTCCACTTAGCTGACTGCTGATTGGAGTGAAGTGGTGGATCCATGTTTCATCCATTGTTACATATTTATGCAAAAACTCCTTGTTTTTTGAAACAGTTGCAAACAACACTCTGAATTGCTGACACATTGTTGTTTTTGATTGACTGTGAGCAAATGCAGCATCCACTTTGAACACAGCTTTCTCACTGACAAATCTTCATGCAAAATGAATAGATGCCTTCTGATATACTCAACTCTTATGCTATCTCACGCAACTTCAATTTACAATCAATTTTCAAGACAACTGCCGATTTTTTGGCAATTTGAGTGTTTAGCATCATTTGTGTTTGCATGACTGCGTTTAAAGTCAGCATACCACCTCTCAACTGTTGTTTCTGACAGAGCAAGTCTGAATAACTTATCAAGCCATTGCTTTGCTTGAACAGTATTTTTTCCCCAACAGAAAGCAATGCTTCATCAACATGAAATTCAGATTTTTCCATTGTTTTGAAAATTTGCCACAGTAGCTTTACTTAAATAACTGTAATTTGTAAAGTAATAATCCGATTGAGCCCAAATTTTGTCATGCGCCATTTGAAGGTTAGTACTTCATAAAAATCATATGGATTTTTTAAATTAGTGGCGTTATCTATATGTCAGGCCTGGGACTTATTGATTGATGTGTTGCGAGTAAGGATAATGGTATGCTCATCAACAAAGAAAAAAATACTAATTTAGTAGATCTTTTTTTGATAAAAAATAAACAAATATTCTTTTGTTGCCTTTTAGAAACTAGATTTACATATGTTTTGATAAAATTGTATTATTTAAGTGATGAAATTAACATTTTAAAAATCTTGAAGGAAAATAAATTTTTGATAAAATCTGTTTTAATTTTGAATCAAACCAATGCTTGGTTTTCAATAGACATAATAAATAAATTAAGCAAGCTGCTTATAATTTTATAAATATCTTGTTCCATGAATGCTCGGGTTTACAAATGAAAATGAAAGAAAAGAATTACCCAAAGTCTTACCTAGCAATAGGTTTCTTCTCAATGTCATTTTTCTTCATATCAGTAGCAGGGATTGATTTACTTCTTCCTTCTAAAGATGAATCCCGCTTTTCTAATTTCTTTTCAGTTTTCTCCTTCTTTAAGTCTTTGCTTTCTTTACCCTCACGTGCTTTAGCTGAAACGGGTAAGAACACTTAAGTGAAAAATTACAAGCAGTAAGAGAATGGCAGTCAATTCTACATAAAAGTACATATGCTAAGTATAAATTTTTACAGACAAGCTTTCTTTAATTTAAACATGTTCTACCTGTTACATAAATACATACTGAGAAATGAATAAGATAAATTAGGTGAAAGCATATTGTGATCAATAAACTTGTATTTAGCATTTTTAAATTAGTTTGCAAATATAAAATAGATATGATCTAAAATTCTGCAAATATATTTTTAAAAACCAAATCAAAACACTGACCAAGTAAACATTAAATTTTGTGCTTTTCTTTATAAATCTGAAGTTGTTTGAAGAAGTTTTAGATGCAATGTTTTCAGTTTTAATTTCTAACTAGTTTCTCTATCATTACTCTGCATTTAGGCCATTACATTCTATTGTTAAAGCAAGTAGCACGATTTAGAAATAAAGCAGCAGCCTCCAATGAATCCTAAACTGGCATTCTGACAAAGACATTGCTTTTACTAATCTGTGCCTTTCAGAACATAAAAAAGATAAGGTACCACAAATTTAATGCAACAAAAAAGGTACCTAGGTAAAAAGGCTGGGATTTTGATTGCTAATTTTCTAGTCAAGCAAGCATTATTTACTTGGAAGATTAGTATACCACAATCTTAGTTTCTCTATTCAATAAAGTAAATATTAATAATTACTAAACAGTAATTATGTATTGCCTTTTATGAAGATGTAAGCACACACAAAAAAGGAAAAGTGCATATGGAGAGTAGAATATATGACTAAATAGGTAAATAGGTCAGGCTCAAGCATTGATCATTATGTAAAATAATATGAACATGAATTGTAATGATAAAAATCAAATTAATCAGAACTGTCATTTGCATGAATCATAGTGTTATTCTTTTCATGAATATATCAATTTAGGAAACATTCCTGAAATGCTTGAGAGAAAATTATTCTTGGCACATTCAACTTGCTATTAGAATGAACTTACCTTCCGCAACTTTTTTCATCAGTGACAAAGTTGAGACATCATGTCTTGAAGAATGAGATGTATTCTTTGTTTGGTTCTTGGGCTAAGGAGTTTAAAAAAAAAAAAAAAATGGGGGAGAAAGATTTAAAATCAGTTTTGTGTCTTTAAAATCTTGGAGGTGGGTGTTTTAGTGTTCCAAACATTTGAAAATTTTTTTAAAACTTTATATCTAAATAGAAAATGTGTTATGCAGTTTAAGCATTAAAATGAATTAAAATATAGATATTAGTGATTTTCTAAACAGAATAGTCTTATAGATGTTGATTGTCTATATGTAAAAGTATCTAAGTGTAAGAAAATGAGAATAATAATGAAGTCCTTAAGTTATTTGGATATAATGAAGTCCTTAAGTTATTTGGATATAACTCACTGTTTCCTTGTCTTTGAAGTGGAAATCATGTTCAGGTACCCACATTGATTTTTTATTCTTCAGCTGACCTGAGTACCTATAAATACAATTCAAAGTTTTAAGAACATTGCAAGAAAGAACATTTTAACGTTATATTTATAGAACATAATATAGCACAGCGAATGAAAATTCAAACTTGCTAGTGAGGATATCTGTTTAAAAATAAAAAGAACAAAACTTGAATAAGGGGATGTCTTACCCCATTGCAAGAGCATAGATATCTGGCCGTTTTTCCTTTTCTTCCTGACGAATTCTATTTACTCTTCGTTCCAAAGCTTGACCAAACTGCATTATCCTCGGATAATATGGGAGAATCTGAAAAAAAAAAAAAAAAAAGTACCAAGAAAAAGGTATGATGGGACATGCTGGTAGCTAAACTGAAATAATTTTTTGTTGAATAAGTTATAAAATTTAATGAAATGGTCAATTTTGGAATTATAGCATTCATTTTATACTTATAATGGCTTTTTGCTTATCAAGCTAAGTTTATATTCCAATCAGTAAATGCAAATAAGGACAAAATAAAACTGAATCTTTTGAACATAGAACAAGAATATTTGATATCAACAAATGTAACTGTTTTTATATTTTGTTAACCAAGCACATTTACATGGTATAACAGCATGAATAGAAGTATTTTAATGCTCTATTTTGCTATTAAATTTTTGTTTAAAAAAAAAAAAAAAAAATGAAAAGCCTTACCTTTGTAAGAATGATCAACGAATTTCTGATCTGAATATAGTTCCCTGATTCAAGGCAAGCAACCATGGCCTTGAAAAAAAAAAAAAAAAAGTTTATACATTAATATAATTATAATCATTGTTTTAGATAAAGAATAAGATTAATAAGGCAGTTTGAAATATTTCACATTTAATTTGATACTCTTGGAGAAAAAACTTAAGTACATGATTTGCTAAATTTTCTTCAAATCTTAAGTTCTTCTAAAATCCTCTTGCAGACCTAACTAATCACAGCAAACTGCTACAATGTTCTGTTTTTGCTAAACTATGCTTTTGCTCCTTTTTTAAAAATGAAGCTTACCTTTGTTATCCGAAAATGCCATTTATGACAGACATGTCTATAATTTTCATAGTCAAGTTGGTCAGCTTTATTGATGCTATCAGTGCCCTTACGGAACACTGTCACAAAGCCAGGATAGTTGGCACATTCCTAAAATAGAAAAATGCATATATAATATTAGCACTTTAGTAATATTTTGAATGTATCAAGAGAGAATATCAATATTCATATTATTTACAAGCATCTAATGTAAAGATGTTTAAAATAATTTTTTTTTACAAATAAGAGGAAATGTTTGCTTCTCTGGCATAGTGTTCTTTACTTCAGGCCAACTCATGGCACAAATGAAAGCCAGAACCAACAGATTAATTTAAATTTTGTCACCTCCACCACCACATTTTATTTTTGGTTTGCAGTAGTTTGCTTAAATATTTGGTTTTTACACTTAAGATGACTTTAGCTCTTTTAATCAAAGGAAGTATACAACTTTTTTGATTTCCTTTGGACTTGCTATATTATTTTGTTTAGCACAAAAATAAATTTTTAAATCACTAAAAAAAACAAAAAACATTAAGTTAGGAATCTTGGTTTTCATTTCCAATTTAACATTTTTTACATTGACAGTTAATTTGATATTCCTCTTCATTAAATTTTTACTCATAAAAATCAATGCACATATTTTTTTTTCAATAAAAATCAATGCACAAATTTTTGCATTATCTGTATTTGTTTCTAATAAGTTAAATTTTTATAACAGTTCTTGTACTGACAGGTATATTTTAATTTTATCTGCATTAAAGACCTTAAAAATCCCAAACACCTTAAAATTTTTTTCTATTTTTTTTCTTACAAATGTTACAAAGTCTCTCTCAAGTTCATTTTAATGTTTTGTTTTTTAATTTTTAACAGACTGTAACAACTTTTTCTTGATTTTGTTTTACACTGAAGAATTTGCATAATTTCTAATATTTTTGTTCCAGAATCCATAGTTTTTTCTTCATTAAGTTTTAAGGTGGATAATTCAAAGATTGAAATGCTTGTAACATTTTATATACCTCCTGTTAATGGCGGGTATGATGGATCTGAAGTACTTCCAAATTATATATTAAATTGTAAAAAATTAGAAATTTCTTAAAAAAAAAAGAAAAATATACCAAGATGAAGAGGATTTATTTTTTGTGTCAAATTAATTAGGCTCTTAATCTTTGCTTCATTGAATTTAAGCTAACTATAGCAGCAAACTAGAACTGAATCTAAATAATTATCACCCCTAGTGGAACGATAAGATTTGAAATAGGCTTCCAGTTCTGGCCATCAGTTACACCATGAGTTGGACTGAATTAAAGAACACCATGCTATCTAGTTAGATTTTGGAAAGAGAATTGGGCTTCCAAAAAGAATTCCAGCATTCTCTCATATGAGAAGAATCTAACATTTTACAATCCCTACCTTTTACAATTTTTTAAATAAAATTTTAAACTGTATAAAAATAAATATATTAAAAAAAAAATTAAAAAAAAAAAAAAAAAAAAAAAAAAATCGAAGAATTTAATGTATTATAAATGCATATTAAAATTTAACAATAATTCTCTGCCATAGATTCTGTAAAAAAAAAAAAATCCAACTGAGCTTACTGTTTTTTTGGAAAAAATTTCAAAAAAGATTTTGAGCAGTGGCTTACAAAGTTTTTTTTTTTTAAATTTTAGCATCAGAGAACCCTGATACAATTTTTCAAAAATTGCTGATCTATATATGAATAAGCACAACTGCCATCACCATAATTTTTTTCAAGATGAAACAGAAATTGTTTTTGTGAGAAAATTTAATGATTAAAAAAAGAAGAAAAGAAGCTTCCTGAATTCCAGTATTTTCTGTACATTTGGTTTGATAATAGATAATTGAATCCACATACATCTGGTGCAACAGTCTGTTGCAATATTTAGTTTTTGTGTTCACATATTTAGAAAAGTTAGAGATTCATATAAATGCTGCTGCAAATGACAATAGAATTCTAATAGTTTATTTTAATAAATCTTGTCAAATATGTTGCACTTGAAAATTACTACTAGAATTCATTCAAGCTAATTTTAACTGAATATCTAAACTAATTTTGATTAAATCATGATCTACTGCCAGAAATCCTTTTCACTTTAACCTTTGTATTCAATTATCTGTTTTTCAAATTTGAAAAATACTCAGATTCTAAGTTGCAGAGATTATTATAATATCATTATTTTAACCTCTAAATTCAATTCAGAGACTTTATGAAAGACACTAAAAATTGGAAAACAGTCAAAAACACTTAATTTGACAGCTGAGATATAATACTGCAATTTATGTGATAACAAAACCATTGTGTTTTTGGTTAAAAAAAACAAAAAAAAAAACAACTTTTTCTTGTAGAGATAAACCTAATTCACTTAATTTTGCAAATACATTAGCTAAACCATATTAGTTTATCTGTTAGATAAATAATGCCAACAGTTCTTTCCAGAATTCAAACATGCTCGCAAGAATATTACCTTGTGATTGCCATTTATGTTTTGCATATAGGAGTAAAAAGTTGTGAAGGCGACTTCTCAAATCTTAACAAAGTAACTAAAAAAATTTCTAAAAATCAATTGCAATAACCAAGATTTAATAAATTTTATAATCAGCAGTTTTGTCAGAAACCAATTATAAGCTAACTGAATTTTTTTTTATATAGATTATATATATATATATATATATATATATATATAAAAGAATGCAGTATTTATTGTTTTTTGTGACATTATTGACTTGTGTTACAACAGAAGCATCTTTTTCTACTTTACCTTTGCTCCCATGCTGCATTTTGCAAGACATTAAGCATATCTCATAAAATTATCAAGGCAATAGATTAATTCCAGTAGTTTGTAGTTACAAAGATTTCATAGAAACAAATTTTCTCCAACAGTTTTTCTTGAAGTCATATCAAATATCTAAAACTGCATAAAACGAAAATGTATTAAAATGAATCTTAAAAAGTTGACGGTATGAAAGTAGACATCCTGAATTTCATTCTCAGTTGACACTGATTGTCAGGAGGCAATTCAGCATTCTTACTGAAAAGTAAACAAATTACATGTAAAAAAAATTGCTGTTTTTTTTTGTTTTAAAATAAAAAAGCAGTTATAATTTAAGCAAAACAAAGATAACTACATTAAAACTATTTTAGTTTTAGTTTAAAAACAAAAAGAAAAGAAAAACCAAAAGTCAAATATTCAATAGATAGAAAACATCTGTTCTTCACAAGCAAAACTTTTAATCCCAAAAATTTATTTTTTGAAATTCAACAAGTTTTAGACAAATAAAGTCTTCTGGTTTTAGGTAAACAAAACTTGTCAAACAAAAGTTGTTTTTTTTTTTTTTTTTTATCAGGACATTTACAGGAGGGTGGGTGGGTAAATAATTTAAGTGGAATTTTAAGAGAAATGAATTGCTGAGAATTTGAGTGGCTCAAATCAAATTTGGGATGTTTATTTTTAAGGAAAAAAAAGTTGATTATTTATTTATTTTAAAATAAAATTGTTCTTGCATAATGTTAGGATTTCAATGAACTCCACTTTGGAAAATATTGAGTAAACAAAATTTGAAGCTGTTGGCTCAACACAAATGTCAACAAAAATATTCTGGTTTAAAATGTATGAATCTATCTACATAAATACATACATATTTGTATAAGATATTTAAAAACTTCAAAAGTGTTCACAGTACATCCATGGCCTACTAATATATACGGCCTAATATGCCACACGAGAAGCTAGAATTCTAAGAGGCCATTTAAAATTAAAGGTTAAGGGAAGTAACTCAAAAGTCACTTTCTTCGAATGTATGTTAACATCTGAAATAAATTCTGCCTACATTTGTTATTCTGTCCAACGTAAAACGTTTTCATTAGTTAAATGTATTTTTCCCTTTTATTTCATTATAATACACATACACAAAACTGAGTTGTCTCCTCTGATCTTACCAATCATAAACTTGTTTACAAATATGAAAAATCTATTTAAATTGACAAAAGGTGTTGTTTTTATTTTTTATAGATTTTATTATATCCTTTTTGAGGAATATCAAAGTTTGTTTACAAAGCACATGAATATAAATAAGATTAGAAAAGTAAATCGTAATTCACTCTGCCACAACATCGTAAAATTATTAAATTGCATTTTCGTTTTCATCAGAGGAATTTTAAAGTATTTTAACAAAGCACAAGAAAATCAGTAAAAATTGTAAAATAAAGGCAATTGTTCAACACTAAATTTCAATTTTCTTTTGACCATTGCTACTTTTTAAAAACTTTTGAAGAATCTTTTTTAATTTCATCTAAAGAAAATTTTTGTTTGTTGTTATAGAATATATTTATAACAATTTTTGTTGCAAATTTATACCCCTTTTCAATGTGCTGCTTGCATGTTAAAGCATACTTAGGGAATAAGTTTCCACAATTATACTCTTGTTTTGCAAATTAACATGAATAAAATGAGTGAAAAGCATTTTATACTAATAAAAACACGTCTTTTAAGAATTAAATAATGTGAAAATATATAAATCAATTAATAAAATATATAAATTAATTAACAAATTAAGGTTAATTATTCATTATTTCAAGAGGGAATATAAACGACTTTTGAGTTACGTCCCTTTCAAATTTTAAACATTTTATGTGGCCCCAGCCTTTCATGTGATATATTAGGCCGTATATATTAGTAGGCCATGGTACAACTCATAAACTGTTTTCCTTCTTTGGTGCATATGAATTATTAGAATTTATTACTCACTTTTTCATAAGTAGCTTTGTCATTATGCCACTTCATAATAGTTTCCAAAGCAGCACAGAGAAAACGTCCATAACGATGAGCTTCATTCTCAGTGCAACTGGTTACCGTGTATGTAATATCACAGAAAATCTAGAGGGGGGAAAAAAGTAAATAAAATAAAATAAATACAATATTTGTGAAAAAAAATAAAAATTACTATTTGGAAAATGGTAAATGTGTAATTCTCTTATCGAGAGATAATTAATGAGAGGATAATCAAAGCATTAATAAGAAGACTTTTTTATTTAAAGGGTAGAATTTGTTGATCATTTGTATTAAATTTATCTAAGGTAAATGAATTGCTTGTAAAAGTTATTTTGACACCACAAAAGATGCTCAGTTTTTGGTTAAATGGCATATAAGTCTATTTTGAGTGAATTCCAAGTATTCTTCCTAATTGTTGGTGACAAGGCGAACCTCGCTGCCGAGCTTGAAAAGGACCTCGAATCCGGGGTGGATTGGGGTAAGAAATGGCTCGTAAAATTCAATTCTTCCAAAACGAAGCTGTTGTCAATTAACCACCACAGACAACCGCACCTCCCTCCCATTAGCATGGAACAGGCTAGCCTCCCAGAGAGTAAAACACTACGCCTGCTTGGCCTGACACTCTCAGCGGACCTCAAGTGGAATGACTACGTCGAATCTATTGCTAAATCCGCTGCTATGAAAGTCAGCTCTCTGTGCAGGGCCTGGAAATTCTTTCCGTCTGAATCTATCCTGCACTTATATAAATCTACCATCTGCCTATGTATTGAGTACTGCTACCACATCTGGTTGGGTGCCCCTTCTGTTCTCCTCGGGGTTCTTGACAAAATACAGCGAAGAATCTGTAATGTGATTGATACCGACTTGGCTGACTGCCTGTAGTCACTCTTACTGGCGTGACGTGGCTTTCCTGTGCCTCTATATAAATACTTTCATGGCTTCAGCTCTGACAAACTTAAATTACTGGTGCCTCCTAGATGTGAATTTGCATGAGATACTAGATTGGCAACTAGGTCCCACCCTTTTACAGTGAAACCGATGAAATGTAACCGCAATTTCTACTCCAACAGCTTCTTTCCTCGCACTTCCTGCCTGTGGAATTCCCTACCACATACTTGCTTCCCCGACGGCTACAACCTCCAGGAGTTTAAAATGTAGGGTCAATAGACACCTCCTAACACACTAACTCACACCCACTCTCTCCAACTCTCTCCCTATGTACATCCTAATTCGTCTATCACCCTCCTTCTGACATTTCCTATACCCAATTGCTCTATGTAACCCCCTGCGCTATAGTGGCAGTGGAATGCCTTGCTTGGGGTGACACAATTTATAAAAAAAAAAGGTTTTGATTAATATGGGAAGTGAATAAAGATATATGTGTTTCAAGTTATAGGACAAAGGAAGCTGAAATTTGACACATCTTTTCAAGGAAAAAGCAGACACTGATATTTTTTTTTTTTTTAGGTGTACTTAAAGATGGCAAAGCGGCTGGATTGAAATAAGTTTAATCGTTCATGGGAAATAACTCATTTTTATTTTTGTATATTAAAATAAAGCAGTGGAAAATATAAGTATATATGTTGAAAGTTGTAGGCCCTAATTTTGCACAAAGCATAGGGATACATCTCAAATTGAACATCATAGGGTATGTGACTATTTCTTTATGTGAGTGAATAAAAAGTCCTCTCTCCAAACTTGAATGAATTTTGGCTTGTTTATGTCGAAAAAGGGTGCATTGAAACTTTTATGAATCAAGGAGAGATTATAAGTTAGTTATAAGTTAGCTGTCTTAAAACTGTATGAGTACATTAGACAACATTTTACTGTACCATGTAACTTATTTTAACATAGTAAAATTTGCATACAATAATGCTACTTTATGTACATAGATATTTCAATTTTTATCTATTTTTTATTAAGTTTAATACTTATTTTTTACATCATACTTGTTCATTTATTCTCATGCTTTTGCAATTATTTATAAATCTAAAATAGAAGTATTTTCTGAAGTACTCGTCTGCAACAATTCCAGCTGAACTAACATTACTGGACCAAGTGAAAATTATCAACATCTTTTTTTAAAACAATTGATACAAAGTGATGAACTCCTATGACTATTTATTTTAGACATTTATAAACCCCAAACAAGGATGAGTGTTTTGCTAATTCTAAACAATTTCTGTATTTTCATTTGTATAAAATTTAAAGTTTCTTGTCCAAAGTATGCATTTTTAGGTTAGACTGATTAAAAATTGCTTAACTGCTTTAGCCCTTTGTTGCATATTGGTTACAATTGTAACCAATATGCAACAAAGGGTTAATTGCGTTTGATTGCTGTTGACTTAGATTCAACAGAAAATACTGTTCTTAAGATAACTATTTACTCAATTCTTTTCCAAGACGAAATCAGTGATTTAAGAAAAAAAAAAAAAAAAAAAAATGAAAGAATATATACTTTACAGAATTAGGTTATATTACTGAATGTGGATGAGCATATTGAAAATCAACAATGTTTAATATTTTTCATGCAAATGACCACCTAATAATCACTATAAAGATGAATGTACTATGGTCAATCTTAAATGATGGATAAAAGACAAGCTCTATCAGATTAATAACTATGCACATTGGAGATTTAGTATTTAGCTTTTATTCTGAAGATCTAAGAATTAAGACTTGTTAAACTGTCAAAAATTATTTTTTTAATTTTTGCATCCTTAGATTATGTATCAAAACCAAATTTTTCCAATTTTAAAATTGCATAAATTTTTCTAGTTTTCTATGTTAAAAGCATTGATTTTATGTAACAAATGCATTGGTAAAAAATATTACAAGTCTATTACATTCATCAGACTTGTTTCAGAAGTCAAAGAGAACAGTTCTTAATGCATCTATAAACAGAGATTACGTGGATTGAGATCCAAATATATAGTTTCTGGATAAAAGCATTGGTTGAATTCAGTGACTTAACCCAAAGAGTTGAATACCTAGCTACAGTCAAGGTGAACAAAAACTTAAAAGAGTTAAAGGGAAATAACTAATACTGAGATAATGCACGCATGGCATGTGGAACTAGAGCAATAAAGGGTTCAGTTTGAAATTCCAAACATCTAAGAAGGTTGGAGCATACAGTGGCTGGAACATTGTGAATATGACAACAAAAATGGGGACAAGAATCCGAAGACTGTAAGTAGTGTAAATAATATGTAGTTTGTTTATAGAAACGCATAACAACTGGAATGTTTCAATGAGATACCACTATGTTTTTGTTTAATGCATAAATCCTATAGTAGATTTTATTTGAAAATTGGCATAAATTTGTATTACATTAGAGATTTTGCCAACCTATATGAATTTCTAAGGATACCATTCTTCCAAGTAGACATAAAAAATTTCTTTTAGTAAAAAAAAAAAAAAAAAAAAAAAAAAAAAAAAATAAAGGTGTTTTTTTTTTTAAAGTATCACAAAATTGAAATTGAAATTAAGATTTTAAGATTAATTTTATTTTAAAAGAAAAATATATCTGGGAGAAGATGTGCGTTGTGGTGCAGTGGATATTGGCTCAGAACAAGAAATTGGGAAGCCGAGTTCGAATTCCGGTTGAATTCCTTGCAATCACTTATGCGCAAATACCCTTGGGAAAGGTATTAATCCATCTCTTCCCTCCAGTTATGGGGTAAATAACAGGACAGATCAAGTTTTAAAGCCTTGGCTGGCAACCACTCTACCGCAGAAAGTAATGGAAACCTATTGCAGGATGATCTTCTCCTCAGTCAGTCATGTCTCTTACGAGATATGATCACCCAATCATGTATCACATATAACACTTAACTGACTGATATCTTGCAGCAAAGAGAAAATTATAGATTAATTAAGAATGAAATACTTACTCTGTCACAGCAGATCAAAGTAGAAAAGTTAGGAGTTTTCTGCTCATGTAGGATGTAGATAAACTTAGCACAATATAGAGCATCGCTGGCTGTCAGGCAACAGCGTGGAAAAATGCACAGCTGTAGAAATTGAGTGATCATCTCATTTTTGGTGGATCCTGCAATCAATTATTGCAAATATTAAAAGAAAATCACACAGAAATTCTGGTCAGAAGAAATAGAAGATGCCAAGCAATTAATATGCATTTTTTGTTCATACGTAGTATAAGATTTATGGGATAAACATCAAACCATATAGAATATTCATTAACAAGAAAAGATTTTACTTATTTATTTATGCATTATTTATTTTTAAAGAATTAAAATTAGGAAAATATACTTTAAAAACAAATACACACTAAAGAAATATGTTATTTTAACTTTATAGCAGTTTATCTGTAGATAACTTTTATTTTTAATTGAAATGTTTGTAAAGAGATGATAATTGCAAAAGAAATTATAAAGCAGTAAATGTTTCCTTTTTAGGAACTAAAATATCAATGCATTAAAAATAGAGTATATAAATTTAATCATTGTTATAAAGAAATAGAGAAGCTGTAAGAGTTGGAATCAAAGACTTACTACAAAGGAACCAAGAATCTTTCTCATGTTTCAGACGAGCCATAACTCTCTGCACATGATCAGACTGTCTCTTCTCTTCGTCATTCAGTTTTTCCATGAGAGAAGTACATCTTTCTTTGTCTTTTTTCTTTTTGCTTTGTGGCTGAAAGTAAAGAATAAAGAAAAATAATAATATATATGTTAATCCATTTCATAACGAATGGATACTCATATTTGAGTAGATACTGTTTTTTATAATTAAACAATATATTTATTTATATCTAACGGCCTGAATAATCGAGAAAGCTTGTTAGGAAAATATGCGCAAGATTCAAACAGGAGGACACATATTTTCCTAACAAAATTTTTTGATTAATTAGGCAGGTAGACATAAATAAATATACTGTTTGATTATAAGAAAAAAAAAAAGAAAAAAAAGTATCTACTCAAATACGAGTATCTATTAAAAATAATGTTTAAACAAATAAATTAAAAAAATATATAAATAGTTTATTTGCAAATGTAACTTTTTTTTTTTAAAACTAAGTGTAATTCATGAAAGATTAGAGTGTTGCTTGTTATATGTTAAGAACATACTTTTGCTATATTTAGTCATACATAGTTTAGCTGTCCTATGAAACTCAAATTTTTAATCACACAAAGGCACGGGAAGCTAAAAACAGTTTAACTGTAGGTATTACAAACCGGCTAGTTTAAAGTGTAAATATAGCAAAATTCTCTTCAATTTCAACTTGTGATATTTTGCTTATTTTTGGGGTTATTTTGATAAAATTTTGATGTAAACAATATTTAATCTTTTCTCTTTATAAAGATACACTTTCTTTTGTGTTATTAATAGTTTTTTTTTTGCAGGCCACTATTTTCGGTGAAGGCTGCTTTATTTTTTTACATGAAAAAAAGTTGGTGTTTTTCAAATTTCGTGTGCACGATATTGTTTGTCTCTACACATATAAAAATGGTCTCATTTTAAAGAAAATGTGTTACTTGTCAATGTGGTGTGCTGAACATAGTGTTTATGTTGTCTTTCATAAAAAAAATCCAACTTTAGTGGAAGAAATACCAAAGAAATTTGATTTAAAGAATTCCGAAATTTACACCATTTTGTAGATAAATATCTCTTTAATAATCTGTTGGTGTCATATTATGCTCATAAATCAAGGCACACTGTGAATGAAAACTTCAAACAACTTGTTTCACTATGGATGGATATATTGCAGGTTTTTAAAAGTTCATTTTATATTTTCTTTGTTTATTTAAAAGTTGTATAAGTACTTTGTTTAAAATAAATTGGAGAATTTTATATTCTTAGTTGAATTTTTGTTAGTCAATAAAAAATTAAAATGTAAAATTTAAATGTTTTTCAATTTCTTGTTTAAATTCTCGCGACCTAATGGTTCTAGCAGGAATTAACTTGAATGTTCAGTTTAATTATTCTTTTTAATTAGACTGGGTACATTTTATAAAAAAATAAACAAACTAGAGAGAATACATTTTTAGTTACAGTCACTTGTGCGCCGATAAAAAAAATAATTGTAAATAAATGTGTATCAGTTTTTTATATTATTTTTTTCCTAATTAGACTGGGTGTATTTTATGAAATATAAATAAAACTGAAGAATATATTTTTTTTAGTTGAACTTTTGTGTCAATAAAAAATTAAAATGTACATAAAAATGTTTTTTTAATTTTTTTTAAGGTAAGGTATTGTTTATTCCAAAAATATTTTACTTTTAAGCACTTTCTTTAATAACTGTAACTTAACACCTTAAAAAGTTAAAATCAAGAACCCTATCTTGGCTTTTATTAAAATTTACATGTATTAAATTAACATAAATTTAACCATTATTACTTAATATTGTGATTTACCCTTTTCTTTTCATTAATCTCACTGTAAAGGCAACTACAAAATTCCTGGTCCCTTGGACAATCAAACAGAAAATGTTATTTCACAAAAAGCTGTCATTGATATTAAGAACTATTCTTAAAATCTATTTCCCGTTTCTTTTGTGATACAAGAATTGTAAACTTATTTACAGATTCTTTAGCTGCCAAAGAAACAAATGAGTTGATTAGTAAAAGTTCTTCAGCTCCAACATTATTTAACAAAGAATAATCTCAAGTCCAGTAAGATGGTCACAGGGATGAATCAACTTCTGTTGTCCAATTACAGTGAAAAGCATTTATCCTCAACAATAAAAAAACTGGTACAAGAAAATAAATTAAGATGTAAAAGAAAGGGAAGAAAGCCCCTAAGAACTGCAATAGTTTTTGACTTTACCCTTCTAAGAGCGAGTTAACCAACCTTCCCAAGACAACTTAGCTACTACTGAATACCCATCTGCTTCATGTTAAGGCACTGGAAGAAGACTTTGTGAAATTCCATATCCAAGAAAGAATTACAGAAAATGTAAGGCAAAAGAAGGAAAAAGTGCCAAGCTGCTGCTGAGAATCAGAGAGTATCAAGCATGGTGGTCCTGTGAATTCCATTAAAGAGATACAACTGGTTTCAGGCCTTGGCTTGGAAACACGGAAAGACCAACTGAGATATCTCAAGGTTGTCTTAGGTGTCAAGATCAACACCACTGGAAATAAAGTTCAGCTGGAAGCTGCTGTGATTACTTGACAAGAATAAAACCAGGAGATTCATCTCCACCTCTAAAGCAAAAAAATGTCACTCAGTGAATCTGCCGAGCATTCAAATAACTCCAGCAATTCTGATGAAGAACCATTTCAAATTATTTTCACTTACAAGCTTCAAGGACAATGAATTGCTGTATATTATGACACCAACATTGGCCAAGTTATTGTTGTTACATCTCCATCCAGTGCTGTAAAATTTTTTAAACCTCAACTAAAGGTAGAAATGATTATTTTCGATGACCTTTGTCAAATGGTATTGCACAGGTAGAATCAACATTTGTTTATAGATGAGATTTTTGATGAAATGCCAATTTCAAATGATGGCAGAGATTTCTGTCCTTAAAAGAATTCTGGGAATTAAAAGACAGAAACATCTTCCCACAGATTGAATGGAAGATTATAGGTAAATCTCAAACCCTCAACAGCTTCAGAAATAGATGCAATTTATGCTTAAACGAAAAAATTAGAATTATCAAATTCAGAAAAACTAGCCAATTATTAAACCAGAGAAATGAAATCATTTTTAAATGCGGTCATAAAAATAAATTTAAAGTATTACATAGTACCTTATAATTACCCCCATTCTATCATACTTACTGATTCATTCCTATCTTGGGTTGGAGGATTATACAAATTGATGAAATGAAAGTGGAAATCTGCCATGTAATGGGTATACAAGCCAGTATATGTATACAATGACTGGCTTATGTATAAAGTTAAGAGTATCTTACTTTGCCTTATGTAATTATGGATGCATTTTAATAGGCATATTTTATATGTATATGGGTGCACTTGGTTATATGTATATTCCGTGTATATAGGTGCGCTTAGTTATATTTATGCCTTATGTATATGGGTGCATTATATGTATGCTTTCTGTGTATATGAGAGAACCTAGTTATTTGTATGTTGGCAATAATTTTGTATAAAGGACATAATTGATTGTACCCTCCTTAATTGATCATTATACTCATGCGTGTGCATGTTGATATCGGAATCCAAATGATATATGCCAGCATATGTAACTTTTTTTTAATAATATATGCAATTTGAAGTAAGCCACCTTTTTGATGTGAAAAAGTGGGGACACACACACACACACACACATATATATGTATGTATGTATGTTAGCATTGTTCTTGTATATACATGTATAAGTCTAGTATTTTTGAGTACATGGATGTAAAAAGGCGAGTGTGTACAGAGATAAGAAACTTATTTGTATACATAGATTTTGTGTGTGTGTGTGTATATATATATATGTGTGTGTGTGTGTGTAACTATGTAAATATATGCATATTTTCTGATTATATGTGAGGTTTGTTAGCACACTTTGCGTGAATGTATGTTAGTATCAGTTATACATGTATCCAGTCTTTATATATATATATATATATATATATATATATATATATATATGTCCAGTCCGTAAACGGTGAGGATAATCCAACAAGATTAACTTAATATAAGATATTAAGTGTAATATCTATATAGAGTGCTCAATGGGTGTTATCCAGAGCAATATGATATTTATAAAGGAGAACTCAACACGTCATTTCAATTGGTTATAAATTATAATTCATTTCTATGAGCTTAATTAGCTTATTTCATCAGACTTTACAATATTCCTTCCATTTGGTACAAAAAATTTTGCCGGAACAAGCATTTTCTTTAACTGAAGAGAAGGATAAAAATAAAATATTTTTATTTTTTTCCTTCTCTTCAGTTAAAGAAAATGTTTATTCTGACAAAATGTTTTGTACCAAATGGAAGGAATATTGTGGTCTGATGAAATGAGCTAATTAAGCTCATAGAAATGAATTATAATTTATAAGCAATTGAAATGACATGTTGAGTTTTCCTATATATATATATATATATATATATATATAAGGAAAATTACATGGCAGCTTCAAATATAACACAGGAAATGAAAAAGTATCTAGGTACACACATTATGAACACCAAGTTCATATCTGAAATGGTTTCAAGAGTTGTGAGTAATCAAAATGATAATGCTAACCTGAAATTCATGAATAATTGTAAAGAATTTAAAAATTAATTTTTAAAAAATATCTTTCTTGGAAACATTTGGTCTGAAGTAAGTGTTTACTTATTAGAACAATGTAAAAGGTTCCAACATAAACTGAACCAAACTGCTAAACAGTTACAAAATTTTTTTTCAAGAACTCAGTAAAGCAACTATTTTTCTTTAATATAAAAAAAACTGGAAACAGATGTATTCAGGATAAGCACTTAGAAACTTTTAATGAATACAAATTGACATATTTCTCATATATATTTAGTAATCACTTTCTACAATAGATAAAATTTAAGTGAAAAGTGAAGATAACCAAATTGTAATAATCTAAAATGAAACACTTCTAAAAGTGACAAAGTGAAATTTTGATTAAAAGCAATATCTCAGATCTTTGAAGTTTGAGAAATATAAAATATGAAACATACTAGATCATTTTCATCAATAGCAGCAATCTGTGCCTTCAACTGTTGTAATTGCTTCTCATAGGCAGCATGGGGAACATGAAGATCATACATAGACAAAGCCCAGAAAGTCATATAAAAATGAGTGCTGCAAGAGAATAAGTAAAAGAAATTATTACAATTGAAATAAATTCTCAAAAGATAAGAAAACAAAAGTTTTCATAAGAAATCTGTTGTCACATACTGACAAAAAAAAAAATTGCAACTTTTATATTGTAAATATAACCAACATTATATTTTTCTTTAACAACATTTTTAATTTGATCTATGTAGATATTCATATTATTCTACTTTACTGGAGCTGGTCTATAAATCAAAATTAAAGTTCAAAGAGAAATAAATTGTTAACTTTTCAGTGTAATAGTTCTTAAGGAAAACAAGTGTTGCCATAACTGCCTACTTACCTCAGATCATCCCATACTTTTGCTGGATACAGAGGGCGTATCAGCTCTATCACAGGTTCCATAACAATTGCACTTGCTTCCACATATTTCTGAGTCTGACGAGGAGAATATTCAGATTGAAAGCTTAGAGAAAGCAAATGGGAATCAATTCAAAAATTAATTTATATATTCTCCATGCTCATTAAAAGTGCATATGACCAACAAAATAGTTTCATAAAATTTAAATCAAGTAAGGTTTGTTGAATGTGGGGGAAATTGAAAGATATATTTGAAATATATCAGAAATTACACTAAATACAACACTAATAGTTTTAAATTGTTCAAATTTCTTGCATGAAGCATAGTTATTTTAAATTATTTGAAAATTTTTATTTTTTTCATTTAAAATATTTCAATAAAAGTTAACGAAAATAGTTAAAAAAAGAAAATTAATAATGAAAACAATAGTACTTCATCATGAGTTTCATTAATATTTTATCTTTCTTAAAGATGACAGTATGAACTGATTGAGCCTACACTAAAGTATCAAATTTTCAACATTAGTTACTTGAAGGGAAGAGAATACCCTTATAGAATTTAGCTCAGATTAATAGGTACCTTTAAAAAACATGCAATATCTACATGAAACAAATAACTATTTTTTCTGAAACAAAGATTATCTTATAAGGTTATGTCCCATATAAAAGCACATACCATATTTCTAACAGAAAAAAGAATAAATATCAAAATATATAAGGCTGATCTTAAAAGTTGTATTTCCCATTGGTCCCATCAATAATTAATATAAAATTGAAAGGTTTTTACCTTTTGTTGACTTGAAAGTGGTTTATTCGATTTATCAGTTTTTTTCAGTTCTTCAAATTTAGTCTAAATCATAAAATAAAACAGAATAAAAGTTTTTTTTATATATTGTATTTTAAAAAAATTCTTTTAAATTTAATGAGGCATATTTTTTAATAAATGAAATTTCCAAAAGAAACAAATTTCAAAATTAAATAAAAACTGTTTAGTGCTCACATTGACAGCATAGGAATACAATGGTCTGGACAAGAAGAAAGCAGCATCATGAGGAACATGGTAAGTGCCAATCAATTCATTAATTGGTGGCAATCTCTTAATAAATTCTTCTGTACTTAGTTGCATTGATAAGAAACTTCCAAACTGAACCAATGTATCCTGACACTGAAAAACAAAACAATTTTACTTACTAAAAGGTGATATTTGATGAGCATATTTAAATATCTTACATTCCAGTGTTGATAAATTATATTTGCAGTTCATGAAATGTCATTTGTTACAATATAAGTTAATTTTCATAAGATTTATAACAATGAATTTTTAAATAAAAAAATGAATAAAATCTAAAAAGACGAAAGATTTACTTTTAGGAAAAAAAAAAAAAAATATCATTTGAGATATAAGATTATAAATAAAAAACATGAAAACTCGATATCTTTTTATATCAAAATTAAATTTTTAAGAAGAGTGTAATATTTTCTGAAAGCATCCCCCCCCCCCACTGTTTTATACCAATAACTTAGATATAGACACAGAAATCAGAGATCAATCAAATACATCTTTAATTTTCCTTAGAGAAACTGAGAAACAGTTTATAAAATATTTAAATTTACTTATGTAAACTTAAAATTGTTTGTGTCCAAAAACCGACATTGCTCTGAAAAACTGGTGAGTGGAATGGATAATTTATGTAAAGAAAAATAATGATAGCATTTAGAAAAATCTGTATGAGTTATTTTAATTTTACAAGGTGGAACTTTCAATAACTTTTTCACATGTACTTTGAATAAACTGTTGACATTTGTATGTTTAAATAATCTATTAGATCAAGTGAATAAATAAAAGAGAAAGAAAGTTTTTTTTTTCTATTAAGGGCTCAAAATTTAGTTCATCTATAAAGGATAAAGTTTATTGTATTCAATTGTGCAATGTTTATGCTGCCTAATTATTTATCCTAGATTGAATATCTACAATGTCTAATATGATTATCTATTTTCTTACTGATGCTGATGATCTAAAATTATTTTTTCTTATAAAGCAGATTTATTGTACTTTTCTTTTGTAAAAGTTTATAATAGATTGTAACTGAGAAGATGAAATAAAAACATTTTAATCAAAGAAATATTTCACTTACAAGCATTTGTTTTGAAAAATATTAAACAGTTTTTATTTTTATTCAAAAACAAAATCGAAAAATTTGCACTTTTGATGCTTCAAATTAAGAATTATGCCAGTAAGTTGATATTTTGTTAGAAGAAATAAAATCCAGTTGGAAATAATGGATGCAATAGGATAATTATGTTTGTAAAATACTTCATAATCTACAATTATTAAAATAATTTTTAAGGTTTTAATACAGCATAAAACAATTTATAATGAAAAGAATTTTAAAAAGTTGTCATAATAAAATTATCAGATTGGTACATCAGTTTTGATTTTAAAATTTAATAATTTTAGAACAAAAGTAATGTTTAATTACTAAAGTTATTGTTGACTTTTTTTTTACCTGATCATATAACTTTCCAGTTAATTTTAAATGTCTTTCATTCCCTTCCTTATAAACAACTCCATCTCGCTGTTGGGCCATAAGAAGACAGAGAGAAAGTGCCAGACCATGTTCTAATAGAGCATCTTTCAAACGGGTAGATGATTTCTTGGTGTTTCGCACTTGGGCAAAGTAGCCTCCCTGAATTAAATGTAAAAAGTTTTACTGTGGGACATTTATATACCTTTTCAGCTAATTTCACTCAAACAGTATTTATAAATTTATGTACATAATATGAATTTTGAATTAAGATTATGTAAACAGAGATAAATAAGATTTACTGATTATGAATACCTCCTGTCTCAGTAACTCTCCACCGGACATAGCCTCAAGTTGGTCGTCTGTGATTTCTTCAGAAATTTCTATACCAGCCATTTTTTGGACTATTTCTCTGAGTAGCAGAAGATCAAAACTGAAAGATTAAAATAATTAGGAATTAATCAAGTATAAAATGAAATTAATCATAGTTTTTAAAAAGAGGAGGGACTGTCTCTAGGTATCTGTTATTATGCCAGTCCAACGACTTTTGAAATGGAGAGAAAAAACACATCCAAGAAAACTTACATTCACTTAGTATGCAGAAAACCATACTAAAATACTAAGGTGAAAAATAACCTATATTTTTGATGGAAGATAGTTATATCTTATGTTTGCTTTCAGTATGTTGAAATAGGATGTGTTAAATGAAAAATAAGAAAAGTTGGACATTATCTTAAAAGGTTTAATCAAAATAGAATGCAAAGTGATGTGCAAACGAGTTGGGAACAACTGTAATACTGTTAAGTAGCAATTATTACCTCTTCCCTGCTTTCAGCTGGTTAGCTACATATTGCATGAGACCTGCCAATTCGACTGGGTATTTTCTGCATATATAGCCAGCAAAACTTGCTAAACCTGTGGAGAGGAAAAAAAAAATCAATTTATTTGTTACTTATGGAAGAATATGATGTAGAAGGTGTGATGGATGATTGATTGATTGGTTTGTTTTAGAGCAAATCAACCCTTTATGGGTCATTTATTGCCGAAACATTAATTGTTGTAGTATGATGGGTGGAAATTAAATGTTACTTATTATTCAGAGAAACTTTTTGACTATAACTTGTTGTATAGTTTCGTCTCTCTTAAAAATCTGAGAATATTTTTAGGGTCAACCTTGTTGAAAATATCCCTTAGATTATTTTCTTGATAGTGTTTTAGTCGGATCTGTTCAAGGTTTATGCAGTTTGCCAGTATATGGTGTACTGTGTAGCGTTCTTGGCATGGTATGCAGATTGCTACTTCTCCTTTCAGTAAGTATGAGTGGGTGATATAGGTATGTCCTATTCGGAGTCTAGCCATTACCACCTCCTCTCTTCTTGACATCCTTTTATTGGTTTCCTTTTTTCCGATAGTTTGTGTCACTTGGTGTAGTTTATTGTCAATACAGGAGTTCCATTTTTTTTTTCTTTCAGTGATATAAGCACTGATAAAGAGTCTGTGAGTCTAAGGTATTTTTGGTGTTCATTGGATGCTATAATATATAGTGCCAAGTTGATGACATACTTCTGCACTGTACACAAGCTGTGATGGATGAATTGTTGTCTACATTACACAAAAATGAGAATAATACTGACATCTCATTTTAATGGATATATTTACCAAAATTACATAAAATTATCTAAATTTATTCAATAAAATTGCCATTGGCTTCAACCAAGGCCTCCAGACAATTTCAGAATCTCCTGTAACTCTTTTGGGCAGTCTCCTTGTTTAAGTTGGTGGATGCTGCCATAATTCTTGCCTTCAGTTCAACTTTGGTGTTACAAGGAGTTTTGTTGGTCTCTTGCATAACTGTGCCCCCACACATAATAATCAAGAGGCTTAGATGGCCAGATGTAAGGATTGATGCGGTTACAGAAATTGTCATGACAGTCTTTTGAATAATGTGTGGCATGGTGCAGAGTTTTACTGCCAGACAAAGTCTTCCAGCAGCCAACCTCTTCAAACAGTGCAGCACTACCTCCTTAAAGAACTTGATGTAGGCTGTTGTGTTGAGTCTGAGGTCCTGTTGGAAGATGAATGGAGGCATAACGTCGCCATCACTTGTGATCACTCCAAACACCATGATGTGACTAAATATATCATCCAAATCTTTCCAGATTTTCTGCACTGTCCTCATATTGATACCCAAAAACTCAGAAATCTTTATATTAGAGCTTCCAGCACAAATGCTAAGCAGTACAACATGCTGTTTCCCAATTTCTGGTAAGTAAATTTCATCAGTGTGCTCTTTTTCTTACAGACGGTGCCTAACTGACCTTACTATACTGTGCAGTCAACAAAATCAAAAAATATAAAATTATGAGAATTTATCCATCGCACCCTGTACATACCAGAACAATGTTAAGCAAATGAATGAAAATGCATAAAAGTCCGTAACACCTTTTGTCTTGTAGAAGGACCTCATTACTTTAGTCCAGCAAAGTCCTTCTAGAAAATGAAATAAGTTACAGATTTTTTTTCATTCATTTGATACTTATGAAAAAATGAAAATACAAACATCATTACAAAAACTTTTAAACTTTTTTACTGATAAACAAGAATCTAAAAAAAAAAGAAAAAAAGAAAAGAAAAAAAAAGAAGAAAAAATGTAGAATATAAATGTGAATGAGATATATCTGATAATTTCAAAATGATCTAATATTTAGCTATATTTAAAATATTTGCATAAACAAAAAAAGGAACTCTTGAATACATTTGATCAAAATAAATAGTTTATGCAAACACAAGAAAAATTTTACTAGGAATAAAGTAGAGTTTATAAATGTCTGCCACTTATCAAATTGAAAAGTTTCTAGATTCATGGAAAAAATGATCAGGTGAGTATTTTCATTTTAGGATATATATTAAAGTTTAATTTCTTACATTTAATAACTGTTAACTTTTCTATGTTAACATTATATTTCAGCTAAGAGAACTTTTTTACTCCATACATATTTTTGAGATTTTGTAATTTAAATGTAGTCATTTGAGCTTACAAATAAAGTAACTAATTTTTTGATACTTTCTTTTCTCCAATTTCTCTCTCTCAAAATATCATTCATTTTCTCCAACAGTTCACCATTCACTGACTGGTAGAAAAGAACCAATGGCAGAAACCAGACAGATTCAATTTTGTAATATGGAAAAAATCTGAAGATATGGATGATAATGAGGAGGAGAAACATTTTCTTGGTTGCTGACCAGGAGCTGTCAGGATTCAGAATCTTTTGTCTCTTCCCAAAAAAGAAAAAGGTAAATCTGCCATAAGGCTACTATTACAGGAAAATACCTAAACAAAAGCTTGGGCTGCTTATGCACGCATTTAAGTAGAGTTAATAAGAGCAGAAGCAAAGAAAACAAAGTGGCTTCTAACCACCCTGCTGCTAGAAGATGAATTTGAATTAGTTAAAGAACTCTGAAAAGAAAACTGTCTTTTGTGGTGATCACTACTACAGGTACTGAGTGTGTGCTATGAATGTATGGACATATAAAACATCTTTCTCATGCTGTTTTGTTATCTGTTAAATGCACAGCTTGTTTTTTGTTTTGGTCGATGTACTCACTGAACCATTCTGTTGGTATTTCCTGTCTGGGTAGGCTTACCATACTTAATGGCTTTCTGGTGCCCTGATAGAGATGTAAGCTACCAGTATTTGTTTTTGGTTTGTCAGCTGTGAAGTTTAAAAAGGCTATGAAAAAAAAAAAATATTACTTAAGAACCTAAACCTATAATAAAAACTGAAAAGTGTCCTGGTTGGTTTAAGGCTTGGAAATTATGGTAAGCCTATGTCTTGGTCACTTGACATTTTCTGACTTATTTCTTAATTTTTATCAATCAAGAAAAATTGAAAAATAGTCTCACAGAGCTGACAAAATTTTTTAAATGTATAGGGCACATGGAAACATCAAATTTATAATCAACACATTTAAAAAAAAAGTAAAAAAAAAAAAAGTAAAAAAAAAAAAAGTAAATTCATAAAATTTGCTTAGATCAAATTAGATGAGCATGAAATTTAAATCCTTACTTTGAAGCCACAATGATATGTTTGTATCATCATGTTTTAGTCTCTCACGGTCAGGATTGGCAACTGCCTCAACAATAGAATCTACAGGTTGGTTAAGGATAAATAAAAAGCCTTTTGAAAATGCATTTAAGTTTCATATAGGATAAAATAAAAAGTAATTATAAACAGCTGTGCAAATATTTTACAATTATTTACGTTGTTCAGACTGTTGTCCTAATCTTTATTGCCATATTTACAATGTTTTGGCTGATGTATGCTCTGGCCTTCTTCAGAAATTTAAAACTAAACCCTTTATTTCGAACACTGGTGTATATTGTTCTTGTTTCATGTCACTTCCAAATGTCTTAGTTATCTTCCTTTAACTCAACTCTGTTATTTGTTCACCACTGCTGTAGCTAAGTACTGAACTCGCAACTCTTTGGGTCAAATCACTGGTTCTCACCAACACTTTTATTGACTGGACCACATATCCTTGAGGGCTGTAGTGTATAATGGCTGAAACATTGTGAATATGGCAGTAAAGATGGGGACAACAGTCTGAACAATGTAAATAACGTAAATACTACCTCATCTCAAAAGTATAGATAAATATTTTACAAGTTTTTATTTATTAAGTGGCATAGAACCATAATTATTTGATATATTCATTTTAAAATAATCTGAAGCAATTAAATATTTAACCTGTCATTGCCTAAAGAAAAGGCTTAGGTGATAAACAGTAAAGTTCTATCACCAGCCTTTCTTAATCTTGTGTCTGATACAAGAAAAAATAATGGAAATGCAAGTAGACTCACTCTTTTTGATTAGAATCCAATATACATCTTTCCTAAGGTGTATACACTTTTTGTTAATAGCAATTAAGAGTTATATAAAATTAAGCAGCTTCACAATAAGACTAAATACAATTTAGAAAGCAAAGTATATTGAATATTTATGGTTGAATAATGTTTTAAGTGTTTATAGAAGCCTCTTTTGGCAGCAAAGTGTAGCTTACATTTTTGAGAGACAGAGTTGCAAACATCAATTAACATAACTTCCAATTCGAGCCTGTAATTATACAAATGTAATGAGTGATGGCATATACAAAATTTAATGTTAACCCGAGTGAGCATAGTAATAATTCAACCAACCTTATTTCTTTGTCTAATCTTTCTGCCCGGAAATACTTTAAGCTGAGACCTGACACTATCCTGGAATTAGGTTTGTGCACTAGGTTGTTGAAAAAGAACTTTTTCCTCCATCAAACAGTCCAAAAAGCACAACTAATATTTGAAGTATGAAACTTGTGCAAACATTTTTAGGTACTTACGTATTTAGATAATATACGCAGAACTACTCATCAATTGAGTGTACTTGTAATGGGAATTTGTTCATATATTTCACATATGCATACACTGATGGATTTTTTATTTTATGCAACATTATTTCTTACTATTAAAATCGGGTACATGTATTGCTATCCCAATTTTTCGTCATTTTCTTAAAACAGTGAAATTAATAACAATCGCTCTAGATAGTTATTAATTTCACGAGAGAGAGAGAAACCAGCATAGCTTAAATACCTACTAAAACATGTTTATAGTAATAAGAAATACACTAATGTATGTAATAAATTTCAACACTTCACATATTTAGATAAAAAGCACGTACACATTGTACTTGCATATCAAATATCAGAAGACTGATTTTCATTTATTTTTTTTTATATTGTTGATTTAAGTTTTTTTGCAGGTTATTAAAAGCCCGAGAATATTTTTAGACAGTAAGAATATTTTCTAGAGATGATAATGATTTACTGATACAAATCCTATTTATTAACCCATAGCTGGGGCAAAGAAGAGGTGAATTCATACTTATCCCAAAAGTATTTTCATTCAAATTAATATAACCTAACTGGAAATGGAACTAGGCTTTCTGATTTCCAGTTCGGAGCACACAAGTTATATAATATTTATCAGTCAGTCAAGTATCATACATGATACAAGTTTGAGAAATCATGTCTTTTGATTCATGACTAACTAGGCTGAAAATCTTTCTGCAGTAGGTTGCTGTTTCTTTCTGCAGTAGACATGTTACCAACCAAGGCTATAGGAACCAGTCTGTCCTGCTACTCAACCAATAGCTGGGGAAAGGAGATTGATTCATACCATTCGCAAGGGTATTTGTGCCTAAGTAGCAAACCCAAATGGAATTTAAACGAGTCTCCATCAGTTCTCATTCTGAAGCACTATCCCTTACACCACGCCATAATGTTTATACTAAACCTTAAATACAATCTGATAATTGCTCTTATAAAGAAGAAAAATGTTTGAAATGTGAAAGACTGAATAGTGATGCACACAACTATAGAAAGGTAAAATGACTCATTTTCAGTTGTTTAAGGATACAAGCTAAAACATCATATGATAGCGATGTTAAAAATTTCAGAGAGTCAACAACTGGAACAATGAAGTTGTCATATTTTTGAATCTGGGACAGGACCTGAAAATAGCAAAAAGCAATCTCACAGCTTTTAGGAAAAAAAATAAAAGATCACAATTTCAAAGTCATTTCAAATTCTTAAAAGAAAATGCAAATGGGTCATGACATAACTATGAGGGCTTATATAAAAAAAGAAGTTTATATTATGATTCTAAAAAATTAAAAAATTCATAGTTAACAACCTTTAAAAGATAATATATTAATATGTCTTTCTGTTGCTGTAAGGCATAGGTGTATTGTTTTTATATTTAAGACTATTTACATTTAAATTATTCTATTTTATAAGTTTCAAACTTTAAAAATTTCTATAATATATATATATATATATATATTTTTCTAAGTTTGTATCTGAATTCCATATTCTTATAGCCCAATGAATTTCATACAAAAACATCTTAAGAGAAAAAGATAAATCAAGAGGCCAACTTACATATTCAAATAAAACACCAGGGTTACTGTGGCTGAGCTTGCCTAACTGTCTTCCAGATGGTTTCACATTTTCCTTAGAAAGTCGTCTTAAGGTGGCATGGAAGAAAAAAATAAAACTTTAAAAATCCCACATTAATGACAATCAGAATTTTAAGATTAATTTCAAGCTTGAATCATTTTATCTATTTCTTTCAGAGGAACTAAAAATTTTCATCAATTTAAACAAGAATGTAATTCAATCATATAACTGATATCAAAAGAAACAACTGACATAATAAGGAAATTAATATTAAAGATAAAGTTCAGCACTGGATATAATAACCTGAGCATAGCATTGTTTCAAAACAGAGTTGGAATTGAATAAAAACACCATATACTAATGGTTTGTACTTTGTACTTTGTACAAAAAAAATCAGAATAGTTTATTAGTCATTGAAAAATAATAGACAACTTACTTCATAATGTACTTGGCTCTCTCTAAACAGCTGACCTTAGCATGAATCATCCGAGCATGCATGCTGTAAGTTTCATTTTTCCAGTGTCCATACAAACGATATCTAAAATTAGAAGTTAAGCAGAACAATTAAATCATTTAGGAAAAACATTTTCTACAGAGACGATATAATCTTATCAATTTATCAGGTGGACAATAGACAATTTAAATAAAGAGAAATACTTAACAGAATTCTGTGAATCGTAATGCTACAGGTGTAAGTGGTACAGATTTGAACAATTTAAATTAAGTAGTCTGTGAATTAAAGCCCATGTGTATAAACAAAGAAATAGTAATCATTACGTTTGTCAAATTAATGCCTGAAGTTAAAAATAGGATAGTGACAGCAATGGACAGATACAGTTACACAATAAACATGACAGAGAATTTAAAAACATAATCAACTTTACAAAAAGGAGAAGGAACTTTGCCCACCTGAGTTCATAAGGAAACAGTTTAAGCAGACTCCACAGTTCTTCTGACAGGCAGCAGTTACAAGGCAGCAGTGTCAAACTAGGCAAAAGCACCTCATCTAATATAGTGAGGAATCCATAAAATGCTATTTCATCCTCAGGCTCAATAGCATTATCCTGGCGCTGTCAATGGAATAAATATATATTATAAACTTAAAAAAAAAAAAAAAAAAAAAAAAATTCAATACCTAAATTCTGAATATATTTTTCACTCTAATAAACTAGGAAAAAAATTATTTCACATTCAATCACTAATAATACCTAATCTGGGAATCTCAAACAAAACATTGTAGAATTTTTTGTATAGGAAAAGAAAATTATTAAATCATAGCCGTTTCTTGAAGGATATAACATTTTAATTGAAATACTAAGTTAGAACAAAGGGACATATTTTCAAATACATTAAAACACATTTAGCTTAATTCTGCCAGATGAAAAAAATTAATGTACTATCAGTTATCTTAAATTTTATCAAAATTTTTAATATACTCTAATAAACAACAGACAAAATTACTATTTAGATGCTATATATCAATATTTTTAATCTACACAAAGGACCTTAATTTTTAAGGAACACGATATATATATATATATATATATATATATATATATATATATAAATAAAAGTCACTGCTAGGCTGATAACCAAATTGTGGAGGGACATATTTTCAAATACATTAAAACACATTTAGCTTAATTCTGCCAGATGAAAAAAATTAATGTACTATCAGTTATCTTAAATTTTATCAAAATTTTTAATATACTCTAATAAACAACAGACAAAATTACTATTTAGATGCTATATATCAATATTTTTAATCTACACAAAGGACCTTAATTTTTAAGGAACACGATATATATATATATATATATATATATATATATATATAAATAAAAGTCACTGCTAGGCTGATAACCAAATTGTGGAGTATTGTTTGGCATTAAGTTTAATATAAACTTACTAAGTATTGTTGAAAAAAAAAAATAAATAAAAAGAAGTAAACTGTAAGTAGTCAAGTGTATCTATATATTGCTAAGCCACAGTGTATCATAGTGTTGAGACCTTAATTTCATATTTATTCCATTTTTTCTTCAAAAGTTTGAAGCCAAATCAAGTGAAACCAGAAAATTACATGCACACTATAATGCAGATAGTCCCTCCCACTCCAATAAAATAAGTATTAACCAGCCACTGTTGGTAGAAGTTTTTGAGACAAAAAAGTAAAAATAACACTTAACTGAAAAATGAATTGTTGAACTAGTATATTGTTATGTAGATGCAGATCTAATGTGGGCACTTAAGTTAACTTATTAGGTTTTCATATTAAAAAAAAAAAAAAAAAAAAAAACAAAACAAAAAAAAACACACAATTCCACATAAGAGTACATCTTTGAAGCTGGAGCATTTTTGAAACAAGGAAATATGTTAGTTTTAAAAAAATGAAAGAATTTAATGAAAAATTAATTTTTAACTTGTACATAAATTAATTTTTAATCATAAAAATTTGTTTACTTTCTTGATACATATAAATATTGACAGGTTTGAAATATATAGTAAACTATAAATTATGCCCTAATAAATATTAAAAAAATGTCCATTTACACAATAGATAAGCTACTGCTAATTGAATTCTTACATGGACATTTTTCATTATTTTTAACTTGAAACAGATAAAATTAAATAACAAAAATAACAAGACCTGCATACCTTAAGCATGAAACTTTTACCAATTCTAATAAATTTCACCAGAAGAATAACATCATATGAAGCATGTGGTCCAAGGTAACACATCATTGGGAAAATTTGAGAATGCAGTTGTAGGAAAGATTGTACTTTTTCTAAATGATCATCATTGCTTGTTGCCTTTTTCTTCAATACAGCTGGTGGAAAACCAGTATTCCTTAAAATAATAAAACATGAGATTAAAAGATGCATAAAACTACATTTATAAAGTGCAAGAGAGAGAGAGAGTGTTATCATTATTCAAATGATGATATATATTTTATGATTTTAAAAAATAAGTGAAACCTGAATCACTGTGACAAGTATCATCTACATACTTTTATTAATGTATGTATAGATTAAATACTATGGAAAGTAACTGATGGTCTGAAGTAAAAATTAACTATTAGATTAGTCAAAACTAAAAACTTATCTGATCTGAATGAAAGAGTGAATGAATAAATAGTTAAAAAAGGTTTTGCAGTGAATGAGCTTTGCAAATTAAGAAAAAACAAAACAAAGTGAATAATGCTTACTCTCTGTATATAGGTTCAATGAGGGAATGAATCAAGGCACACATTGCCTGAGCTGTAGCTGGGTGTGAAGTCACAAAGAATTCAGGAAGTCTGTCCATGATGGCTTTGGCATGCTGCCAATCTCCAACCTTTAGCAAAGCTTTACACAGACCAAGTTTCTGATTGCTGTCTTGCTGTAACCAAAGAAAGACATATATTAATTTAAAAATAAAAAAGGAACACTCCTAAATGTTATCTTGCAATTTTTGAAAAATTTTCATTCGATATTTATTCCTGTTCTCGAATTTATGATACACACGTTACAAATAACAATGATTGTTGAAAAATAATATTAAACTTAGTAAAAGAAAACTTGTTTGCAATAGGCTTATAATGGGTATTTTACTATTAAAGTATTTTGGCTTGGAAGTATTTCACTAACTAGAATCTCAATATACATCTAGACAGGCGTATAATTCATAAACACAGCGATAAAATAGCTAGCAGTTTAATGCATGTGCTTCATTGAAACAATGATGTTGTAATGAAATAATACAATTTTAATCATATACAGCAAAGGATTTAAAATTTATCAGAGTAAGAACTTTATATATAAAGTAAGAGAACTAAAAATGTTTTACTGTTATTATGGAGATAATTTAAAGGATAGAAACCTTATTTACTGTAACTTTTAATTTTGATCGGCAAAAAATATTTTGTGTAATAAAACAAGGAAATATTTGGAATAAAAAAAAAAGAAATCCTTACCAAATTAATCTTTGTTTCATTGTCATTTTCCTTGTCTTTATTTTCATTTGCTTTGTCAGATACACAAACAACATTTAATTTTCGAGCAAGCTGTTTGGCTTCTAGCAACTCTCTTTGGTGGTATTCAATAATGCTGCTATCAACAGGACATAACTAAAAGACAGAAATGTTAGTTTAAAGAATTTTCAACTAAAAAGCTATTTTAAGTTTAAATTTCATAACAGTCAGTTCAGCTATTTCACAATACCAGTAGGAATACACAGAAGACATTACAATTTAAGAGTATAGATAAGAGAGTTTAACAATTCCTTAAAGAAATTTAGTAAATTGAATTTTTTTCAAGAAAGCCAAAAGAAAGCAATATTCACTATTTCATTACATGTAAACATATTTATCTCTTAAGTCAAGAAAAGTGAATACAAGCAAATACTTACATGAGAGTATAAATCCTCTAACTCAATCAGGCCATGTTTCAACAACAATGCTGCGACTTGGTACAATGACACAGGAGTATCTTCAGCAGCAGACTACAAACAAGGCATTAATAATCAAAAACGTTTTTGATAAACTTTTGTATGCAAATTATTAGAATATTGAAATTTCTGTTAAAAAAAAAAAACAAACGCTTAAAGGATCAGTTTTAATGTTACTAAAAAAAATTATTTTAATTTCAAACACCTTAGAAAAATTAAGTTTTACAAGACTACTATTGAATTGGAAAGAAAATGAACAAAACAATCATGAAACTACCAAATACTGTATTGCTTACTGCATTTGTACAAAGTTTCAATTTCAATTTGTAACTATGGAAACAAATATAGCGCACATTGATGAAACCAGTTAAAGAAACCATTGGAATAATTAGGATAGCTTTATAACATTTTGTAAGAGAACACTTTCAGTTTTTGTTACAGGCTATGCAACACCTAAAGTACAAGCTATTCCAGGTAAAAGAAAAATGCCAACGTAATCACCTGATAGAAATGAAATTTGAATCCAAGCACATGACATAATGTCTTCTGCTCACTCATATATGCCCGGAACAAAGAGATATAAAAGTGTTCATATTCTGGACGGCATTCAAAAGATTCCAACAAAATATCAAGAACTCTATTGGGATCAAGATCAAAACAACCTGAAATTAAAGAAATATTAATAGAAAAAGGTCTTCAGGTCTACTGCAATATTGAAAATATATTTTAATAGGGAAAAAAAAAATCATTAATTAATAACATACTTTTCAATATTATTTCTATATTTAAGCTAGCAAATGATAAAAAAACAACAAAGAATACTAATCTAACATTTTTCTTTAATGTATGAATGTGAAATTTTACAGCTTGCTAAACAAAGTAACAGGCATAATATTAAGATAACTTCTGCTTTATGATAGCTGACATAGCTTATTTAAAAATTGGCATACATACAGTGTGATGGAAATGTGTGTGTGTGTGTGTGTGTGTGTGTATATATATATATATATATAGAGAGAGAGAGAGAGATAGATAGAGAGAGAGAGAGAGCAGAAATAATGACAAACCCATAAATGAAGAGGATAATCCTAAAAATTTAATTAATATAAAATAAAAATAGAGAGCTCAATGGAAAAGGGTCAATTTGCGAATTGTTGCTATTTATATTTTCAATTTTTCACATGCATGTTGTTTCTTTTTGATTTTGTCAACTGTATAAAAAAAAGTAGGGTCAATTGGACACCGTCTGTAAGAAAAAGAGCATCATGATGCAATTCACTGTCAGAAATTTGGAAACAACATCTGTACTGCTTGGCATTTGCATTGTAAGCTCTAATACAGACATTTTTGAGTGTCTGTGTGTCAATTTGAGGACAATGCAAGAGAATTTGGAAAGAGTTGGATGATATATCCAATCAACATCACGGTGTTTGGAGTGATAACTAGTGAGTGATGTTATGCCTCCATTCATTTTCCCCACAGGGCTTCAGACTAAACACAACAGCCTATATCAAGTGTCTTGAGGAGGTAGTGTCACCCTGGGTGAAGAGGTTGGCTGCTGGAAGACCCAAGTCTCATAACAGGACTCTCCCCCATGCCACACTAGGAGAATGCTGTCATGGCTATCAGACACAATTTTTGTGACCACATCACTCCTTACACCAGGCCGCAACCCCCTTGATTATTATGTGCAACGGTGCAGTTGAGCAAGAGACCAACAAAACTCTTTGTAACACCAAAAATGAACTGAAGACAAGGATTGTGGCAGCATTCACCAAATTAAACAAGGAGATTGTCCAGAAGAGATGCAGAAGATTCCAAAGTCGTCTCAAGGTTGTGATTGAAGCCAATAAATTTACTCTTTAGTAAATCAAGATATTTTTATATAATTTTGTAAATATATCTGTTAAAATGAGATGCCTGTGTTTTTTTCATCTTTGTGTAATTTAGACAATTCATTTATTGCACTGTGTATATTATATTTTTATCACAAAATGACATTGTAAACTTACCAATAAGTGACTTGATACTTTCCAATACTTGTGAGAATGAAATACTCTCAGAAAGGTCCTGATTAAGTTCACTCATTAATTTAGCATAACCTTCACTTTCTTCTCTAAGAAGGTTGAACTTCTGTTGTTTGTAACTGAGAGGAAGAAGACATTAGGTATAATGAGTATGAAAATTAACAAGACACAAAAGTGCAATGTACCTTATTTAAAAACAAAGAATACAAATTTGCTATTTTGAGAGAAATTACTTATGAAAGATTTTAAAATAATATCTAGTTAGCATTTCCATTGAAATTTTATATGAAAATGATCTAGAGGATCAATACAAAAATAAAAATTGATGAATCACTAGTCAATCATTAATGCATTATGAAACACTGTAAAATATTTTATTGAGGTTATGTATTGATGCTTTTCATGTTTCTAAGGAGTTAAAATGTAACTCAATGGAACATAGCTTGATGATTAAAAAAATGTCAATATTTCAAACTTAAAACTTGCTGACCTTATGCTTAGTATTGCTGAATAAAATTACAATCATAATAGACTGATGCTAGTTATCAAAATATGTTTAACTTGTAATTGTTCATTTAGATATAACTAGCACCAAATACACATCTATGTCTAAAAAGTTAAGACTTAAATAGAAATTGATTATAACGACAATAGAATAATTTGTTAATGGTGAGCTGGTAAGAAACTATCAGAGTTAACATATGCAAACCTGCTGGATATATATATATATATATATATATATATATATAACCTGAAACAATAAAATCACAGATGTTACTAATGTTACTGAATATAGAACATATTAAACTATTAAATTGTGAGTCTGCTGATGGGTAAGGTAAAGGTAAGTAATCAAGTCAATTTCCAATTCTAGCCTAGTCTGTTGCATTCACTTTCACATTAATACTTCTGGGAAAGGCATAAAACTATTGCCTTTCACCAGCTAAGGGTTAAATAACAGAGTAGACCAGACTCTGTAGCATTGGGTTGCAACCAGTTTAAGAGAGGGACAACTCTGAATTCAAAATCATAGAGATGGCAGAAGGAAATTACTCCATTATCTTTCCAAAGAATGCATGACATTTCACAGATAATAAAAGAGCCATAATTGCCTACATCCTGAAAGGAAATAGCCTTCTCAAAAAAAAAAAAAAAAAAAAAAAAGGTCAGCAATACAATCCTTACAGTAAACAGGGTATTAAACAAAAATCAGAAAATCAGAGAATGTGATACAAGCATATAAATATATACGAATAAAGGTTAATATGCATAAACCCTTTGCTCATCAAAGGAATTATAAAAAGGACAATTTTCAACTGTAAAAACATCATAAAAATAAATATTGAATTAAATCAATGCTGGGATAGATTTAAAACAATAACAAATATATATATATTAAAGCAATTACATTGTGATTAGATATAATTTTGAATTGCAAAATGTGTAACAAACAAACATAATAAAAAATTACAGAGATCAAAGTTTGTGCCGAAAGTAAAAGGATAGTTATAATCATATACTTCTAAGAATAATATTAAAAGAGGAAAATTAAATAATTAAACATTTATGCATTTAAACAATATTTTAGAGTTAGATCCAACGCTAATGATGTTAATTTTACAGGAATAATTTATCGTCTTTCATGCAAAAGATTTTCTAATATTTGTAGTTATTATCAACATGTTATAGACAGTTTTATAAACAAGTTTACTTGAAAAGGAGCACAGAAAACAAGTGGCCATTTACAGCATCACACTTGAAATTGTCAATATTAGCTAAACATGGATCTTTACATTTATCCTGATTTTTTTAATGATTGCTGTAATAATTTGTCAGAAAACTGACAATAGTAAATTTTACTCTATAGGATAGCTAAGATTTTAATGAATAGTTGAAAATTACACAGGTCTACAAAAAAATTTTTTTCATAGGTATTTCATTATTTTAGGTCAAACTAATCAATTTTGTGATGCTGATTCCGAATATAACACTCATTTTACCTCATGTCAGGATTTTGTCTATGGATGACCATTTCTTTTGGCATTTGTCAAAATATATCCAGATTGGCCGAAGAAAAAGCAATTGGAATAGTCCCAAAATCTATTGCTTTCATGATAGAGAAAATACTTCAAGGTGTTATGCCCGCCCCCCGTTATTTTTAATGGCAAATTTCAAAAGAAACTAGTTGATATGTTGGTAAAATATACAAAAAACAAACGACACACTGTGTCTGTGTATCATACACACACATATATATATATATATATATATATATGGTGCACGGGTAGGTTTTGAAGGCGATAACAATGCATTTAGAAAAATAAAGATAAGCAATGAATATATTGGGTATCACCTATTTATTAATCATTAATATTTTGAGATCATAGTCTCATCTTCAGAATGTTTAGAGAGCTTAATTTTATGTCCGCTCATGGTCCATGCCTTTCATCGAATGGTCATCTTTTGCTGCTTTGCTGCTGTTGCAGCTATTAATTGTAGTGTGTGTGTGTGTGTGTATATATATATATATAAGCACAACAAAACTTTATTTAGTAAAATGTCCGCACTAGAAATTTGTGCATATTTAATTAACTTGGCAAATTTGGGAGAAACTTCCTCTTTCTTGACTGCCAGGAATGCTAATGTGCTGTGTCCCTTTTTATGTTCCAGCAGTGGTCTAACATCAATCTGATGTCGCAACACCCTTGGTACCTCTCCTCTATTAATTTGATGTCCTGGTAGGATTGCTCACTCTGTTCATTATGAACATCCCCACAGTTTTCAGGGAATCTTTCCAGGTGGCTATGAAGAAAATAAATCTTGATGCTCATATTAGCATCAATGTTGTGAAACCATTCTAGCATATTTGCAACAAGATCCTTGTAGTTTTCAGATTTGTGATAACCCAAAAATTTGATTCATTTAAAGTCATACTACTTACAAAGTTTTCATATAGAATAACTTTACTTATGCCTGGACCGTTGAAAATTTCTGCTTTAAGCTTCTTAATGCTCAAACCTGCAAACACTGAACGAAAAACTGTTTTATCAATCCTAATTTTATGCGGAGAGGGGAAAAAAATTATTATTTTTTTTCTCTGGGTACGAGTGCAACACATACATCTCTTCCACTGTCAAAGCCTCTTGAATAGGCCACTCAGTTCTTTGCCAGTGTGGATCCTTGGCATGACTGTTCCATAAACGTAGGAAACAGGGATACTTTGTATAGCCAGATTGCTGGCGGAGTAAAAAGTTGAACATCTTTAAATCCACACAGACAGACTAGTTATGGCTTGAGTAATAGTTTCTCAATTACCAGTTTTATCAGATGTGCTTTTCTTTGGGGGTTTTGGAGTGTCCAATCAATATTGATGCATAAGAGTTTGTGTTGTGAAGAAGAACGCATTTTGAGCTTAGCTTGAAACTGTCAATGTAAAGTCACCATGAAGAGGGATCATATAAGTTTAAGAACTTTCTCCACATCATTGCAATATACAAGACCTTCACTTTGTTAAAAAATGGGGTGAATTCAGCATCACGGTTTCTATAGAAGGTAACAAATGTACCTAAAAGATTATTCTCCCTCAGTTGAGATGCTAGCAATTTTGACGAGTCCTTCGCTAGATTTAAATCTTGAATCAAATCGCTCAGTTCATCTTGACTAGTATCATCACTGACAAAACTGTATTGAGGATCTTCGCCACTAGTCAAGAAATCCATTGAATATGGAAACTGAAAGATCATTTGTGTGCTGGAGGACTGATTCACCATTTTCTGTTACAAATGAGACATTCAATAATGAGTTATTCACCTGCTAAAACAGATATATTTGAGTAAAATGCCAAAATGATGTCTTCATATAAATAATTCTAATGTGATGGGGGAAAATGGATGTGATTTTTGTATTCAGCATACTAAAATTAGCTTAGATGTTTTTAATTAACCAAATTTTGTGTTGACCAGTGTTATTTAACAATATTCCATGGAAAAAAAAAAAAAAGTATATTAATGAACAAGATATCTATTTAGAATAACTTACTAGGCAAGAACTCAACATATTCATTAGTAATATCAAAAGAACAAGTAATAACCAGTATATTTTTAAAGAAATTCTTTAAGATTTGTTTTTGTAATTACATTATCAGCAAAGAAAATGTAATGGAAAAAAAATCTAGTTGATGAAAGCATTTTATTTTAATATATTTTGTACTTTTACCAATATACTAAGGGCACAGCATAAGTAGTCTCTACATATTAATTAAAAATCTGGAACAAAATGGCTGTACTTGCATATCTAACATGTTTTTCCCACAGGTTTTCTTACCTCAAAGATAATTTAGAAAAGAAAATTAACTTAATTGAGATTAAGTTAAAATAATTATTAAAAGAAAAATATTTTATTTGGAAAAATCCCAAATAAATATGCATGCAAAATTATTTGACAATGTTCTACAGTCTGACAATAATGCAGCTTATGAAAAACAACCATAAATACTGAGTGATTCTCTATTAAAAAGGTGAAAAGTAATCAATATGGCAGGTGGAAAGATCTATATTGGATATCAACAATTTATATAGTTCTCCTGGCAGTTGTACAAGATTTTCTGTCTAGGAAAGACAATACCTGTCTAGTAGAGGTTAAGCACCATTGCATAATTATTATAATTGAAATAGAACTGACTTCCAAGAGAAATGAGTTTGTTAGTTGGAAATTCAGTTCACTCATTTGCTAGTTTACTATTCAAAATGTGTTAATTTTTTTCTATAAGCATAAAGCAGAACACATTTTAATTATAGCAAACATAAATACCCAAATTTATGTTCAGTGAATTACATGTACAACAGCCTCATCCAAATAAATCTGTTTCATAGTTTGATGTACCTATGACAGAAAAAAATTACTCTGGTAAAGATTATACCATAACAAATTGAAAAAAGAACCAAAAATATACTTACTATAATTTTGTTTTCGTTTTAACATATTTTTGTTGAAAAAGCTGCTTAGACTGAATAAGACCGACACATTCAAGTGTCTCTTGATCCAGCCGCTCTTTTAAGATGGAATCGGGAATGATACCCTGTATAAGAAATTAGACTGATTACTAGTTCAGTTATAAAAATACCAGAACTTTAACAAGTAGTATATTTTTTCATAAAAAATACGGCTGAGGAAAAATGTTCTTACGCTTTGTCAAGTTACTATAACCAATATTCAACAATACAATTCACACTTTAAAGAACTTCTCAGAAACAATTTGATAATTAATAATGAGGAAATGGTTGCAAATAGCTGATATGCAAATTTGTAAAAGGTGTATTTTGTTTATAAAAAGAGAACATAAACATGATAAATAGAGGTATAATACCTCTGGTGTACAGTTTGGTTCGTCTCATTTCTCCTACAATAATCCAAAATAATTTGACTGAATAATTTGCAGTGAGTGCAAGCTGTGAAAATAGTATTATAGTAATTATAATTCAGTATTCTAAACAAATCAAAATTATTTATTCTTCTGAACAAAGTTAATATAATTCTTGTCATGCTGATACACATGTGACTTGCAAAGCATAATGCATAATTTTACACTGCATGGTAAAGTTAGAAATAGCAAAGATCTCATGAAAACAATTGTCATTTATGATTACTTAAAAACAAAACAAGAACACATTTCCTGAATTCCAATGGGTCATCTAATTTATTGCAGAAAATGCTGTAACTACAAGCATCACTATGTTAGTTATATATCTTTTAAATCTTCTGTAGTTCCTTTTAGCAGATTAATTTTTATTGTTGAATAAAGTGGTCACTATTTCAGATTAGTCTCTCAATCACTTATAGAAATTGAATAACACACTCAATTTGAATCTTTATAAATTCAGCTATTTAGAATACTAGATAGTGGCTAGAAAAGGTGAATCATGTTATGCTAAATATAATTTCATTCTAAATTGACAAGTTACACAAAATTATCAATTTTTATTATCATATGGCACTTCTTTTGTTGCCTTTTAGAAACTGAGGAGAGACAAAAAGAAACTTTCTAACCTACCTACTTTTATGAAGTGATTTTTTTTTTAAATATATAAACAATCTTTCATTGAATTTTCTGTCTTGTATTTGTTACTTTCAATACAAGGGTGTAATTAATTATCAGTACCTGCATCTAGTAACTGTTTTATTAAATATTAATACTTTTTCAAGAGCAGCCTATCATTTTTGATAAACATTATAACTAAGTTTTAAAAAGAAATTAATACAATATAAATAAAAATCTGATATGTGTATGTAGACTAAACTGAAACTACAAATATCTTATCAAATTAAATTTTTTTTTACATTAGATAGAAATGTTAAAAAGTTAAAGTTTAAACCAATTCTAAACACATTAACACAATTTATCTAACCTCTTAATTTATTCTTCAATTGATTCAACATGACAAATTCCATATTACTGTTCTTTCAGTTTTCATGATTGAAAACAATGTCATGTTTGTATTTTATAATTTATTAATTTTGTTAATAATTCAAGAATTAATAGAGAATAAATTATGAAATTTCATCATATTCCTAATATTTTTACTTGTACATTTATAATTAGGACATCAAATACTGTGGAGAAAAGTACCTACAAAACTAGCTAATGAAAGCAACAAAATTAGTAGTTTAAAAAAAGTTACAAAGATAAAATTGATTTTAAAAAATAAAGCTATAAAAAAATACTTAATATCAATTTTTAAGTAGGAAACAATGGATTATAAAATACTTAAGTTTGCATTAAATTGTAGAAAAAGTAGAAACAGTAACAATCTGTGAAGGTCCCTTGAATAAGAGTAATAGCATAATGAAGTTGGCATTCTATTATATAAAGTTGAAGAAAAAGGGGGAGAGGAAAAAAAAAACCTTTTAAAAAAATACTTACAACCATACCAGAAACCAACAGAAGAAATCGATCTCTTTGTTGCTTGTCATCACTACAGCTAGATTCGACATCTGCAAAGAATATAAATACATTTCATAGGTAATGAAGATACTTTTTAAAAATTCAGTATTATAGTAATTCAATGTAAATAAAGGGAAAATAAATCATATAATGTACAAAATAAATGAGTTATAGTGAATGACTGACAGTATAGAGCATTAAAATTAGTTGTTCAGCCTTCTGCATAATTTATCAACTTGGATGTTGATAAAGTTAACTTTGATATTGTTGCCAATTAGCAATATTAAAACATTATTACAAACCTTGAAACAACTATTTATGTCTGAAGATTGACCAATACATCATTTTTTACTGTTATTCTTAACCTTTCACAGCTTCAGATATTTTGTACCTTAAGAAAATTCCTAGGTTTGAAGAATAAGCAACCAAAAAGATTAGTGGATAATTAACTGTTCATTTTGTAATCAAATGAAAAAAAAAATTGTAATAATCAACTTAAATTCAAGCTCATTGTATTTATAAAGTTAACTTGCAATACATATATTAAATATATATATAAAAAAAAAAATTCTTACCAATAACACTGAGGATACCAGCTAAAAGTGATGGCAGATCTTTGTGAAAATCCTGAAAAACAGTTATCAAACAAAGATTTTTTAAGTTTTTAATGCAATTAAAAAATCTGGTAAAATAGTTTTTTGTGAAATGTTTTTTTAACATGTTCGATTACATTAAAACTTGTAAGGATGTTATTTCTTATCCCTGACTATTGAATTGATTGGTTATGAGAGTAACATATTGAGAATTAAATTAGGCCTAATGCAACCAATATATCAACCAACATGTATTTATCAGATCTATGACAAGATCTTACAAGGTATTATTTTAAAAGAATAATCATTTACAAGCTTTAGACATTAATTATGTCATCACACAAAGAACAAATTATAAATAATTTACACAAGTACTACTGTGAAAATGGCAGCAGTGATACCAAGAAAACTCTTATAAGATAATGAGCCTAGTGTCAGGTATTTGGGTGGGTGTTGTTAGAGCATCATGATCACAAATCCACAGAACTCTAGCAATACCTCATGATACTACCAAACTTATTTTTTTTGTCACACAGTGAGAATGGCAAATTGACAAATATTAAGTCTCTGCCCAATCTATTTCCTCTTGATGAAGATAAAAGTTTTGTCAGATATACGTTTGAACTAGCAATAAAACCTTGGCATCTGATTTGAGAAGAAATATATTGGTCATTTAGCTATGTCTTATTGTATTGATAGACAAATATTTCCGTCCAGCTGATTGAATTTCTGCTTTTAACTGACAGTGTGGCAAGCTAAACTTTAATGAGAAAGAATTTTGAAGTCCATTAATAAAAATGACCTGAAAACAAATCTGACTGACAAAAGCACACAAAAATTATTATGCAGCTATTCGCTTTCTAAATAAAACATTAATTTTACATACCAAGTTTAATTTAAGAAATGTTACTTCTGTAATTTTGTAAATGATTACATTTCTTACACAAATTGACAAATTTTACATTTTTGCATTGATTTGAAATTATCTTAAAAATGTTTGGACACAAAAATATACATTTGTAAGAAAAAACAAAAAACAAAAAAACAAAACAATTAATCTCAAAATATATTGATTATATGAAAATTAAAATTTTCTTAAAAAAAGTAAATTTTAGATTTATTAAGTTCTGTTAATTGTAAGCTTAACCCATCACTCAATAAGTCCCAGGCCTGACATATAAATGGTGTCACTAATTAAAAAAAAATCCATAATTTTTTTATGAAGTACTAACCTTCAAATGGCACATGTCGGATTATTAGTTTACAAATTACATTTATTTAAGTGAAGCTACTGTTGCAAATTTTCAAAACAATGAAAAAAATCCGAATTTCGTGTGTTGATAAAGTATTGTTTTCTGATGGGAAAAAATACTGTTCAAGCAAAGCAATGGCTTGATAAGTTATTCGGACTCTGCTCTGTCAGTAACAACAGTTAAGAGGTGGTATGCGGACTTTAAACACAGTTGTACAGACACAAATAATGCTGAATGATCAGGTCACGAAAAATCGACAGTTGTCCCAAAAAACACAAAAAAAAATAAAAAAAATTCACAAACTCATTTTGGCTGATCGTAAATTGAAGTTGCGTGAGATAGCAGAGGAGTTGAACATATCAAAAGGCAGTGTATTCACAATTTTGCATGAACATTTGTCAGTAAGAAAGCTGTGTTCAAAGTGGGTGCTGCGTTTGCTCACAGTCGATCAAAAACAATAACATGTTGAAGATTCAGAGCATTGTTTGCAACTATTTCAACACAAGGAGTTTTTGCATAAATGTGACAATGGATGAAACATGGATCCACCATTATACTCCAGAGTCAAATCGGCAGTCAACTGAGTGGACAGCAGCAGGTGAAAGCCGTCCAAAGCAACCAAAGATGCAAACATCAGAAGGCAAAGTTTTGGCCTCTGTATTTTGGCATATGCAAGTTATTTTGTTCATTGATTACCTTGAGAAAGGAAGAGCCATCAATAGCAAATATTATATAGCATTATTGGTGCGTTTGAAGGAAGAAATTGCCAAAAGAAGCCACAAATGAAAAAGAAAACAAGTGATTTTTTACCAAGACAATGCACCATGTCACAAGTTGATCGCAAAACTACATAAATTGCACTTCAAACTGCTTCCACATCCACCCTATTCTCCAGATCTGGCCCCCAGTGACTACTAGCTGTTTGCAGACCTCAAAAGAATGCTCCAGGGAAAGAGATTTGGCTCCAATGAAGAAGTGATATCGAAAACTGAAGCATATTTTGGGGCCAAAGACAAATTGTTCTACAAAAAAGGCATTGAATTGTTAGAGAAGCATTGGAATCAGTGTATCACCATAGAAGTAGACTATATTGATGAATAAAATCGAATTTTGCCTAAAAGTTGTTGTTTTATTAGTTAGGCCTGGGATTTATTGAGTGATGTGTTAAATGGTTTGTTCACATTTCAACACCCAATTTTAAGTTTACATTTTAAATAATTGAGGAAAATATTTTACACATAAACATGAATCTTTGAAAAATATCAAGATTTTGTGATAAATTTCCAATCACATTTTTCATTATGTTCTTTGTAATTTGCATGACATGAAATGTCAATATTCCAGTGCAAACCTATGATCTCTAATCTCTTAATGATTGCAACCACAAAATTTAACACTATATTCTGTGTTTTTCAATGGTAAACACAATACTTAGTTACAATAAATGTAACACTAAAAATGATAACCAGGCTCATGTTCTAGTCACTGATTTAGCAATATTATAGACAGGAGTCTCCTTTATTCACATTGTATTTAGATTTGAACAATACCCAACTTAAGTTTGAACTGCTGCAAGTTGACGGATTCCTAAGATTGATTGAAATCTTGGAATAATGACAAAAACCAGAATACTTTTAACAAAATATTAATAAACTGCAGCTTATTCTAGTTGTTGTGTATGTAAGTGTTTTAAACTTGTGTCTTTCTTTCTCAAAGATCACTTTTACTTGAAAGAAACTTTAGCTTACTATTATGATCTGCTTATGTCTGTTTACTCATTCTTTCATTTTTTTTTTCTGGCATCCTAAACAGAACTGTCTCCTCTATGGTGGCTTCTTGTGAACTTTATATCAGAACTCAACTTACCAGCTTGTCACCAATAATGCATTGGTACATTTTGTCCATAAATTTCACAATCACATCTCTCAGCTACTTGACAGGCTTTTTGATAAACAACTTCCCATAGAACTATTTTCCCTGAGACCACCAGTGAATATGCTTTTATATAAATAAATCACATGACCAAATGGCTTTGGTCCAGTTTTATTTCAGAAAATCCCTTTCTCCAAAATTGTTCTGGTTAGTAACTCATACCAATCCAATGAATAGGTTTTTATGTAAACAATTTTAGAGATAATTTTTATTTTGTTTAAGAAATATTTTATTACTTATCAATTTTGCAAATATAGCAGGTGGGTAAAGGACTATAATCAGTTATGTTAAGTTATCTCTTTGGGGTTGGTTTTCTAAATTCTCAACCCATCCAACTGCTTGAAACTAAATATCTTAATTTTATTTCCACATTTAATTAATGAACATAATCATTCCTTCTCTCAAATATTCCTGTAGTTCAACATAGGGTCATTCAATGTTAAAATACCAGCAAAAAGTTTAAATCTACACCCACCGACTCCGAATTAGTTGAAATTTGGCACAAATGTTTCCCTTCATGTTAGGAAAGTGTGCCAAATTATTTTGTGTTAGACTTTACAGTTCCAATTTTTATTGGGGTGGAGGGATAATTTTTCTATTTTGTCTGAAAATTAAGGCCATGCAGCATTGCAGAATCTCAGTGTTTGTTAAAAATACTCCTGTACGTTCAATATTTCTGAAATTTGGTATATAGGGCAAATAAGGAATGTAGAATCCAAATATTCAACTATTTTAGCCCTATACCTGATAAAATTTTTTTATTTTACTCACCCAAATGCATGACTCCAAAATCAACAACTTTTCCCCTATGTAGCTTACGATCATTCTGTAGAAAATACGTCCTTTTTAATTTTCATAATGTTTTTTTCTAACATCTACTATGCCTGCTCAAGTTCATCAAAGAATTTTCTGAAGGATTCAAAGTCTACTTTAGAAGATATGATCCTGCCAAATTTAGAGTTTTTTTTCCCCTGTGTATATGCAGGATTTCAGTGAAAGATTATATTTAAAGACAATCATTCTAATGCTCCATGACCTCTCAAATTTTTGCTAAGTGACTTCTTAAAGTATTCAATAAGATTGGTTAAATTAATTTAAAAAATAATTTAAATATATTTTGTAGATATTGTTTTTTGTACAGATAGATTGTTTTTAACAAGTGGTAAACATACTTCCAGCATGATAATCAACAATGCATAGAATATTTGTAGATGGCACTAAACATTTGAAAGGAATTCTGTTTGTTTTTTCAACTTTTATTTTGATAAATTATTTTGTGAAACAAAAACATTTGATTTTTTTTTCATTCAAAAGAAAGTGATAATAAAAATGAACATACAAAGTTTTTAAAACATTACATTCTAAATGACACTGTGCACAGAATATTTATGAGACTAAGCATATTTATGAAGTTGAAAGAAACGCTTTCATTTCTGTTTGTGATCTACTCTATAATTCTTATTTTGAATTTTTTGTTATAAATTTTAATGATCAATTTATGAAACAAAAACATGTTTCATTCTGAAAAATATCAATAATAACAATGATTAAATGTAGAAAAATTCCTTAAAACATTTTAAAATTGTATCAAAAAGTTTTCCATTTTTATTAAGTCCTTAACTCTCTTTGACCACTTTTAGTAGTAAAATCTGTGGTACCCAGGCCATAAATGTGATAAAGATGAAATCAGATTAAACTGGGAACTTTGATTGACCTTCTTATGACCAGGACTGAGACTGGCCCTGAAACATCAGTCACTTACCATCTAGTATCTAAGGAGAAATGTGGCATTTTCCTAACTACTTGGATTTTTTACTAGCTCACAAAGGATAATTGAAGTACAGTAGTTTTTTTTTTTTTACTGAGATAACAGTAGAAATATGCCATGGTTTATTCCATTATAAACATGGTGAATTGATTTTAGTAGATCAGTTGGATACAATGGATGTAAAGCTTATTGACTATAAAACAGGACTTGATGATGATAAAATACGGACAATCTGTTACCATCACAAGCAGACCTTGTTGATTAACTATGATTGGCTTGAAAAGAGATATTGTAATCCATTTAAAAATCATAAAAAGCAAATCAAAAGTGGTTTGAAATCAATTTCATTGGAGATGGCAGACGAAGCAAAGGCTAAGTTGGTACTAATCCCAGGCAAGAAACTCAGCCCTAATTGTCAAATACAAAACCGCAAACTTCTTACTGATGATGAAGAACCAAGACATGTATTGGATGAGGAAATACAAGAGCTTGCAGCAGGTACTTTTGCAGAACCAGAAAAGGGTAGTAATAATGAAGAACCAAGATGCATATCAGAAGAGAAATGACAAAGCTTGATACAAGTACTTCTGCAGAAACAGAAGAGAAATATCAATGAAGGTTTCTCTGCTATTCAAACTTCTTCACTGAAAACAAAAGGATTTCATTACTCTGGAAAAGCTCGTTTAGGTAAGAGAAAAATTTCTTCTGCAATGTATAAAGATCAACGTAGGCAGGTCATTAAACGTTGACTTTGAGCTGTTGAATAATGAAACTTTGAAATTCAAAAATGAGATTTTAGATAAAGCTAAGTGCTTTGATAAAATGATAGAGCTTCTTGTAGCAAAAGTGAAGACAGTGAAATTAACTAAAATGAAAATACAGATCTTGACACTTGCCCCTACTGACTGGTCACACTAAAAAGTCAGATGTGTTTGGTGTTTTAGAACACATTGTATGTAAGGTTCACAAATTGTGTTTGGAAAGAGATATTTTAGCTGTGCTGCAACCAAAAAGGGACAAATCTTTGCCTGCTGATATTGCACAATTAGTGGAAACATTTTACCAAGATGATGAATATACTCGACTGATGCCAGGCAGGAAAGACTATGTTAGTATAAAACATAATATTCGTCAGCAGAAGAGACTCATCTTGTGCAACTTAAATGAATTCTTCAAAGCATTCAAAGACTACAACCCCATAGTATCTTTCAGGTTTTTGAAATTTTGTAGTCTAAGGCTGAAATGATGTGTCCTTACCGGTAGTGCAAGTACACATGCTGTATGCACTATCTACAAGAGCATGAAATTATTACTGGAATCACTGAATGTATCATATCAAGATCTCTTGAAATATACTGTCTGTAATATCAGTAGCAGAGAGAGTATGATTCATGGGTGCCCAAATTTTCCTAAATCATCAAGGCAGCCTGAAAAATTTCATCATACATCAAAGGATATACTGATAATGCTGAAATTGGTAGAGTTCTCCTAATGGACAACAACTGACCGATCAACATTGACAACACAAAAGAAATCCCATCACGCTTTAGTTGTTTAGCAACTGAATAATTTAGCACCTCATTCTTACTTGGCTAAATGACAATCCAGGTACTTCATGCAAAGAGGAGATTAGTGGTGCAAAGTTTTGTTCCTGGGGGATTTTGCTGTGAACTACAAATTCAAGACGAGATCCAGAGTTTTCATTGGAGTACCTCACAATGTACTTTACATCCAGTGGTAGGGTACCACTTTAAGATGAAAATCGCAATGCAAAATTAATGTTTCTGCATTAAGTTGAGTGACAACTCACATTTGTTTATATGGTACAGAAAAAATTGAGGTAATCAAAGATACTTTGACAAATCTAAAAAATACTGAGTATTTTACTGATGTTTGTGTAGCACTATACAAGAATTATAATAACTTTGCCAATTTGTGCAACCATCAGAAAGACTTTTGACTTATGCAAAATCGAATTTGTTTGCGACAAGTCATGGTAAACTACTATGTGATGACATAGGTGGGACAGTGAAAAAGGTAGTGTCAAAAGAAAGTCTCTGAAAACCAACTACCAAACAAATCCTTTTTAGAAAATCTATGTTTGAATACTGCAAATCTTCAATTAAAGGAATCAAATTCATTCTTGTTGAAAAGGAGGAAGTTGAGGAAGCAAGGAGGAGCCTCACCATTCAAAAATGCATCCACAGTCCTAGGAAAAAGAACTTTTCATCAATTTATTCCACTCGTCAGATATAAAATGGCCATGAAACAATGTAGTGAAGATGAAAACTATGACCTAATATACGACTTCTCTATTGGGGCTGAAGAAAAACCAGTGAAATTTGTTGTTTCAGGATATGTCTATTGCAGGTGCAACAATAAAATTTGGATTGGCATGGTCCTGGAAACTGATACAGAGAATAAGGACTCGCTGATTAAGTTCATGCACCCAGCTCTTCTTTCACATTCATTTTACTGGAAAGAGGACTTTAAGGATATATGTTTTGTGCCATTAAATATTCTGTGCACTCTTGATGTCTCTACAACATCAGATGGTAGAGTTTATCATTTGTCTAAGATTGATAAATTATCTGTGCAAAAAATTATATTCAAAACAATTTAGTCTATATACACAACAAAATTTAGTGCTCAGTGTAGTTTAGAATGTAATGTTTTAAAGACTCTTTGCATATTCATTTTTATTATCACTTTTTTTTTTAATAAAAAAAAAAAAAATCAATGGTTTTGGTTCATGCAAATAATTCTGAAATATTGTAAAAAATATCAAAAAAGAATTTTTAAAATAGTGATGAAAGCATTTTCTTCAACTATATAAATGTTTAGAGCCAACTAAAAGCATTGTATGTTTTAAAGATTCACATTTATTATTATTACCTCAATTTTGAGAATAAAAAAAATCTAATGGTTTTTTATGAAAATTTATTAAAATAAAATTGTAAAAAATACAAACAAATTATTTCTTTCAATTTCATGTTTAGTGCCATTTACAAATATTCTATCTGTACAAAAAGCAATATCTGCAAAATATATTTAAATTATTTTTTAAATTAATAAAACCAATCTTCTTGAATATTTTAAGAAGTCACTTAGCACAATATCAAAATTTGAGAGGTCATGGAGCATTAGAAAGCTTGTCTTTAATTATAATCTTTCACTGAAATCCTGCATATACACAAGAAAAAAAAACTCTAAATTTGGCAGGATCATATCTTCTAAAGTAGACTTTGAATCCTTCAGAAAATTCTTTGGTGAACTTGTGCAGTTGATTTGAGAAAAAAAAAACATGAAAATTGAAGAGGATGTATTTTCTACAGACTGACTGTAAGCTACACAGGTGAAAGTTGTTGATTTTGGAGTTATGCATTTGGGTGAGTAAAATAAAATTTTCTATTGGGTATAGGATTAAAATAGTTGGATATTTGGATTCTACATTCCTTATTTGCCCTACATACTAAATTTCAGAAATATTGAACGTACGGAAGTATTTATATAAAACACTGAGATTCTGTGACGCTGTATGGCCTTAATTTTCAGACAAAATAGAACCCTGCCCCGTAAGGTTTAACAAAATAATTTGGCACACTTTCCTAACTCATGAAGGGAAACATTTGTGCCAAATTTCAAGTAATTCAGTGCCAGTGGATGTAAGGCTCTGGTGAATTGACATGGAATGACCCAATGATAAAACTAAGCCTTTCTGCATTTAACAGTTGGCTGCTGTCAAGCTTACTTGGAGCTCTATTCCCTCTGCCCAAGAGGGTTGGCATCCACTTCATCATACCATCAAATCAAATAATTGTCACAGCAGCTTCTTATTCAGTCAAAAATGGTATACAATTCATCTGTTAGCAGAATCATAAAATTAAGAGAAACATTTCTTGGACGTTATCTTTAACTATCGAATAACACTGTGCACATTAGTTTCCTTCATTTTTGAATATTGTTAAAAGTTCTTTTAATAATATTGAATAGAAGTTCATTTTTTTGTGAGAGACTGAGTAAGAAATTAAATTATTCTGTTCATAATGACTATTAAATAAAATTTCAAGTGTAAAACTAATGTAAATAATTAAAAATATAAATTTCTATGAAACATTTATGAAATCAGAAATTGAGTAAAAAGTATCCTTAAATGAAAATAAAACTGAAAATAGATTTAAGACAAAAAAAACAAAAAGAAACAAAACAAAACAAAAGAAACTACTGAATTATATAAAAGTAATGTTGATGACTTCAGGAAAGTTACAGAATTTAAAATAAAAATGATAGAAAGTAAAAAAAAACCCCTTTAGTTCATGTTAAGATGTCACATTATATTAGTCTCAAAAACACTTAAGTGAATATATTTAGATTCACTGAATTATAGATTAAGAGGATTAATTTAACAGTTTCAAGTTGAGAAAATTCTAATATGATTTTGAACACAATTTTTTTTTACAGAAGTAAAAATGTGGATGAAATAAGAGGTATACTGTTCATTCTAATCTAATTTTCAATGTGTACAAAGAGAGGCACACCGAAACAAATTTTTTGGCCATTAATACTTATATCTAGATATACAGTGCTAGATTTTTCTTGATAAATCAGTGGAGAAATGTGCTCTTACAATTTCATACAAACTGATCAATAGAATGGAAAGTTGTGGATCAGGTAAAAAGAAAAAAATCTGAACACTTGTATGTCCTTATAAGGATAACAAAAATAAGCAGAGTAAAGATTATTGCTGCAATATACTTACAACTATTTCTGTAATAGTAGAGATTGCATAATCTGGTTTCATATGCCCTCTTACTACACTAATGAACAAATCGTATAATGCTCTCCGATATGAAATATCAGAGGCTTCCAGAGCATTGATACTTGCAATCCCTTTGCAAAATTTGATGCTGGAAAAAAAAAAAAGGAAAAAATTCATAGTCTGAGTATAAGAGTAATGACATGCTCATGTCTAAATTCAATATCAAAAGAAATAAGAGGAAAAAACAAAAATGATTGAAATTGCTTCCTAAATATATTATAAACAGAGTGCTAAAAAATTCATGGAACTATTGAATAATATTTTTCTCTTTTCTTCATTTAGATAATAACAGCTATGTGATATGATATTGAGTCTATGATACACTAAGAGTTGATCCAGGCAGGTTCCAGAGCTATCTATCTTAAACTAAATTTTGTTTTCTTAGGTGTGGTTGCAGGGAACTTAGTAAAGTCTATGATATGTCCAGTACAAAGACAATGGGGTGTAAATATGGTGAGCAGAGAAGCCAATGGAGTATCTGAAAGCCAGCAAAATATTATTGGAATCGGTTTCATTTTACCTGAGCATAAAAGAAGTTATCTTGCTGGAACAAACCATCACCACTGGGGAACACTGAACATAACAGACTGCAGATGGTCTGTAAACATGTCTGTGTATATCACACTTGTCAAGCAGACACCAATTTTATTCATATCTGAACTCTTCACATCCCACACAATTACAACACTCCTGCTGACAGACTAGATCCATAGCCATCATCATCATCATTCTGCGGCCTCGGCTGAGATAGAACTTACTACACCCTTCCAGTATTCCGTATTTGTCATAGCTCCTGTAAGGTATTCCTTGGCGATAGACAGATCTCTATGTATCCTGTCTGGAAAGGTTAACTTACGAGATCAATTGTGAGATGATGGGTGCCTCCATAATACAAATGATGATACAAGTTCATCTGTGGCATGTGCACAATGCCCAGCAAATTGGACACGTCTCTTTTGAACTAAGGTTGATACTCTTGGTAGGTCTCTATATATCATTTCTAGAGTTAGGTGGTTTTGCCATGAAAGATCAAGTACTCTTCTGAGAAGACGGGTATAACATCCATCTAAACAGCACTGTTGTTTTGCTGAAAGAGTCCAAGTTTCAGGTCCATAGAGTAAGATTGGTTCAATAAGTGTGAAAAACTTGGATTTTCATTTTACGATCAAGATTGGCTTTCCAGATCTTATCCATTTTGTTACAAGCAGTACCATGCTATGCCTTTTTCTGATATCAAAGTCCTTTTCAGAATTCTTGATGTGTGATTCTAGATATTTGTAGTCTTCAACGCGTTTAAGGATGTTATTCGAGAGAGTTTTAATTTCTTGATTGCTGCGAATGTTAATTGGCATACACTCAGTTTTGGTTTCATTCAGGTGAAGCCCTGAACAGTTTGCTGCTGATTCAAGAGAATATAGGAGTGCCTGAGCATTAAGGAGGTTGTCTGACAGCAGCGCGATGTCATCAGCAAAATCAGCATCGGTAATATAAAGTGCATGATAATGTGAACTTCTTCTAGGCTGATACAGGAGTCCATTTTCTTTTATTGTATCCACAGAGATGCGCATCCAAACTCAAACATCTGTTATAAAGAACTAGCAATGTAACTCATTTGAGCAGGCAACATGGTACCAGTTTCACATAGTTCAATGGTAATGTTCTATGACCTGAGCAAGGTGCAGTAACGTCAGTTGTTGCTGTGTCAGTTGACAACTACAAAACTCCATACATTGTACAGTGCGTTGATTGATAAGTTGAGCCACACTGGCATTATTTAATGCAATGTTTACTTTTGTTAGGTGGTTACTATCCTTGTCCATTGCTGGAAGCTTAATTTTTGCATTACCTGTAGGTGTCTACAGTTTTCACACGTCATTGCAGTCTCTCTGAAATTCACATATTCCTGGTATACTTTGGCTCTTATTGGCTGAGAAAAATCTAGAGCAGTGGGCACCTTGGAGATAGGAGGTCAGAAAGATGAGGCATTCTAAGCATCATTCTGCAAACAGTGTCAAATCCTGTTTTTATTGCAGGACTGTCACAGTTACACTACTTCTTTACCACCCAAACATAATCTGGCTAAATCCATTCCCAGAAGTGGGGAAAGGTAAAAACACACTGTCTCTAATCTTTTGATACTTCAGTTTATTTCACATTAAACATATGCTGAAATGCAAATAATGGATAACTTTACAATACATCCTGTAATCCAATATTTCACTTGTAAATTGGTATAATTTTTTCTGAAAAGATTATTTTAATAAATATACTTATTACTCTTAGTAGCTTGTAGTAAATAGAAACAAGTATAATTATGATTTTAGAAAAAGCACTTTGGTAATTATATCACTGAAAAATACATTGATAAAATAAAAGCCTACACCAGAGTTAAACTAAAGTTAGCTTTTACATGGATTCTGAGCTTTAATCTTCAGTGTAATTTGATCTGTTTTTCACTTAAGTCAGTTTGATATGATCAGTCAACACTTTTAATAAAATTAGAGGTGTATAAGAAAATTACATTGCTTTCATGATTTTTTTTTAAACAATTGATATTTATATAACATTAATTTTTTTTCCCTAAAAAAAGCTAAATTGTTACAAATAATGATGAGTTTTGGGAATAAAATATTCTCACTGCCCTCAAACAGAGAAGCAAGAAAAGTTATTTCTATAAACAGTATCCTGACAATGACATCAGTCCCAAATTTAAGGCCCAATTATTGGGATATAATAAAATGTTTAACTAAAACTTAATATAAATGGTTTCAATAACTTGATTAAGTATTGGTTATTATTAAAATTATATATGAGCAGAAAATTAGGATAGCTCTAGATCTTCTCATAATATATGAATTTCAAAACGTCAATTGCTCTTCTAAGGAATGACTACACTTAAGTGAATGTTTATATTTTTAAATAATTTTGATTTCACTTTAAGAAAAAAAAAAGGGTGAATTTTTTAAAAATCTTTTGAAGAAAATGACAATTACTTTATATTTTTGGCATTAAAAACATTCTTTTGGAAATTCTTGTAAAAATCAAATAATTATCAGATTTCAATGAAATTGTCAGGACTTATTCACAAATTAAATAATTTTTGAATTTTTTTGTTTTTTTACATGCCCCCCCCCCCCCCATTTTATGAAATTTTGAGTAATTAAAAGTTCAGCCTGTTCATATTTATATTCACTTAAGTGCAAATACCTCTGGGAAAGGTATTAATCATCTTCCCTCCAGTTATGGATTAAATAACAGGACAGATTGGATTCTATAGCCTTGGTTGGCAACCAGTCTACCACTGAAAGTAATGGCAACCTACTGTGGGATAATCTTCTGCCTAGTCAGTCATGTCTCTAAAGAGACATGATCACCCAAGCGTGTATCACGTATGGCACTTAACTGACTGACATATTTATATTGGGTGTAGTTAAAAGCAGGACTCCTCGGAGAATTTAAATCAATTTCAAACAGAAACACCCAGATTAAAAAAAAGTACTGAAGATTTTGTTTGAATCGGATAATTCCCTGAATTTTTGGAAAATATTTTAAAACAAGGCTGTGTGTAGGGGGGGAGGTAACGATTCTTTTGCTTTCATTTCGGAAAAAAAAAGTATTCGTTTCAAAGTTGGTGGTACTGAATAAAACATTAAGGCTTAAGTGATACAAAAAGAATTTGTTAAAATTTCATAAAATTGAAATGAGTGTTTGGTAGTGGGGAAGGTAACATGTAAAAATAAAATAAAATAATTAGAATAGATTTTATAAAAAACAAAAACAAAAAAATTTCAATAATTTGGGAATAAGTCCTTACGTTTCTTTAAAACCTGATATTTACCTGAATTTTGCAAATTTATGATTCTTACCGAAAAAAAACAAAACAAAAAACTCAAATTTCCCGTACAAAATTATGGTCCCGTGTTGATCCCAGATTTTCAACCAAAATTTTTATTAACAAAAATTAAAAATCTTTTGAATTTAATAGCCCTTAATAACAAAGATTTTGAGGATAAAATCTTCTTTCTTCGGGCATCTTTTTCACCATGTATCCTTTTGTTAGCAATTTTTTAAGGTACCTAAAAAAGAAGCACGTTATAAAAAAAAAAAAAAAAAAAAAAAAAAAAAAAAAAAAAAGTAACAAATGTTTTTTGTATCATCTGGTAATTTGAGCTTCAATATCCCTCTCTTTTAATAATAAAGCAAGGAAACCAGTGAGCTTTGGAAAGCAAGCAGTTTAATTTTATTGCATTTTTAATAAATAGGAATATGAAGATAAAAAAGTTCATTATATTTAAATTTAATAAATAGAAAAATCCAACAGAAGACAAGAAGCAACAAGCAACATTTGCACAATATGGCTACTACTCACTACTACTGTTTTCTTAACTCAACAAGAGGTGCTACTTTTCTTCTATTTACAATAAAAGTTTGAATAATCATCATTACAATGAGTATTTAAAGTTGAAGCTGTTTTGACTTGAATGTGATAGCAGTAACATTTATAACAACTGTGCTACTTAAAGTACAAATGAAATAAAACAAAACGGTACCAAAATACCTATTATTTGACCCATTTTCCATCTACGGATGGTCAATAGGGAAGGAAATATGCACTAGTGTCTCTGCAATTCAGAGAGGCAATGCGAAAGATGCATATTTATTGCACTGTGACAATCAACGTAAAGATATTTTTCAGTATTTTTTATTAAAAACGTTAATTTTGTTTCTGTGTGCCGTATATATAATTTATAAAAAGTTATTTTCTCTCGTCTTTTTAAGTAGAAATTCTAAACTTACACAAGAAAAAGTTGAGTGAGAACATAAAAGCTCTCAAAATTACGAAAACTTTTAAAGTTTTAATAAGTGAACACAAATGATAGACATTTTAAGAATTAAGGTTACAACAGTTTTTATTCAGAACAGAAGCAAAAAAATAATCAATTTTTGAAAAATTGAAATGTAAAAATTTATAAAAATCACAATTAAAAAAACAAAAACAAAACAAAACAAAAAACAGATGAACCACAAGAAGATCTATTTTTTCAATTTCATCAATAAAAAAAAAAACAATAGTTTCCTTGAAAATTAAAAAATGTTAGTTTTTTTTTTTTACCTTTCTTTTGATTTTAAAACATTTTATTGTCAATTAAATTAACTAAAAGAAGTTGTTTTTGTTGCCAGCAGGGTGATCATGAACATTGAACAAGAAAGAAAAATAAAAATTTTTTTATAAATTCACCAGCAGACAGAACATTTTTAGAGAGGACATTTCCAAATTGAGGTAAACTTTCACTCTGTAATTCCAGTGAAAAAGACAATTTTAAAAAAAGAGAAAAAACGTCTATCGTGGTGAAATAATAGTGCGGGTATTACTAATTTTTAGTTGAAAACCTGATTTTTTTTTTTTGTCAATGAATTTTTTGACTTTGAGGTTACAAGCACCCATACCAGTCGACATAAAAAAAAATAATTACGAAAGTAAAAATTAAGTGAAATAAAGAAAGTGCAAACTACTTCAATAACGTATTTTAAGACCTCTGGTGAACCTCAACTTGATAGCTTCATACATTTTTTATTAATTTTTATTAAAAAAAAAAATCCCTCAAGCACAGATAACTTAAAAAACTGTTTCTTATTTGTGTGAAATGGTTAAGCTTGTCTCGCTAATAGAGAGACAAGACAAGAAGCTTAACCCAGTCAAGATCGAACTTCTGTTTTTAATTGATATAGCCGCTATATATCGATCTTGATCTTGACTGGGCTATTATAGCGGCAATATCAATTAAAGACAGAGTAAGTAAATTTCGATCTTTACTAGGTACCCTATACTTTCGGCCTAGTACCAAATCTAAGCTTAGAAAATTAACATAAATGGTAAGACATTTTTAGCAGCTACTTAACTTATAACTTAAGCTAGACGAAAACACTATTTCTACCAAATGTCTTATACCAGAGAGGTATTTCTGCCGCACCCTGCAGCTACGATATTCACATGTGCTAACAGAGACGTTATCGTCTGTCATTCTCCACTTTTCACATAACTTTATTGTTCGTTTTCTTTGTCTCGCTCGAAAATGTTAGCACATTTTCTATCTATTATTTATCTTGTTCAGGTAGTTGTCCAATTGAAAAATATAAACTCTTTCTTTCTCAATCAGAACACAATCAATTACAACGGTAACATTACGTAATTCTTAAATAACATGATTACATATTTTAAAAATAAAATAGTTAACGCTCACAATGGTTAAGCGGTCTTATGACCTTAAAATAAAAAGGAAATTATTATTTAAGTTTTTAAGTTACCTATCTATTACCGACATATCACATCCATACACAACACATCATGCGTTTCTTTAAAAAATCTAAAAATTTAAACCAAGATCTATAAAGAAATGAGTCCATCAGTCCTCAGTCAATTCAATAATAGCGAATCATGACAAAATAAAATAGTGTGGTCGTAAATAATTTTTAATGCAATATGTAAATTTAAAAAACAAGAATTAAAATATTAATCAAAGATCATGATGTGGAAAATTAAGTAAAGTGAAAATATGCTTAAAAAACAAACTACGGCTCTTTAAAAAAAAAAAAAGAAGCTTGGTAATTTACTATAAATCAAATTCAAACAATTAAAAATGATCCACACAAAGCATTATTTTTTTTATTGCACTCAAAAAATATCAGAATTTGATCGCCTTCACAGTTTTTCAAACACTTATTGACGGCCAAACCAGTTTTTGGAAGAAATTTCTCAACAAATTCGTCACAAATATAGCTTTAAAATATTTGCTTAAAAAACTAACTTCTAAACAAAGGACGCTTCGTACGTTGATCAAGTTGAGAGAAGGAAAATTCGAAAACAAGTGAAGATTCTTTTTAAAATTTCAAAACAAGAAATAAGCAAAGGTAAGCACTAATAAAAAACCAAATGCAATATATAGAATTAATGCATCTAGGACGTCTTTTAAATAAGCACCATGCAAATTTGAACTGATCAACGGAATAAAAGCGAGGATCCACAAATAAATAAACATTGGGTAAAAGTCAATCTCGTTACTTTCGTCTCCGGCTTTTTCTTTCTCGTTTTCTTTCATGCCCAGCGTGGTGCCTAAAAACAAATCTTTAACTTGACCATGTCCATGAAAGAAAAAAAATCGTACCCAGATTATTTTTCCTATTAATTTGTTCATCTTTTTTTACTAAACTGAGCATACTTACAATTCGAGTTTCCCATTTTTTTCCCAGTTTTTACAGGCTTCCACGGTTATTCGTATGGCAGCCATTATACTTGGGAGCACAAATGTCTACAAACCGGAACAGGTAATGACGTCACTACTTGTTTCGATGCAATATTTTTCTTGTATTTTTGTCATAATTGAATTTACTCTGATTTTTGTTTCGAAGTTCTAGTTTCTTTTTCTTTTATAAGATTACTTAAAGGTAAACTCCAAGTTATAAAAATAAATATCTGTTATTGCCGGTGACAAGATCTGACATCATCACCATGAATTTTTATGCAAACTTTCTTAAAATACTGAATAAATGATTCTTTTTTTATTTCAAAAATTAAAACAAAAAAAGTAAAACTTAAGTTTCCTTTTTTTTACTTCTTTGGTAAATAGTATTTATCACCCATTTATATGAAAAAAAAAAATTTAATTTTCTTGTACGGTAAGAGAAAAATTATTTCAAAAAGGTAAACAAAAATGAGGCTCTAAACTTTTTAAAAGATCCCAATCAAAACTTCATTTTTTTAAAGTATCCTTTAAAAACTGTAAAAATATGTACACAACTATCCAAAACGTTTTAATGAAAAAAACAAAAAAAACAAAAAACAAAACAATTGTTTACTTAAAAAAAACTATAAATCTTTATTTACAAATTTAAACACTTAAAAAGTAAAAAAAAAAAAACGCTCGTAAATTTCAAAATATTTTCACAATTTATCGAAAGAAAAGTTTTATCTGACAATAATTCCTTATGTCTTCTTGTTCATTAAAAAGACAGTAGGTAGTAACTTAAATTTACAATTTGTACAAATTTGAAAATAAATTCAACATTAATAATAAATTATTAGTAAATATATGAATGAATCAATTCAATAACAAAATAGCGGATTTTAAAATCCGAAAAGAATTGATAAAAATTTTATCAATTCTTTTACCAATGATAATTTTATCATAAAATTATATCTCCTTGGCTAGATCAAATATCCTATAATTAGTTATTTTAAATAAATCAATTTGTATCTAAATATTGTTTGTATTGTCATAAAACTTAAAGCATATTTCATTTTTTTTTTTATTTATGAAACAAAAAATTTTAAAAATCAAAAGAACATAATTATTATTTATTATTAATTAAATAATTTTTTTAATTGTTATAGTTTTTATAGATTACTGGTATTTACTTAAATTTAAGGATTTAAAATTTTGAAATCATTTTTTTTTATCATTGTTCACTCTATTCAATGCGGAATTGCAATATGGCGGCCCCCATAGTTGTCAATGCGGCATCTAGTGTTGATAAGAAAATAATCAAGAAATTGAATAGATGTCGTCACACTCTTCGAAAACTGGATAATATTGATATTTCAGAGGAGCCAACCAACGTAAAAATCTTATTATTATTATTTTTCATTTTGTATTATGTTATTTGTATTATTAATTTTGACCCGGCTGATAATCGATCTAGGAAGCAACGCTACATTTTTTGACAGACTTACGAGTTTTGTAAATTATACTGAAATGGGAATTATTTATTGTCTTGAGACTTTTTCTCTTGTATTGTTTGAAAATACAAAGTAAAGCAGATCTTATAGGCAATGAAAGTAACTCTCACATTTGCTCATAAAACAAAGTTACAAAATCAAACATCTTTCTTCAATGCCTACTAACCAAAAATATTACACATGACAACACACAAACAGTTTCTTTCACTTTCATTCATGCTTTGATCTTAATTGCTGTGTTGAAATAAGGTTCTGCTTTACTTTTATGATATCTTTTCAAGATATAGCTTTTTAACACGATTTCTTCCATGTAAAAAATGTAGCATATTAATTTTTTGTTCCTTCATGTGTGTATGTCTTCTTTTGATTGGTTGGTGCATTGATTGAATCTCTGATGGCTGGTTTGAAACTCCACACACATGGTGGGCAAACTGTGAACCAACTGCTATGCACGTTTTCCTTGTTCTGGTTATATTTACTTAATGCCCACTTGTTTCTGATTTGATTTTGGTGGGAGTGTTAGTCATTGGTTGAACTTTACATTATGTCAGTTGACCAAATAAGCTATGTCTGGGTTATATCTAAGTTACCAGAAATATGGAAGAATAGAAAGAAGGAAAGGATGTATGTGTTGAGAGAAAAAGCAAGAGTTACTCTGTCAATTTAATTAGTAAAGAGGAAAGGGTATATTTCAATATGTTTACTACTACCTATCTATTCACCACACAAGCTTGCTAACCATTACACCATGTGGAAGTACCTTTTGGTTGCCACTTATGGCTAGAGAGCTCATTCTACCATGCTATTTAAATCAATAGCTGGGGGAGAAGAAATGGATTCATGCTTTTCCCAAGTGCATTTGTACAAAAGTGAAAACAACAAACTATCTTTGAATTTCAACTCTTGTGATTATACATATATATATATATGATCACAAGAATTTTCTTTATCACTAGTTAATTGCAATTAAGATACATTAAGGTATTTTTTGTCCTCATACTTGAACAAAATATGGCACAAGGTTGGTTAAGTGTATAAATGGAATTAGGGATAAAATTTACTTGAGTGCATTTGTCCTTTGTCAAGTTAACTTATTTCAATGATTTGTTAAGCATAAATAAGTTTATAAAATACTGGCATTTCTCTTTCTTCACCGATTAACAAAACTATTTTTTTTCTTTTAGACAATCTGAAAGAAGATATTTTTAAACCGTGTTCTTTTTAAAATGTGTACATTTTGTAACTCATATTTTTAAGAAGAGAAATGGAATTTGAAATGTGAAGGATTTTTCTTTCAAGTAAATTAGATTTGAATTCTTTGCCTATTTCAATCCAAACAAATCAGTTTGAGAATGTATATATTTACACTTATAAGTAGTAGTATATTTATTTAATCTACAAATTCATGGGACAGTAGCCTATTAGATTGGTTCATGAATTTGGTGACATAGTAATTGTGAGTTCAATCTCTGGGCCAGCCAGTGTGTACTTAGTGGAAACAGAGCAATCAATAAATGAGCGGTACTAAAAATAAGATCTAGATGAGATATCTCTAGACATAGGCAGTGTAACGAGAACAGTCTACCCCTGTAGAAAGAGTTCAGTTCAGAATTCTCTGCAGGTTACCCAGATTGGCATACACCTGTTGAATGAAGGCTTAAGGGCACAAAGCATGACAACAACAAAGATGAGGATAATAGTCTGTGTGTAAATAATCTAAAAAAAATGTTTGTTTAAATGGCAATGTAGTTTTTAATGAACATTTTCTATATAATTATATAAGTAAAAATGAGAATTAGATATTTTTCCCTTTCATTTCTCTTTTCTCCACTGTTGGCTACATGTGTAAGTTGGCAATTTTTTTGTCAGGTCCTCAGCCATTTTATGTAAGAACATTGGCTTAAATATCCTTAATATTTTATTAAATATAAAAAAGAATAAGTTTAAAGAGTGAAAACATCAGCAACTGATTAGGTAGAAATTTTAATTCCCATGTCATTTCAAGTTATTTTTTGCTGACAATAGGAAGTGTAAACCAAAGGCATGAGACCTGAACTAGAGCCCACATATGGCTTTCTCTTTTCCATTCTTTTTACCCTTACGTAGCCCCCCTGCGCATCAGTGGCGTTATCGCCTTGCTTGGGGTGATATTAAAAATATATATATATATATATATATATATATATATAACTAAACTGGACTCTTTCAGATTTAGAGCCTGATAGGAGAATTGGTACAAATAATTAAGAAAAATAAATTTTTATTAAATGTTATATGCTTACTGTCTTTGAACACAGCTCTGTTTTCAGATTGCATAAAGCCATGAGATGAATATGTTTATGAAATACAATTACTAAACCCTGGTATCACTGAAACTTGAAAACAATGTTGATAAATATAAATATTAAAGATTGGTGTGAGACCAAGACAATCATGCAATTGATATATGAATTGTACATGAAGAGATTGATGAAAATGATATAATGACCAGTAAATGACAAGTTGAAGTATTGGATGTTAAACTGATGTTAAAATGCTGATATATTTGGTATTATGAGGCACAGTTTATCCTAACTGGGATGTTAATCCATTTTGATGCCAATGTTGAGTTTGAAACCAAAAGTAGTAAAATGTTATTACATGTTCACTTTCATAATATATTAGAATCATCTGGCCCTGATGATACAGTTATCAGTTAGCTTTATGTTTGAGAAAGTTTCGAAGACCGTGTAATATTATTTAATCAACTAACATATGCAATTTAATTTGATTATTTCATGGTTGAAGTTGGTATCCCAAATTGGTTAGTTTATGTTGTGAAAATGGGTTAAAATAGTGAAATTTTCTTCTAGTTCAACTGGCAATATCTTCAGTATTTTTAAAAGCTATTTTGAGAAGATTAGCACATAAAAAAATTTAATGTTTTCTCTTTTTAAAGATACAATTCTTTCTCTTGTGTAATCATTAGTTTTTATGCCAGACCTCTGTAATTGAGGTTATGTTTCAGTGATGGATGCTTTTGCTTTTTGCATTTTAAAAGAAGATAATTTTATGTTTATGTTTTAAAATTTGTTGCACTTAGAGTTATGTGTTCCTACGCATATCAAAATAAAAAGAGGACACTTGTCAATTCGGTGGCCTTAAAATATAATTTGAGATTATTATTTATTTTTTTGGTATCTTAGAAAAAAAAACACTCACTAATCAGAGGGACATTTTACATGAGAACAAATATTAAAAAGTTCAGATGATACAAATATAATTTGACCTTAATTGTGCATGTGTTGAAATACTAGAAATATAGATATAGTTACTAAAGAAAAATTAAAAAGGCACACAATAATAAGATAGAACACTTAAAATAATGAAAATAAATATTTGGGGTCATAAACATCTTAACAACATCCATTTAAATTTGTTTCTCCCCTCTCAAAAAATGCTTACTGTAAATAAGCTTAAGTTTGACATATTAGTGACACCGAGTAGCCTATAGACTTTTTTGTCCTTGGCCCTTTTTATTTTGGACCTTTTTGATTTTGGACATTTTGACTTGTAACCATATATCTATATATATATATATAGAGAGAGAGAGAGAGAGCGAGAGAGTGTTTTAAGCCTTCACAATAAACATTTGTATTACAAGTTTCAAAGTTTTGATGTTGTCAGTCCTTTTTGTGCAAGTCAAAAATTGTATAAATTTAAAAAATTAAAAAAAAATCAAATTTATGAGAAAAGTTTTAATATTATAGACAAAATAAATGTTTTGTTTTGAATCCCTCATTTAAAAGTGAGTAAAGTTTCAGGCTTGTATCTTCACCTGATACATTTTTACAGCAAGTTCAAGAAGGTATAAAAATATACATTCCCTATCAAATTTTGCTTCCAGCTGTACTTACATGGTAAAATAAGAGTTGTTTTACTGATGTACTCTTGTGAAAAAAATTTAGTTTAATTGCTAAGGTACTATGAAACATTAAGAAGTTTCAATGATTTCACTGTAGAAATGAAATTTATATGAATGTCAAAGTTGATTTCCTGTACTATTTTTATTCTGTTTTTAGGACTGCTTGTTGTGGTGCAGTGGATATCGGCTCAGAACGAGAAACCGGGGAGCCGAGTTCGAATTCCAGCTGAATCCATTGTATTCACTTATGTGCAAATACCCTTGGGAAAGGTATTAATCCGTCTCTTCCTTCCAGTTATGGGTTAAATAGCAGGACAGATTGGGTTCTATAGCCTTGGTCGGCAACCAGTCTACTGCAGAAAGCAATGGCAACCTACTGCGGGATAATCTTCTGCCCAGTCAGTCATGTCTCTTTCGAGACATGATCGTCCAAGTGTGTATCACGTACGGCACCTAAACTGACTGACTGTTGTGGTGCAGTGGATATCACCTCGGAACGAGAAATCGGGGAGCCGAGTTCAAATTCCAGTTGAATTCATTGCATTCACTTACGCGCAAATACCCTTGGGAAAGGTATTAATCCGTCTCTTTCTTCCAGTTATGGGTTAAATAACAGGACAGATTGGGTTCTATAGCCTTGGTTGGCAACCAATCTACTGCAGAAAGCAATGGCAACCTACTGTGGGATAATCTTCTGCCCAGTCAGTAATGTCTCTTTCGAGACATGATTGCCCAAGCGTGTTTCACGTATGGCACTTAACTGACTGACTTTTCAGGAAAGACATTAGAGTAATTAAGAATCTCTACTGGCAGCAAACGGCCTGCATACGGACAGGTAACGATCTCAGTAGATTTACAAAGATAGAAAGAGACGTAAGACAAGGATGTGTCTTTTCACCGGATTTGTTCAACCTGTACAGCGAGAATATTTTGAGGACCCTAGATGACATGCCAGGATTTGCTATTGGAGGCCACAACTTGAACAACATAAGGTATGCAGATAATACAGTGCTAATTGCAGACGCGGAAAGGAAACTGCAGGACCTCCTACAGAAGGTAGTGGTGGAGAGTGACAAAAAAGGACTACAAATAAACTTTAAGAAAACCGAATGCAAGGTCATCAGCAAAAGGTGCAACCCAAAATGCCAAATACAGGTAGGGGATACCAGAATAAAGCAGGTGCAAAAAATTTAAATATCTAGGATGTATTCTAACAGGATATGGAAAGCGCGACACAGAGATCAGAAGGCGAATTGGCGTGGCAAAGGGCGCATTCCAGAAGCTGAGCAAAGTACTAACACACAGGAAAATTTCACTAGAAACAAAGAAAAGAGTGCTGGATTGCTATGTGATGTCAGTTCTTCAATACGGTAGTGAGTGCTGGACAATATCATCGAAAATGAGGACAAAACTGGAAGCAGCGGAAATGTGGTTCTACAGAAGGATGCTGCGGATATCGTGGACTGAACATACAAGCAACGATGAGGTGTTGGAAAGAATGGCAACCAAAAGGAAATTAATACCGAGCATCAGGAAGAGATAACTGAAGTTCCTGGGACACGCAATGAGGAAGGAGGGCTTGGAGAACCTGATACTGACTGGCTAGGTAGAGGGAAAGAGAGACAGAGGAAGGCAGCGGATAACATATTTGCAGGGCCTGGTCGGGTGGATGACGGAATGGGGGTTACCAGTAGTAACGGGAACAAACATGCTGAGGGCCACAAGGGATAGGGAGACGTGGAGGGCCATGATCGCCTACGTCCTGAAGGGACAGGGCACATAGAAGAAGAAGAAGATCAGACTTATAATCTTATAAAAAGATGATCCAATGGTTTTGAGCCTAAATTTGATCCTTCTTATAATGATTCCAAATTTTAAAAATACTTTTTATGAAAACATATTCTATCTAAATTTCAAATTATTTTCTTGTCAGTCATTTGTATATATTCCTATATGTGTCATTAATTAAAATTATTTAATTTCATTTATTTAATGGGGACTGAACCCAGAGACTTTATAATCTTTTATCCTAAGTATTATCCATAATTATTCTTAACTGATTTTCTAAACTTATTTATAAATGGAACTTTGTCTGTGTGTGTCCGTTACCTATAAACTTCGAAATGGCTGAACCGATTTTCTTGAAAATTTACACAGTTGCACTATAAGCATCTGCGAGTGTTCTTAGCTAGGTTTTGTGTTGAGGTACCTCCAATAAATATCGATAATCAAAAAAATCGGGTTATAGAAGGAGTGATCCGATTTTAATCAAATTCGATACACTCATAGACAAAGACATAAGAAACAATATTCAGAAGTTTCAAGGTTGCAGTTCTTACAATAGTGCAGAAAATTTAATACCAGGAAATCAAAATTTGACTTACATCCATTCATTTTTCTTTCAGTCTACGGTTTCGCTTTAACTGGAAACAACTATTGCTTTTTAGTCTTTCGTGTCAACGTCCAAAGAGTCTGAGCTCCAGGACCATGGATTAGTTTTAAAGCTTTTATTACACCTGAGCAATGCCGGGCTATACTGCTAGTATTGTTATAAAGAGAAGATAATTAAAAATAAATCACTGAATATTACAAGAATTGTTTGGTCTATTGAAGTTGTGTGCAATTATGTATATTACAGTATCATAATACAAAGTGGTTTTCAGTACCACAACTGTGCTTTGCAACCTTCTTATTCAAGTTGGCCTCTCATAAGAGATGTAGATAAATAAAAATTACTTATATGTATATACTACTGATTTTCTGGTAATATATGACCCAGAACCTCTTAATGCATACAAAATTACAAGCCAGTTTTTGAATTTTATACAATTACCAAACTAATGTACTGGATGACCACAAGTAGCATATGGTTACTTAATTGTTTATTATAAGTTTCTAACAGTCAGTGATGCTGTAGAGATAAGAGAGATGCATAATTAGTGGGTGACAGGTGTATCATTGAATTGTTATGTAACTTGTGTTGATCTGGCAAAGTGGATCATCTAGCATGGCTCTGGAACCAAGGATACTGGAAAATTGGTGGCTTACCTGTATGACACTTTATGCAAATATGGGGTACAAGTTAGGTACGGAAACCATATCTGGAGGGTGGAGAGATTACATTGTCCTTTCTTGGATAAGGTTCAACTAATACAGAGCAATGTGAGTTGAAAAACTGAAAGAAAATGGTCTAAACCAGGCAAGTGTAGATTTCTTTTATTGATAATTGTTGTGGACCCAGAATAGGTCTGGAATAAAACTCGAACTCGGGTATTAGTGAAACATATATATTTAACAAAAGAACAAATACAAAGTGTGTTACATGTCAGTCGGACTGCCAAGTATTAGACTGGAGTGACATGACTCAACTCAACCACAAGAGGCATAATCTCCCAGTTTTCATAATAATAGGAAGAGTTCATTATAGTCCAAAATGGGTAGGTCTCATAACAATAATGAAGGAATTGGAGAATATAGAATCATTGAATCACCTCTGTTACATGGTTTGTTGAGAAGAGAATCACTTGTACTGTGTTTGATACAAGGAATGAACAGATCTGATGATTACACTTGTCACCATTCATTTCTGTTTGCTAACTTGCTTTAAAAAATACCTTCTGTTTTTATTTGTCTTTATATACCTGAGGACTCTCAAGTCCTGTAGACTCGACTGGGAAGTATGGGGTCACTGCTCTCAACAAGTTAGAGATTGCAACTGTGGTTTCTGTAGCAAGTGAGTTTTTATGGGATGGAGTTGCTAGCCCTATACCCAGTTGATTCTGAATTCAGAGTTGTCTTTCTCCTGGACTGGTTCCCAACCAAGGTTGAAGATCCCTGTTTGCTCTGCTATTTAAATACCACTCCTAAATGTATTTGTGCAAAGTGAATATAAAAAAACTCAACTGGAATTTGAACTTAGCTTGCTGATTTCTCATTCCAAGCTGCTAACATTGAACCACTTGCACATCCATACACCCTAGAAATGGGTTGACTAAAATGTTGTAACAACAGAAAAAAAAGAATTAATTCAGTAATCTAGACATCTCTTGCAGTAATAATGGTTCTTCTGAAAATCATAGAAAATAAATATAACTATTGTTACTTTGTAGATCCTTTGTGTTTTTAATGGAGGACTTGACACTGGAGTTTGCCGTGAAGAGCTTGAACGGATTTTTAGTAAAGATGCCAGTATTGAGAACATCATCATGTTACCCAAGAGACCATATTCTTTTGTCTACTACCTTCAGGTGGAAGAAGCTGTAAAGGTCTGCAACAAGCTGAATGGTTCTAGACTCAGCAATGGAAGCCATCTGTACATTTCATATGTAAAACAGGGTAAGTAGAAACTAGTTGAGTCAAATTGTAAAGAAGATTGAGGAAATCTGAGAAATTTAATGTTGAAATATAAATGTTGGATTGGTGAACCTTGTTCACAAAATTAAATCTAATAGAGGAAAACTATTATGAACCAATTTGAGACAAGTGAACTTAAACCAGCCCTCCTTTGTACAGTTCCAATTCACCTTTGAACATGTTAGTGGTATTGTCAGTTTCTCTCTCTCGTTCTAACATATTATGGTAGTGGTAGAAGTAGTAGTAGAGTGAATAATTTTGTTAAAAAGGCTAGGAACTTTTTGTTTTTACTTAGTTCTATCTAGCCACTTAATCAAGATGTTGACATTCCGCACTACTTCAGACAAAAAGTTAGGAATGAAGCGCCCATAAATATTGCAATAAACAATAACTGGACTAAGGAAAGCTATTTTCTTGAAAAATTGTTTTAAGAGAAAGATTTTATAAATTTCAACTGAAAGTAGCTCTGACAGCTCAGTTAATGAATACTGAATGTTTCCTTATAAGGAAATGGTTGATATTGCTATTATATAGGAATCAATGCACAATAAAATTTGTTACTTCAATCAAACTATTTGCTTTGTGTTATAATAGAATATCCCAGTACCCTCAATGAACACTATGGTGGACTAAGTCTCTCATGAATAAATGAGCAAGAGCATTTTCATCAGTGAGTCTTGCTTATGGCCTAGGACCTGGTAGTACTATTCTCATCTGTAATAATTCTTATGCTGAATAAACCTTTTATTCTATTACACCTGGCTTGGTAATCTTTCCACTTGAATTTACACTTTATTAAATTGTACCCTTGTACAGGATACAACACTTTGTGATTGTGAAAGTTGCACATTATGGAGCAGAATACTTTGGATTGTACACTTATTGAAAAGTAGAAAGGTATTTTCTTTAGTAATCTCTTACTTCTGTGACTTGAATTATGCATCATATTTTAGATCTTAGATTTATTGATGTATTAGGTCATTTAGAAAGTAATGTCACATTTTTGCAAATGGAATGAAAACACATTCAAATGTAACATTTAAATGTAAAGAAAATAATCATTATAAGTGTGGAACTATCACAGCTTGCCTATCAATAGATTTTATCTTGCAAAAACTGCATGTTCAGATCACATAAGTGATCACCAGATTGTAGCAGATGAGGTTAAGGATTGTAAGCAATACAGTTAAAGACTTAAAAAAATAAATGAATTCAACATTTTGAAGATTATATATATATATATATATATATCAATACAAAACGAAGGCAGAAAGCAGCTACTCTGAAGGTATGAACAGTAAAAAAGTGCTCAATACAAAAGTCAAAAATGGATATATAAAGCAAGATATTTAACAAAAAGCTAAAAAGCCAATATACCATGCTACCCAGATTTCAACTGTGAGGTCTCCTTGGGCAAGTGGAAGGCACTTACCCGAGGAGACCTTACAGTTGAAACCCAGGTAACATGGTTAGTTGGCTTTTTTTAGCCTTTTGTTAAATGTTATATATATAGTTCATTCTTTAAAAGGAACTTTTTCATCCAACACTTCTTCAGAAAGATTCATTGGTACAAAAGCCCAAAACATACAAAAAGAAGTAATCATATCTGGCAAAACTGAAAATCTGCAAGGGCTGGTGGTAAAATAAATTTTTGTTCAAATATATTATTTTTTTATATTTTCTTATTCGTAAATTGTTTTTACTAATAAATTGTTTTAATCATGTTTCAACCTTTGCTTTTTTCATTCATTATTCCCTGTGATCAGTTAT